>JABSTQ010010379.1:0-395278 GCA_013358835.2 Ixodes persulcatus | reverse complement strand
TTGATGTATGGGCGAGATAGGACGCTAAACACACCAGTCAGAGACGCGATCCAGGCACCATACGTACACTGAACGCGTCGAAACGCCTCCACGCCTCCACGTGCGAGTGCGATGCACCGGAAAACGTGGTGCGGCTGGTGCCGGAACTGCATAACTTCGAGGTTTGACACGGCGTGGCGCCACCTTCGTGTAGGGCTTGATGCGCATGTGTCGCGAACCGGCCGAGGTTCGAGTTCGACCAGGTTCGACTTTTTCGAACTTTTAGTGGAAAATTCGACGAACCTTGTATTGAGGTTCGACTCGTGTGCGCATGCGCGACAGGCTGGCCAGTTGGCTTCGGATTGGATGGTAATGGCTAAGGGATGAATTAAGGGCAGCGCTGATTGGTTATTTTAGTTAATACAGTACAGAGAAAATTAAGTTATTCACTTCTTCAGTGATTAGAATTAGTTTCTTTTAATTACAACTGTTTATAAAATAAAATAACCCTTTTCATAAAAAAAAATTCGCCAAACCTAGACATGCTTGTATAAAGGTCTGGCCACACTGTCCACACAAAGTCGAACCGGTCGAATCTGGTGAAAAATTCGAAGGTTCGTCGAACCGGTTCGACACAGTCGAACCCCGAAAGTTCGACCTAAAAATCTGGTTCGACAAAAGTTCGCGACACCCCTAGTGCGCATTCATGTAAACGTTGCCGCGTCGGCTTCGCTCGAAGAACGAGTGGAGTCGATGCGCTGAAGTCGCTTTCATGTAAACGAGGCTAGGGATGGGCAGGGTGCTTGATTCCAGGCAACGTTACTAGATTACCTCAGTTGTGGAACTCCCGCGGAGGGGGGTACCCCCCCTCACTCACCTCAATCCGCCTAGAGTCGTTCGAAGCGCCATCTATATTTTTGTTTCATAACTGTGCATTCTGCTGTAGCACCAAATGGCGATCACAACGCCGCCATTTCTCCCGCAGCGGTCACTCTAGGAACTGCACGTGACATCTATTTTTGGCTTCAATCGGGTTACAGGGGTTCACCTCCGTCTCCCTAGCGGACGCGCCGCAAATATCCCCACAGTTAAAATGCGCCTAGGTCGGGACGCGCTACCTGAAATCCCCGCTGAGGCATGGTTGTATAAAAACAATATTAATTGTGCTGCAAAACCTTGAAAACTAAAAATTTTAGAAAACATCACCCGCCCCCATTTTGCACTAATCTCCAATAAAAGTTACTACAAAAAGAGTTTTTTTCGTTGGTTTTTACGTTTCTAGTGACGTTGAAACGAACGTATCCCGATTCAGTTACCAAAGCAGCCGTCCGGCGGCGCGTCTAGCGAATCTGGGCGAGTCGTGGTGAGTGAGGGGGGGTACTGTTGGTGCATGCAGCGTCTATGAACAGTTCCGTAACTGAGTTAATCTAATAGTGTTGATTCCAGGTAAGAGTATGAGCCTGACAATCATCTACTAAAGACGGTATCGACAAAAAAAAAGACCACGACTAGAGCAAAACTTTTTAGAACTGTTTTTTTATATGCTATGGTAGTAGTTTTAATACCCAAGGATATTTATCAGTGTTTCACGGTTTCGACAGAGTTCTTATTTTTGGCACTGACGGAAGTTCATCTATGTTTCTTGGTTAAAACCGGAAAGTCTACGGCCCAGTTATAATTAATGTTTTGTGCTTTCGGTTTATATTGAATTCATTTTCAGAATTTGGTATCGAAAAAATAGGAAAGATTTGTTCGTAAGACAGTGATGTCAGTGACGTCAAAACACGAGTGGAAACTAGAGTGCCTCAATGTCCTTCTGTTTAGGGTGATGCCATCGTTTGTAGTACCCGATGCCGACAGCACGCGCGCACAGGGAAAATACAAAGAAATCGCAGGAAACAAAATGTCGCCGTAGCACAGTCAGCGCCACGAGCGCGTGCAGGGACACGCTCTTTCACGCGCTTCAGAACAAAAAATAAAAATAAGCGTTCGACGAAACAAAATGGCCAGATGTCATCACCCCAAGCAAAGCGCACATGAAGGCACCCTAGTGGAAACGATTGGCTGGCTAAGCAATCTTAATCCCTTTCAGGGGTGAGCGGAACGGTGTCCGGGTGTGTGCACTAAACCTCGGAGCACATGGAACAAGACCTAGCACTGCAGAACCTGGGGACCCTGGGTTTAATCTCCACCCCTGCCCGCTTCGATCTGGATGAACATCGTACAGTGCGACCCACTTATAACGATAATGAGAAAACCCGAAATTTCAATCGTTATAACCGAATATCGTTGTATCTGGACTAGAAACTGACTATTTCCAGTCAGGAATCTCTAGAAACTGATTGTTATAAGCGGTATATGTGGCATCGTTATATGTGGTATCGTTGTATAAGTGGGTTGCACTGTACAAGCGTGTGGTCGTGCATCGCTACTGTGTCGTGCACAATAAAAATTCCAATCAGTGGTACCGCACTGGCCAAATGTCACATGTGCAGCTGAGACACCGGACTGCCCTACTAGGGCAGACTAAATTCCCACAGTCTAAACATACACACAGCACAATCATTACTACGTTTGCCTTCGAATTTCTGATTCGTCATTGGCTACTCTCAATTTGTAACGTGTAATGGCACTAACTCCTCTTTCGCATCCGTCTCTTCTGGTGTAGTACCTCGAGGGTCCCGTTTTAGGTCCCTTACTTTTTTTGTTTTATATTAATGACTTGCAGACTTGCATTTCTTCTTCAATTAAACTCCTTGATGATGACTGTGCTATTTACAAAGGTTATATGCAGCGACTCCGACTCACAAATACTGCAATATGATTTAGATACGATTTTGCAGTGGTGTGAACTCTGGTCAGCGTAGCTTACCGTATTTACTCGTATAATGAACGCACCTTTTTTCCCGAAAACTCAATGCAAATTTGGGGGGTGCGTTCATTATGCGAGGTAAAATATCAAGCAATTATTTTGGGATGCTGAAATGGGAAATAGTTAACAGCCAAAACGCTGCATCTTAAGACTCACCTTTATGATAAAAAGACGGGTACACTCTCGGCCACAATTGACACTTTCAATTTATTTATTTTTTTTTTTATTTTCACTTCACTCCGAGTCGGAATGCTCACCGATGCCACTAGCCTCGTCTTCGTCCTCGTAGTCCCAAACCAGGTGGTCCTCGGTATCGTCAAGTCTGTTAGAAATCCTGGTTTTCTTAGAACTCTCGACGACGATGTCCCCGGGAATCTTGTTCCGTGCCTCCAAGACCCACTAGCAAAGCATTTCGATTGATGGCCTTTTGATTTTGCCCTTGGGTGTCAGCGCATAGTTGCCGGCTGTTATCCACTCAGTGTAGAGCCTCACATTGTCTCTAAACGGCTTGTTGAGCGAAACATCGAGAGGCTGCCGCAGCAAACTCAGGCTACCCGGAATGGCGGCGATGTCGGTGCGTAGCTCCTTCAACTTGCGGCGAAAACTGTCCCCAAGATGCCCACGAAAACTGTGCAGCACGAGAAGCGATGGAAGAAGAAGAGCACTCGGCCACAAACCCCACACTGTCCTAATCCAGTTTACCATCAGGTCTGCCGACATCCGCCCCTTCTTTTGCACACGAATGTGAATGCCATGTGGAAACTTGCCCTTGGGAAGTATCTTCCTTTTGAAGATCACATATGGTGGCAGCTTACGGCCATCCGCCGTCACTGCCAGCATCACGGTGCACCTTTGCTTTTCAGCTCCTGTTGTCCTGATGTGAACGCTCCGTGCACCCTTCTGCTCCACCGTCATACTTCTTGGCATGTCGAAGTTCAGCGGGGTCTCACCGGCATTTCCAATCTGGGACAGGATGAAGTTTTTTTCTTGGCACACCCTTATAAGGTAATGGTGAAAATCAACGATCTTGTCCTCGTAGCTTGAAGGGAGCCGTTGGCACAGTTACGTATGTCTTCTGAGACACAGTCCATTCCGTTGCATAAAGCGTGTTGTCCAGCCATCACTGGCCCTGAAATCCCGCGCTGAGATGCCATGTCTTTTCGCAATGGTTCGGGCGCAATTCTGAAGCAACTCACGTGACAAAGCACGGCCCTTCATCCGAAGGTTCGTCACGTATTTGAGCACTTCCTCCTCAACACGAGGAAACTTTCCCTGCTTGGGTCCTCGGAAAGCCCGACGCGTCTTCTCTGCGGCTTGCAACTTTTCACGCTGCCGTTTCCAATACCGGACGCGCACTTCGTCGACGCCAAAATGTCTTGCGGCCGCGCGGTTGCCATGTTCAATGGCGTGCTCAACAACTTGCAGCTTGAATCCGCTTGTGTAGCTGGCGTAACGGGCCATCCCTGCGTCATCAATCAACACGAAGATGAAGATGTCGCCAGTGCAGTCGCAAAATGGTGGAAATGGGAAACTCCCGCGGAAACTTTCTTTCGCTTCTTCCCAGCAGCCGTCACGCACTCTGCGATTGGTTTAATTCTACTTTCCTCTTCCCTTCCTTTCTTTGCTTGCAACACAGCCCTCCAAGGTGCGAGGAGGAGAAAAGGGCAGGGTGCCTTCACATGCACTTTGCTTAGGCGAGGGCTTTTCCACTTCCCTTTATTATATCTTCGTGCAACCCCGCAACCGGACAGCACTGCGCAGAAAAAGTGTTTCTCCATGTTTTCTCTTTTTTTTAAGCATCTCTCCCTTTCGCGCTTCCGTGGGATCCATCCTTTTTTTATCGCCTTCCGCAAGGCGCTTGTTCGCCCATGCATTCGCGACCTCGCTGCACCAGGATAGAAAAGTGTGTTCATTCCGCGTGCGGGGGTGAGAGGTCAAAATTTTGACGACAGAGTAGGAAACGCGTTCAATTCGTGAGGGGAAAAAAAAATTTATATTTTGATAATTGATTTGGGGGGTGCGTTCATCATGCGAGTAAATACGGTGAATTGAAAAAATAGGGAAGATTTGTTTGTAAGGCAGTGATGTCAGTGACGTCAAAACATGAGGGGAAACGATTGGCTGGCTAAGCAATTTGAATCCCTTTATGGGGTGAGGGGAACGGTGACCGGGTGAGTGCTAGTGGTGCAAAACTATCGATAGTCGCCAGAAATCTGACTATTGGTAGTAAAAAAACTATAGATAGTACTATCGATAGTCAACTATCGAAAAACTATTGATGGTACTATCGATAGTTGAATATCGAAAAGCTCTGGATAGTACTATCGATAGTCGACTATCGAAAAATTATTGTTAATCGACTATCGGAAAACTATCGATAGTCGACTATCGTAAACCTATCGATAGTACAGTCGACGGTTTACTATCGATAGTTTTGCGACACTAGCAGTTTGCGTCGCTCTCTCTTCTCTTTTTCTCGCTTTATTTTTTCAAATGGGACACCATCTAGCACAAGCACTTACTATCCCAACTTTCGTTCAGCTTTCAGTGATGAAGATGACGGGGGTTTGGGCAAAGAGAGGAGGAAGGGAGGAGAGCGGCGGTCCGGCAACTGTGTTTGCTCCACACGCGAATACTACTACAAACTAGTGGTGCAGAACTATCGATAGTACTATTGATAGTATTGATAGTCGCCAGAAATCTGGCTATTGATAGTTAAAAAGCTATCGATAGTACTATCGATAGTCAATTAATCAATAGTTTTGCATCACTAGTGTGTGCACTCACCTCACAGCACATGGAACAAAACCTACAGCACTGCAAAACTTGGGGACCCTGGGTTTAATCTCTACTCCTGCCCAATCTGGATGAACATAATACAAGCGTGCGGTCATGCATCGCTACTCTGTGGTGCACATTAAAGATTCCAATCAGTGGTACTGCACTGGCCAAATTTCACATGTGCAGCGAAGACACCGGACGCCCACTAGGGCAGACTAAATTACCCGCCGTCTAAACGTACACACAGCACAATAACTACTATGTTTGCCTTCAAATTTCTGACTCGTCTTTAGCTACTCTCAATTTGTAATGTGTAATGGCACTAACTCCTCTCTCGCATCCGTCTCTTCTGGTGTAGTACCTCAAGGGTACCGTTTTAGGTCCCTTACTTTTTGTAGCGTTAGCTACACTGGCCGAGGTTGAGCAGTTTCGCGTGGCTCCTGGAGAGCCGTGCTGCGCATGCGCGAGGAGCAGTGACGTCACACGGCGCACAGCTGGCGCGTGTGAAGTCACTGAAAAAAAAAAAAAAGTATCGTCCAGAACTTGATTCGAACCGCCGACCCCCAGCTCCTGAAGCCGACGCTGTACCCACAGCGCCACGAGGCACTTCCGTAAAGGGCAATCCATTGGACATCTGTATCGGTTGCTGTTGCCCCGTCACCGTAGTGCAGTTTCTAAAGTGAGGGGCCCCGTCACCGTAGTCAGTTCCTATACATATAGCGGGGCGTTTGCCAGTGTGGTGTAGCCACGGAGAAGGAGAGCGAAATTGCTGCTCAGCGGCGCAGAAGAGCGGAGAAGCTTAACTCATCGGATCCCGAAGTAGTTGCGTGGCAATTAGTGGTTGAGCGTAGGAAGAACGAACAAAAGAAGGCTAAACGTGCTGCGGAGACACCGGAGCAAAGAGAGGAACGTCTAGCAAAGCGGCGTCAACTGGAGGCTGAGCGACGTTCCCGACCATCTCAGCAGCTAGGAACCAGGAAAGCTAAGAATAACCAGCTGAACCTTAGCTCGCGCTACGTATATCCTGGCATAGCCGAGCTAAGCCACTGCAATTTTTTTTTTGTTGTTTTTGTTTTATAATAATGACTTGCAGACTTGCAGTTTCTTCTTCAATCAAACTCTTTGATGATGACTGTGCTATTTAGAAAGGTTATATGCAGCGACTCCAACTCACAAAAACTGCAATATGATTTAGATTCGATTTTGCAGTGGTGTGAACTCTGGTCAGTGCAGCTTAATATTACCAAATGGAAAGCGATGCTCATAACACGTAAAGCTAAATTCTCTGCTCTTTATAACCTTTATCACACACCTTTACAGCTTGTAGAATCATACAAGTATCTGGGCATGATCATAAGCGCTGATCTTTCCTGGCAGCTACATGTTAATTACATGGCTAACAATGCTAATCGGATGCTTGGCTATCTCAATCTATAAAACGCTCGTGCGATCTAAACTCGAATATGCAGCCTCCATCTGGGAACCTTATACTAATTATCTCACTGACTCACTTCAGGCAGTTCAGAACAGGTCCGCACATTTTATACCAGCCAATTATAATTGCACTGTAAGTGTCACATCAATGAAATAAAAAATGAAAGCCGTTTACAACTCCCTGTAACGCCGAATTGGAGCGCAGCTCTTGAGGAGGAGGAGGGAAGGGTACTGAAGGGAGGGTATACCCCTCCTTTCTCCTCCTCCCCTCACGGGGGTCACGTAACCTTGGGGGTCACGTGACCTGTGGGGGGTCACGTGACCTTACGGTTACGCCGACGCCGCTCAAGCCGGAAACGGGCGCCTAAGAGCTGCGCTCTAAAATAGCTGACTACTTTCAAGTCTCGCACATCGTCGCAGAATCTCTCGCATTTGTCTTTTTCATTAGACCTACCACCATATTCCTCAACTCAATGCACAGCTACTATTCCCACCATTTTGTTTGTTTCCGCATGCACTGATCATCGTCACAAAGTCGGTGTCCCGTTTTGCCACTCTATTTCATTTTTCGCATCCTTCATTCCTCTACTTTCAATGATTGGAATTGTTTACCTGCATTGCTAACATCAATTGTTGACTACACTCTTTCTTGTACTAGTATAGCTAATTACCATTTCCCTCTTGTTTGAGTATTTATGTTGTTCCTACTGCGCTTAATTTTTTGTATTTTATTGCAAAAGCATTAACTGTCCCATGGAGCGAACCGACTTCATCAGTTTGAAGCGCGAAAACGGCACCTAGTTTCCGCGATCCCAATAAGTTAAGCTGATGGATTTTCGGCTTCAATCCCATTGGCTGGCGCGGGTCGACGAGGCTCCCATTGGCCAGTGCACGCCGGTTTGTGTGGTGTCATCCTGGCTGTGTTATCACACTTTTGTGCTATCACTGATCTGTCATGCTAACCGACCTGTGCTCATGCCCGCGTTTGCTCGCCTCTTATCGGCTGTCTGGTGCGTGGCAATATATACGGCGCATGGAATAAACCAAGGGGTTCGTTCTGCTGAGAACTACGTTGCTGTCTGATTCATTCCTCGCACCGCAAGGCACACGACAGTTTGAACGATCGCTCACCCAATGGCGCTGCGTGTCCGCGACGCAGCGGCTCCATTGTTGCACGCCCGAGGTCAGCGCATTGTACGCCGCAGATTAAAAAAGGAAGCGAAGAGCGGCGTGTATGCTTTCGCATTCACAACTCATAAGAAGTGCTTAGGTGTACCTCGAGCCTTTTTTATTTCTCACTCCCCTCTGTAATGCCCCCACCTTGAGGGTAAAACAAATAAATAAGTACAGTGAAAGCTCATTAATTCACAACTCATTAATTCAAACCAGTCGCCACGGTCTGGTCACGCTGCGTAGAGGTACATGCGTAAAACAACCCGTTAATTCGCAGCTTGAATCGTTTACGGCACCGATAATTCAAACTGTGCGCCGCCATGCGTGGAGCTTTCCCGGTCAAGCGACAGGCGGCAGGGCGGGAGCCGCATTAATAAACGTGGCAGTCGCGTTGCAGGAAATGCGAGAGCGTCGCCAATATCCACTGCGGGCCAATAGGAATGCGCACACGGATGTTTGGAACAACGTTGTCAGGCGTTCGAGAGACAAATAGGGGCGTGCGAAGTGGTTTCTTTCACACCCTTTGAAGCCTCCCGCCTCCCTGTGTTCTCCTCCGCATTACCAGCTCTGCGGTTCCGCTTCCGTGCTTCGTTCAGCCGGGCCCACCGCGTGTTTGAGCCGTTGCTCGATCGCCGATCCATTTGTACTTGTGACTTGGCTGGTGTTGTTGGCCGTATGACCGGGCTACGTGCTATGCGCTTTGAAACCACGATGTCGTCATCGGGTATTCTGGCACGAGGAAAGTATCGCCCCAAAATGCTCAGAGAGAAAGTGGAGATTTTGCGTAAAGTAGACGCAGGAAAAGCGAGCGAGGTCGAGATTGCCAAGAAGCGCGAGATCCCGAGGAGCACATTGTCAACGTACGTCCGCAACAAGAAAAAAATCCAGGATGCCTATGAAGCTGAAGTTTTTGCCCATGAAAGAAAAAGACTTTGCTCTGCCAAACACCCGATTCGGAGAAGGCGCTCATCACGTGCGTTAAAGAAATGAGAAGCCAAGATCTTCCTCTCAGCGGCCCTACCATCATGGCAAAGGCAGCAGAGTTTGCACTACATTTGAAACATCACGACTTTGCTGTGTCTGAGGGATGGTTCCATCGCTTCTGTCAGAGGCATGACCTCGTCTTCTGTACCGTGTATGAGACCGCTCTATATTTTAAGCTCTTGCCGGACAAAACTATCACGTACAAAAGAGACAACTGCGCAGGCGGGAAGCGAAGTAAAGAGTGTGTCACCGTCTTGGTTGCGGCAAACATGACTTAAACGGAGACGCTTCCCCTGCTCGTAATAGGAAAGTCGATGAAGCCTCGGTGTTTCAAGGACATTCGCACACTGGCAACGGACTACAAAGCCAACAGAAAGGCGTGGATGATTGGTGAGTTGTTTAAGAAGTGGCTTAGGAAGCTGTACAGAAAGTTTGAATTGAGCAACCGACAGGTCCTGCTCAGTGTAGACAACTGCTCAGTGCATAAGGTTGACGTGGAGCTGAAGGTGATTAAACTAGTGATTCTTCCACCAAACACGACTGCAGCAGTCCAGCCCATGAACCCGGGTGTGATCAAGAAGAACAAGAACAAGAAGTCCTTCTACAAGCGCCACATGCTGGAACGAATGATTCTTTGCGAGGCCAAAGGGAACAAGACTTATAACGTGATGCTCCTCAGTGTCATGCACATGCTGGTCCACGCATGGGATCAAGTCACCGCCGCAACAATTACGAACTGTTTCCGTCACTGTGGTTTTAGTGTCTTGAATACGGAGGCGGCTGGTGGCGACACCGGAGAGCGTGAGGTTGTCTTTGAGGGCATGCGCGATCTGCTGCAGAACGTGAGTTTTGCCGATTACGTCGATGGAGGCAGTAGCGCAGTGATCTGTGGCGCTATGACGGACGAAGACATCATCGCTCAAGTAGTTGGCGAACCCGTCGCAGAAGCGGAGAACGACGTCGATGACGAGGAGGAGGAAGTGGAGGAAACTCCGATTTGGCCATCCGCGCCGGAGCTCATGGATGCATTGAACGTCGCGCGTCTTTTCTTCAGCTTTGCAGAGGGCTAATAAGATGCCTTGTGCTTGGTTTGTTCCCTCAAACATAAGCTAATGACCATAAGTTTCCAAGAAAAGAAGCAGAAGATGATAACTGATTACTTTGGATAATAAAGGTCTGCCGTTTTAAGCATTTCCCGCGCAGAAGCGGCCTTTTTTTTCCGTTAGTTTGAGTTTTGTTTAATTCAAGCTTTTTTAACATCCCCGTGCAATTCAAATTAACGAGCTTTTACTGTAAATAAATACAGCTCTGCCTGTCTAATTTCTGGAAGAGAGCTCCTGAGGACTTGCCTTTCTCCACCTTAACGGTGGCTGTCTGAACTCCACTGGCGGGCTCGGGCGAATAAGACGGGTCGTCAATGTCTTCACAATCCGAGCCCTCGCTACTTGAAGTGGCATCCGTTTCGTCCGCCTCTGTTGGAGAAAATGTTTGCAGAACATATCTTCAAAACAAGCGTGGCACAATTCATCGTGCCGACCTCAAAAGCACAATTATTAGGGAGCAGATAAGGGGGAAAATTCAAAAGCTTGAAAGTAAGCAAAAGCACGAAAGAGCATAAAAAATGTACAAAACACACTGGTAAAGTACAACAATAAAAATAATGAAAACACATGGCACATAAACACATCCGTAAAAACACTGTGGCAAAGTACAAAAATAAAAATAACGGTAACCGTGGCACACAAACTTACACATCAATTCACAAAGTACAAAGAGCACGCATTCTTGAATTCGGCAAGTAGATTGTTATAATATTGGCAAGTAGTCTGTTCTAATTGTTTATTGCCAACTGTAACGGGGATTTTTGAAAAGTTTTATTATATTATTACAATAGATATTATCAAGAGAGATTAGTTGCAAAATATTTCTTCTGGTAGGGAGGAGTGGCAAGTCGGCTTCATTTTTCAACTGGGATACGCTCGTGTATAGAGAATAATCTTTAAAATAAATCTACTAATGGCCGTTTTGAAATGATTCTGTTTCTTGAATTCCATATGATAGATGCATACCGTGTTTACTCGCATAATGAACACTTTTTTTCCCGAAAAATTGACACATATTGGAGGGGGGGGTGTTCATTACGCAGGATAAAATTTTTGCATTTACACGCTTCGGGCGAATGTCATATTAGGTGCCAAAATGACACGACAAGGTACCGTGGCACATCTCCACTGATGGAGGCGCACCCACGGCTGGTCGGGGCGCCTAACAGTAACCATGCTTTATAAATTGCTAACCTTTTTGGGACGCTTTCGGCGTGCCGTTTGCCGAAGGAAAAGCGCGCTACGAAGCGCACTCAGCACGGAAAGCAACGCAATCCTTCTTACGTGATATATATATTGATAGTATCCGGCGGCGCGCTCAGGTAGTACATACCGTGACTATGCGTATAAGAACTCGTACGAAGTCTAACCACCGACTGCTGAGGCCCGCTCGCACATATCAAGTTTCGTTCACGGAGACTGCTGTTACCAGGGGCTACCAGACACTCTCAACCTACGACGCAGCGTGCATCTCGCTGCCCCGTTCTGTTATGGATTAAATAAACACATTTACCCGGAGTATGTGAAATGAGGCCTAATCACTTTCACGATTTGACTGTCCGAAAGCGGACCACAGACGATGGCGTGTTTATTGACACGCCACCGTCTAAACTGGACACAATTCGAGACTCGCAGAGCCGAAAATTGGAGGTGCATTCGTTACGCGAGGGGAAAAAAATAAGTCCAAATATTAGTACCTGTTGTGGGGGGTGCATTCATTATGTGAGTAAATACGGTATTCCATAGCTTGTACCAAATATGACTTGTAAGCAAGTTAACTAATGTCTGTAGGAGCCAAATATAATTTTTTTATAAAGCCTAATGTCCCACTCGCCTGCCAATGTAGTTTATTATCCAAAATGACTAACAGGTATTTGTAATTATTTACTTTATCAATTCGTAGGTTGTTTATTGTGCAGTTGAATGTTACGATGGACTTTTTTGTAGTGAATGTCGTGAGTTTTGATTTTGGGATATTGATCTTCATTTGCCACTGGTCGCACCATAGGGTAAGAGTGCGTAGGTCATGCTGTCGTGAGAGGCAGTCGGTTTAATCCTGAACTGTTCGATAAATCACGCAATCATCAGCGAAGAGTCTGACTGTTGATGAAAGATTAGTGGCAATATCGTTAATGTATATGAGGAACGATAAGGGGCTCAAAACTGATCTCTAAAAAACTCCCGATTTCATATTTATACCTGTTGACATGCGGCGTTGAAAGATAACGGCTTGTGTTCCGTTAGTCAAAAGTTCTCGGATCCCAATAATCACGGAATCATCAATGTTCAGTGAACCTAATTTTTTTAATAAACGTTTCTGTGGTACGCGGTCAAACGCTTTAGAAAAGTCGAGGAAAATGGTGTCAGTTTGAACTCGTGAACGTATGTTTTTGCGATGATCTGTATAATGCCCGTGTCCCACTAGAGCGACATACAGAAACAAAAGACAACGACAAGCCTCAAACCAGGGTCTTTCGCGATTTGAGAGGCTTTGTAAAATAAGGAAGGCTATGCTCAAACACGAGCATCATGCACGCGAGGGTATCTTTGGCAGGCTTGCAATCGCTCGTGCTTACTTCACGAGCACCGAACGACTAAACGCCTGCCAAAGGTACCATCGCGAGCACGCTGCATGGGTTTGAGGCTTGTCGCTGTCTTTTGTCTCTGTCTGTTGCTCTAGTGGGACGCGGGCATAACTAATAATGCACATTTGGTATATAAGGAAGGTTTTAGTGACCACATATCAGAATTTCACAACTGGCAAATGCCTGACAGGGACCGTCGAAACTCATTTTCTAATAGTCACACTTTCTGCTATTTACCTTTCAATGACATGTCACAGAAAGCTAAATCCATTCATTTTTCGTTTGAAGTCCAATTAAAAAATATATATTAATGACATTAAAAAATATTTATCACATTTTAAAAATATTTTCAAATCTTTTTATTTTATTTCTGAGAGATGTGTTCAGGAGTTTTTGTACCCGTCAAAAAGATTTAATCATGACTTGTCTATTTTCTATTCTCATTTCGTCATGCGATGAGGAGTCGCTCATTTTTACTGGCCGAGGTTACTCCAAAACCAAATCTGTTCCAAGCTTTTCTTTTTGTTTTGTTAATGTACTTAAATTACTTTTACAGTGTTTCTTCACATAGATATGTCTCCTGGACACCTACGGTAAATTTTAAGGCAGCGCTACTTGATGTGAGGCTAGGCTGCCATCTTTTTACTTCTTTCTCGATTTTCTCAAAATGTTTGTTTTGTCATCATATGGCTTGCCTGCGCAGGGAAATGCAGGGTGTGAAACTGTTAGGTTTTCTATATCTGACCTGAAGCTTTTGCAACAGTGACATAAAGCTTTTCTGAACATTAACCAACAAATCGAAACAACACTATTTTCTTTAAAAAAATGTTCTTAATGCAACTAAACAATAATCCAGTAGTTTCACCCCTTGGAGGTATGCCTTAGGGGCATTATATGCAAAGTTCTATAATGATACAGTGTGTTATTAGGTCTGAGGGTCTTGCACAAACCATCAACATGCAAAATCTTTTAACTTACAAACTAATGATCAAAAAAGCTTCAAACTATGTAAAGTTTACCTTCTTAACAAAGTAGAAAGCTGATGCAAATTTCATTAGCCTAACTCTGGTACTTAAAAAGTTAGTCTCAAAATTACATTCATGTGATATCACACTTTAAGTTAATAAAAAGGTGATGGGCACAGTCCATTCATGCATAAAATTTTTATATGCACTCTATCTTTCGTTGAATCAGCTCATCTCGCATTTTAATAGCCGTAAACAACCATAAGTGAGCCCAATTTCTGGGCCTCGGAGCTGCCATCAAATATAAAGCTGCAGTAAATGCTATGGCACTGTGGAGGCACCATCTACTGACGTCTGCCTGTCATAATAATGTTCTACAAAATGAAACTGTAGAGTCAATGTCACTGTAAATCAACGAAAAATCACGCACTTGAGTACACAAGCACTGCTTCCCGTGGAAGAATATGGTTAAGAAAACCACAATTGCAGACATCTTGTCTAAATCACAATGCAAGAGCAAGCGGTGCAAGACAACCACATCACACTGGTTTCGTTTGCACAAATGAAGTGGCGGTGAATGCGATCACGTAGGTCGACTGCTTGTGCTCATCTAAATACTTGGGATCCATATGAATAGGAGACACTCGATTTGATTCAATGATGCTGGAATGGTATAAGCAAGAACACTGCACAAAGAATGCAAGCTCCAAAAACTTGGGTTGGCCAGTGGGAAGAAGCCTCTCTGCAAACCAAGAATGTGCCATATGCCGCATCTTGCGATGGTTGCCAGAGTCGACCTGAAAAGTTGAGAAGAGAATAAATTGCGAACATATACTGTCGCTTTTGTGAGGCAAGCATTCGACCGCTTTTTAACACACCAAACATGGCAGAATGACATGGACACCAAAGGCATATTGCAGTGAAAGAATCGGTAACAGGAGTGCTCAGAAAGCAACAGTCACAAGTAAAACAAACAGGACAAGTATTCATATGACCGGACTCTGTAGTGGACATTTAAGTTCGCCGTTTGCTTCGTGCTTTTGATATGAGAAAATCATAATTTTTAAATGGGGTTGGGGTGGGGTTAGAGTTTAATCGGGTGTCATGGTACAAATACTGAATTCTTTTTTACTTGTCATACTATTTTCATGCACACTTTAATATCAACTTTTACATTTGGCAGCATTTTTAACAAAAAGCAAAGTACAGTTGATAATGTATTAAAGTTTGACAACTGTACGAAAACGATTTATCTATGTAAACAAAAGAATAAATAAAAACATAAATTTCACTTTTCAGACGAAAAGCTGAAAATTAATTGCCGCATATTTAAGCATATTGAAATCCCTGAGCAAACGGGGACTCTACTCAGTGTAACATCTTCTGGTAACATATTCTTACAAATATCAATATAAAACAAAAGCTCCTACAAATTTGTTGCAGAAAAGATATTTAATCAAAAATTTACTTGACATACCCAAGCAAGTCTCCAAAGATGTCAAAGCAATGTTCTCTTGTGTATACCACCTATGACACTGCACTTACATCTGGGGCTGTAATAGACCGTTTTTACAAAGTAATGCACACCCTCATGCAGTGTACATGAAGAATGTGTGGAACCTTGAGGTCAGTATTTGCAAAGGGGCCCATTGCAACAGATTTGTCTTTAGGAATACAATAGCGACACACTTTAGTCCTATTTTTCGGATCAACCACATTATGGCAGTGGTTTTACCAAGTGCCAACTTTTATACAGTAGGCTAGTGACAAATGAACTCAGATATTTCATAGTTCTGCTTAATTCGAACAAATTTCAAAATTTCGGCTGCGCTGCTATGTTTTCAATTCGTTTAAAAGCCACTTAATTCAAATAGCATTTTCGTCAAGTTTTTGATTGGGCATAGATGTATAAGAGTTGTGCAACTGTCGACAGGCCACGTCTAAAACAGTGTTGCTCCCTGCAGAAGAAGCTGTTGTTTTTTTTTTCAGAAAAACTGTCAGGGTGATGCGTAAGAAACATTCAATAACTTTGTTACTTCAATGCAACGAGATTGGCCTGTGATTTTATCACATCCGATACATTGCCAGATTTGTGAATTGGAACAACCCTGGCATTCTTCCACTCAATGGGTACCACTCCAGCATCAAGACTGTGTGTGTAAATGACATAAAAATTTGAAGCACAATTCGGCATATCTGCCGAGAAAAATGTCTGCTATCTCATCTGGCCCGCAGGACTTTTTGGTGTTGTGCCGAAGCAGGTAATCGAAAAGTCCCACTTTAGACTCTATGTGTCTGAAATTATTACCGTAATTACCCGATTCTAACGCGCCCCCGATTCTAACGCGCACCCGTTTTTCCAGGCCAACAAACCAGAAAAACTTTCACCTCCGATTGTAACGCGCACGGAACTTCGTGATCAAGAACAACGAATGCGAGAGAAACAGGCGATTTATTTACCGAAGTAGTCACTCATCTCACTCCTCGTCGCTCTCCGAGAGCTCTTTGTCGCTCTCCGCTGACCACAACATGTCGTCCTCGGTGCCGTCAAGCGCGTTCGCTATGCCACACTTCTTAAACGAGCGTTCAACCATGGCCGAAGGGATCGTGGCCCACGCCTCGCGCGCCCATCCCGCGAGCGTCTCGAGGCGCACGCTTCAGCCGACCGCTCGTCGTGAACGAGTGGGAGCCGCTCGTCAGCCACTCGTTGTACAGCACACGAACGCGATCTTTCACGGACGCGATCATTGCGCGCAAGTAAGCGCAAGTGGGACGACTTGCGTGAACGCAGAAGGAACAAAATGGTTGCTAAAAGCACGGAGGAAAGATGGCAAAAAGCTTCGGCGCCATCTTAAGATGGCGATGGCAATGGGTGGAACGAAATTTCCGCTGTTTTGACAGTTTCGGTTTCGTATCCGATTCTAACGCGCATGCGATTTTTTTACCTATTTTTCCGGAAAAAAGGTGCGCGTTAGAATCGGGTAATTACGGTATATGCTTCCCGCTGCACGATGGTAACTGAGAGTTGTTAGTGTGCACCGACGAGAAAAACTTGCTAAACACGTCTGGTATTTCCTAGGTGTTGTCTACTATCTGATCGTCAAGCTTGATTGCAGTCACCGATTTGCATTTCTTAGCTTAAATATGCCCAAAACTTCCGTGGGTTATCTTTTAAAAAGGAGTGCAATGCCACACTAAAAAAATTAAACCGCAAAATAGTTATTGTACATACTCGTGCATATGGAACACTTCTTTTTTTAAAATTTTGCTCGGGTGCAGACCATACACAAGTCAGGCCTAAAAAAAAAAAAAAAAGAAATTGCATTTTCTTGTTTGCCTATTCACCACTGTATCCCATGAGGAGCTGGATCACGATCTTGCTCCTTGTTTTGCTACTCCCCGACGAGAGAAGCGGGATGACCCATCACTGTCTCCTATGAGGAGCAGGATCTACACATTAAGACACAGTAGTGCCACTGCAACTACTGTGTAGGACAATGCAACAACTGGTGACAACTTATGAACACTTTAACTATTCAATGCAGCTGGTGACAAATTATGAACACTTTATTTAACTACTTAACTAAAGCAAAAACTTTCAAGAACAGCCAACAAACTCCAAATACACGATGCAGGCAAAGATTTGCACTGTGTTCCTACAGCCTAGGAGGGTGGCAGAAATTTCTGGCTGATAGGAATTGCGAGAGTTACAAAATGGCGGTGGCCAGAGAGCTCTTTTTAAAACGTCTACAGCTTCAGAGTCTACCGTATTTACTCGCAGAATGAACACACTTTTTTTTACGAACAATCGATGCAAAGTTAGGGGGGGCGTTCATTACGCGAAGTAAAATTTTTGCTTCCGTATTTACTCCCATAATGAACGGACCTTTTATCTCTTTGCGCGCGGCGCCGCGCGACTCCAAAACCAAACTGCGATGTGCAAAAAAAAAAAAAGAAAAATGCTTCTCTCCATGTTTTTTTTTCTTCTTGCTTCCGTGTTTTTTTCCCCCCGCCTTTCGCAATTGTTTTGTTTGCCCACGCTGCCCATGCATTCGCGACCTCGGTGTACCAGGATAGAAAAGTGCATTCATTTCGAGGGCTCCTCGCTTCTCTTTCCAATGTGCGAGGGCAGGATGCCTTCATTATGTGCGCTTTGCTCAGGCAAGGGCTTCTCCGTTTTTCTTTTACTTTCTATCTCCTTGCGGGCGACGCGCAACCCCAGAACCAAACTGTGCAGTGCAAAAAAAAAAAAAGAAAAGAAAAAAGCTTCTCTTTATGTTTTTTTCTTTTCTCCTGGTTCTGTGGATTTTTTTATTTTTTTAACGCCTTTTGCAAGGCGTTTTGTTCGCCCAAGCTGCCCATGCATTCGCGACCTCGCTGGGGGTCAAAATTTTGATGCTCGAGTTGGGGGTGCGTTTAATACGCGAGTGAAAAAAAAGTCGAAATTTTGAGAGCCGACTTGGGGGGTGCGTTCATTAGGCGAGTGCGTCCATTGTGCGAGTAAATGCGGTAAATTGTTCCATGCTTTACAAGCATATAGACATTTAAGCTGATATAACCTGCAATTCCATCCCGTGCTAAACGTCCTATCATTTTGAGGAAAGCCAATGGCTCATCATACACTAAAAAAAAGAATCACCTTTTGCAGTAGAAGAATGGATTCAGAGCAGAGGTATCTTTGCACCTTATATGTGTCAAATCACCAAATGTAAGTCTGTTAAAAAGACTTATCAGACAGGCTTGAGTTACTTGAACATGATACTGGAGGACTGTGTCAGCTGTGTCGGCAGTCGGGGCTCCAGAAAGAACCGGCCATGCATAACTGGCCTTGTCCGGCCACACTCAATGTTAATTTATTTTTGGGGCAAGTCGGGACGCTTCCACCAGTTGCGCAGGGCTGGTGGTGACACCAGTGTTGCGGAATGCGCACCCCCATTCCATTCCAATTCTATTCCAGGAATTAGAGATTTCGATAATTCAATTCCTTTCAACTCCTAGGAATGGGGACATTGGGCCCATTCCCACTCCTGGAATGGCTGAATCGTTCCATTCCATTCCTCCAATTCCTAAACGTAAAATTTGGCACTTGACAGCTACATTGTGTTGCAGGGTTGGGCAGAAATACTCAAAAATGTATTTAGAAACACAAATACTGGGATACATGAAAATAGTAGCTCAAATATATCTGTAAGAATGTATCGCGATACGTATCGGAAATACATTTTAAAAAGAGGCAAACAGTTTTTGGAAGTACCAATACAGGAATGCATATTAGGGAGGGCAGAAATACAAATACCGATAATGCAATACATTTTTCAAATTTCTTTGAGACGCCAACTGAGATGGAGCTTGAAGTGTGAAGTGGAAGCTTTTTTTATCCCAAAATAACTATCCCGCAGGCTAGGCACTTCGCCTTGAAGATAGTGGTTCCGGACGGAAAGGAGCCTTCAATGGGTTCAAAAAAACGTTCCATCAAGAATTGACCGCGGTCCCTTCCCTGGCATCCTGTCTGTCTGATGAGTGATGCGAAAAGACTTCGTCCTCTAAATACATTCCATCATAACATCACCACTCTCCTGTCCAAAAAGGGCGCCCCTGTCAACACTGATCACATGACGTCACGGTGGAATGAACTAGTATTCTTGCATATGTAGGTGTTGCCTTGAAGATGAAACTTTACCCACGCTGCTGTATGGAAGGACAATACATAATTTCGTTGTAGGTGACCTCGTTGAAGATCGTGCAGGCAGTTGCATTTGGAATTTTCGAGAATAGTGGACCACCAGAATAGTGAAAAATCGATACGGTGGCATCCCTGTTGTGACGGTCCTTCCTGCCGACCCTCCGCCTCCATCACATGAATGGCAGTCCTCAAGTTTCGCCTAGCATCATCCAAACAGAGACCTCGTGGATTGCGACCTGAGATGGCCGGCACAGGTGTGAGCTGTCCGAGAAACAGCGCCCTCAAGACGAGTCGCAGGTGTACGAAGTCTGGGTCGGCACAGCGAGGCCAAGTCTGGCCTCCTTCCTGATTATCGGATCACCAGAGCAGCGGGTCACGTTCATGTCCACTTGGGTACGTACCCTTGAGCAGTGCAATATTACAGGCGCAGACGCATTCGGATATGTGCTGAACTTCACTGCGTCAGTCATCCTACTATTTCAAGTCAACCACCGCCAGACCGGTGTTGCAAGGGACTGTGACTCAGCTACTCGGCCACAGGCCAAGCTACACTTCCTTTGATTTCCTATTTCTCAAGGCTCTAATTAGAAGCGGGCATTGAATGCCAGTAAACAATGACTCATGCAATCCCTACCTAGGGACCTGCGATAGAAGATGCTCCGACTCAACTCCTGGTACGCTACCTGTTTCGAGTCCCGAGTACGCAACATTTCTCAGAAGAGAAAAATCATTTGTGAAATCGGAAGGAACCTTGCTCAGCATAGTAACAATACACCAATAGCTCCTTGACCCTAATGCCCTCAGAAATAAAAAAACAACAATAAAAGGCGTTCGGACTTGTATTTTGTTTTTTTGGGGGGAGGGGGGGATTTCTCAAGAAAGGTAACGAAATACATTTCATCCTGACTGTATCGCGATAAAAAGAAACATTCCACATGTATTCGATACAGAAATAGAGATACTGGTGAAAAAATGTATTGTGATACAGAAATACAGATAAGAAATGTATTGCTTAAATACGATACTGCCCAACCCTGTTGTGTTGCCGGCGTAAGCCGCTGAAAGCTGACATTATCAAACGCATAGAAAAATGCAGAAAAAAAAAATGCTAAATGCCTCAAAAAAGCACTGATTTTACTAAGCTCACGGGGATTGCCTGGGGTAACTCGCAGCGTCCGCAGCGGTCCATTGCAAGGTGAAACAAAGCATGCAGAAACAAAAGTCGAAGAAAATGAGCGGGAATCCGCTCGCTTGCTTGTAACCCTAACCCACCTGAATTTAAAATATATAACACAGAAAACAAGCATCGGAACGAAGACCAAGTAAAAGGCGGACTTACACACAAAAATGCAGTATAAAAAAATAAGCGTCGGAGCAAAGTGCAAGAGGAAAAGAGAGAAGGGAATCTCGCTTTGTTTAAATGCTGAAGCAAACCCAGATTTCGCGCTTCAAAGGAGTGCGCGCGAATGAACGTGGAAGGCAACAGGGTTGGCCACCTCGAACTATAAGAAAACAATAACTGATCATATTTTGGTGGCGTGCGAGTCAGCAGAGCTCTGCGAGTTGCCCCCCGCTCCCAGATCTCAGTATTTGCGCGCGCGCGCTTTCTCCATGCCGTCGCAAATAACAAAAAAAAAAAGCAAGACAAGAAGGACGATGAAGAGCCCTGCATGGCGGCTTCTTTCTTCGCCGCATCCTTCGTTTCTTTTGTTTGGTGCTTGGTTTCTGGTTTCGCTCTCGTGTAACACCAGTGAAGCCCGTCGCCAGCACATCCGTGAAAGGCGCCACCGTTACCACTCCCCCTCTGCTCTTTGCTGTGACGCTTCTTTTTTGTATTCATTTCATTTCTGAACTGACTCGCTGACTGGCTTAGTACAGCTAAACGTAAATAAATAAATTTAATTTTATTTATTTTAATTATAAATAAATAATTTAAAAAAATAAAGAACCGGGCCCATTCCATCCCCATTACATTCCGGGCAAAAGGCATCTAAAACCATTCCCATTCCATTCAACTCAACGTTGCTGCCATTCCATTCCCATTCCATTCCGGGGTCGCGAAAATGCGGAATGATTCCGGAATCATTCCAACTCCGGAGTGGCAACTCCGCAACACTGGGAGACACCTTCACCAAAGTTGTGATGACCTGCATGGTTTAAAAGCTCCTGCAAAACAAGCACAAACTAGTTTCAAGGCGGCAATATGACACAAAAAATATCATTCACAATTTCGGTCACCTTTAGCAACAAATACAAACAGCATTAGCAATAATACAGCTAACAGCTGCCAATAGTTGGCACCATTAAGGGCAGCCTTTGTTAAGGCAGCAGTGCCACATTTTCTTCGAGAAAATATGCAATATCAGAGATTAACCTGCAAACACAAATTGGAAATCTATTAAAGCGACACTGTCCACGGTGCGTGTCTGGGCTACCTATTTCAGGCGAAGTAGGATGCGGCTTATTCCTAAATAATGCTTCAAAGAACAAACGTCTGAAGAAGAAAAAAATTGCAGGAAGATCCATTGGTGAACTCTTAGGAAATGCATTAGCATGACACTTGGGAAACAGAACACACGTCCCTCCTTTGGGAGAGGCTAATGCTGACCCCTTAACTTTTCTGTTTTGGCTTTGTCATTTGCTTGCTCTATTTTTTCCTGCCTCTTTGTGGCCTCATTACGGGGTCAGTGTAAGCGCTACCCAAACCAGGAACATGTGCTGCGTTTCCCAAGGGTCAGCCTAATGCACTCCCTAAGAATCCACATATGGATCCTCCTGGAATTTTTTTCACCCCTTTTTTGTACTCTGCCTGTCAAGAGTACTTCGAGGCCCTTGGATACAGTCATCCATGTCACCCGTGGAGCGAACCGCATTCATCGTTTTAATTACACACACGCGTCACAGCCCCCCCCCCGTGCACCACTACTATGGAAACCCAGAGCGATGAACAACCGGCGACGGCAGAGCTGCGACTGGGCATGCCCACATTCCACCGCGCCACAGCACCTCCTTCTCTCTGGCTCCGAGCCCACTCTGCAACAATCCTTTGACGAAAACTAAAGGGCTAGTTTTGACGAAAATCCGGCAATATCTGGCAGTTTTTCAGCGCCAGGGAGAGAGGGAGAGATTGGCTTGTGTTGACGTCAGCACTTTGGACCAATGAGAGCGTTACAGGCGTCACCTTCTCCCCCTCCTTCTCCCTCTCTCCCTGGCGCTGACAAACTAAAAACACCGCCGGGTTTTCGTCAAAATGAGAGTTCTAATGCTAACACATTAAAATATTTCGTCATTTCAGCTGCCCCGTTTAGTAACATTGGCAATGGCCTAGCCCACGAAAAAACGCACCTGTCTTGGCATGTCTGCCCCACATTGCCAATTATACTTCCTTGCGAGTAGATGCGCCGCTAGAGATATCTGTATCTGTGCCCCACTTTTAGGAATGTGTTCTAAAGGAGCAATTTTATTTCCGAGACTCTGAGTCAACTGCCTGAGGCCTACCACAATATTCCAAAGGTGGTTGTCTTTAAGTTGCAAGCAAGGGTCGGAGACATTCTACTTTTTCCGCTCAGAGCCTCATGCGAGCCCGGTGTCGTCGAGAGACTCAAGGAGGGCACCGTGGGCCCTCTCAACAATCACCCACAAACCAGGAGGAAACAGCATCCCAGCTTCCGTCACTGCCAGTAGGCCTAGCTATGCATACCTTCATTTCAGGACTGCATGAGAAGGTGCATACGGCTTTCACTGCACCGGGGGGTCTCCTGCACCATGTCCACAGCTGGGACAAGTGGAGTCTTGGTCTGTGCAGATCATTCAGAGCAGCTAAAACTATGTTCTGAAGCAGCTTGGATAATTTTTCATTGCACTTTAGCTTGTGTCTTAGATTAGCACAGGATAAATTTCAATTGTGCTTGGCAGCACTGATGAACATGAGTGGTTAGGGACCTAGGTACATGGGAAAACATTGTAACAGATGCCAAAACTTGAAACTTTGTGAGCCTTTCATGAGAACCAAGAAGCATTGCCTCCTTTTGTGAACATTAACGAGTACTCAGTACCACATGTTTCTGAAGATAGTTTCCTTGATATTTTCTGAGTGGCTTTCAGCTGCTCAAAATGCAAACAAGGACTGCTTATCGTACAACCCACATGTGTTCATCAGAATTGTAGGCGCAAACTATGTGGCGTGCTTAAGCGACCGGATGTGCAGTTGCGCGGCGGAACAGGGCAAAGTGAGTGTATAAACCGGAATATAGGTCCAATTTATTTTTGAATATGGGCCTGAAAAAGTTGACCCTTGTCTTATATAACGGTCATTAGCGGAAAAACAAAAAAGCTCGAGGTACAGCTAAGCATTTTTTATGAGTTGTGAATGCGAAAGCAGCAAGCCGCTCGTCTGCTCCTTTTGTCGTCTGCTCGTCCGCTCCCTTTGTCGTCTGCTGCGTACTAGCGCGCGCGCGCTTCGGGATCTCGGAGGCCTTGTGTGATGGTAAGAAGTATGGACTCGGGATTCCGACACTGTGGATGTGAGGAAAAATATATTGTTTGAAAAGAATCGGAATAATAACCCCATTATTGTAACCATGAAAAATATATACACAAAGTCAAGTCTGGGGTGTTCTGCACACTCGCCGCCGCACTTCTGGTGTTGTCAGAACCTCGGATGCCCTAGGCGTTTTCCGGATGGCGAGGGTTCGATGTTCGGTGTCGGCGGTGGTTCCCCGGCAAGCCTGGTTGGTGCCCCCACGGGCCTCAGACGTCTGTCCGGGACATTACTTGGCTGCTGGGGCCCACGGCGTTGAGCTGTGTTCGTTCTTTCTCTGTTGAACCCCGAAACTGCACTGCACGAGCTTGCCTGAGCCATCACATCTGCGATGTTGTCTTCCTTTTTTTCTATGTCCCGTTCACATCATCACACCATGGCGCAGCGGCCAATGGGAGCCCCGTCGACGCGCGCCAGCCAATGGAACCGAAGGCGAATCGCTCCTATTGGGATTGTGGCGGAAACTATACTCGCAGACAGCCTTCTGTGGCAATCCGAAGAGAGGAGGAAAGCGCGTCTACAGCGGTTGGCGCACCCTCTCCCTTAGCATTCACTGCATTGCCACAGAAAGCTGACCGCAAGTATAGGAGCCGTTTTCGCGCTTCAAACTGATGACGTCAGCTCGCTCCATGGGACAGTTAATGATTTCGCATTTAAATAATCTCGCAACACTCAATGGCTGAAGCCGCCATCTTGTTTTTCTTTGTCAACGCCTAGCACTCGTCCACTTGTCACGACGGTTGCGATTCACTTTCACTTGTGCTTCTTGGTTTGTTACATCTACCGTTGCCACTCCCGGAGTGATAATGAGCGGAAGTAGAAGACAGTTCACAGTAGCCTTCAAGAAGGCAATCATTTATGCAGAGATCCACGGAAATCTTGCAGTGCAGCCAAATTCCGGTGTATCGGAGAAGTGCATATGCTACTGGCGAGGCCAGAGACAAAAACTGGCGGCGTGCAGCAACACGAAGAAAACTTCATTTCGTGGAAGGACTGCGGTGTACACCGAATTGGAAACAAAGGTTGCAGATTTTATTCGGGATCTCTGCGCCAGATCGCTACCTGCGACGTCGGAGTGCATCCATACGAATTCCGTTGAGGTCGCTCGTGCCTCCGGGCTCACGGGGGCGCAGCTCAAAGGGACGGCATTGTGGGCACGACGCTTTATGAAACGAAAGAACTTTGCGCTTCGGCAACATACTCCCATCTGCCAATATCTGCCTGAAGAGTACGAACAGAAGATCATCGACTTTCAACAGTACCTGATCAAACAAGGCCAAAAGCGCTGCTACATGTTGGGAGAGATTGGGAAGGCTGACGAGATTCCGGTGTGGTTCAATATGCTGTCCAACTGCAGCGTTTCTGACAAGCAAGTGAAGCTTCTCACAACGGGGAACAAATACACGCGCTTCACTGTGATACTCGCCTGCACCGCTGACGGTTGGAAGCTCCCGCCTTTCGTAATTTTCCAAAGGAAAATTCTGCCCAAGGAAGACTTTCCTCGCGACGTCATTGTCAGGGTGAAGGAGAAAGGATTCATGAATGAAGCGTTGATGCTAGAATGGATCCGACTTGTCTGGGATCGGCGACCTGGTGCGCTTTTCAAGGGACCAAGCATGCTGGTCCTTGACTCGTTTCGAGGCCATCTCACTGCCTCCGTGAAGAAGGCTCTGCGCGATGGCAAGACGAACCTGGTTCTCATCCCCGGTGGCTTGACATCAGTTCTACAGCCACTGGACGTTGCACTCAACAAGCCATTTAAAGCTTGACTTTGCGAGACACCGACTGGCCACTTGCGACGACCGGCGCTTTCGACAGCCTGTACGTGGGTGTCGTGGGCGTGGAAGTCACTCCCCGACGCAATGGTGTCCAAGTTGTTCCGTAAGGGCAGCATCAGCAATGCGATTGACGGCACAGAGGACGAGGCATTAGACAGCTTTAGTGGATCGTACGCTAGAGCTTTGCGCACGTAAGGAAATTGTGAGTCGTGAGTGTGCATGTGCAGAACGCAATAGAAAGCGCGTATTGCGTACGCACGCAACGCTGGAGATTTTGCATTGCGGGCTAACGGGTTTGCAGGAGGCACTCGAGAGATCTCGGGCCCAACGAGCGCACCAGTTTCAAGATGGCGGTTACTTTGGCTGGCGCAGCAAGGGCGACGTGGTGTTCTCGAAGTTCAGTGTTACGTGAAATTGCGTGGTGTTTAGCTCAGCAATTCTTTCCGGGACCTACCGCGGTCGAATGATATCGCCGTGCAGCTGAAGGAGTGCACAGTGAAAATGATCACCGCTCACAATGTGCGTCAACGCTGCGACCTGCGCAACACTAAGCCTATTCGCACAGTTCATCCCCGACGGACGAACAACTCTTCAAGAAATCTCCGAAGTTGTCGCTATGCACTGGACATCAGTAGGTCATAGATTTCTTCCCGCGATAGCATGCATTGATGAAAGGTGCCGTTTCCACGGGACGATTGACGGAGGCACCGTGATCGAATTTGACTATGCACTCGTACTCGTATATAACCTCTGGAATTTGACTATGCACTCGTACTCGTATATAACCTCTGGAATTTGACTATGCACTCGTACTCGTATATAACCTCTGTAGCCCGCAGAAAAGCGCGCTTGACGAGGCTGCTGCGGCTTGGTTTAATTCGAAATAAAATGATTGCCCCGCTGGTTTCGAAGCGAAGCTAGAGGAGCAAAGCCGAAGCTTGCAATGCGGGTTGCGCGGCATGCGTGGGCACGCAGACGCCCGTCTTCCCTTTACTCCTTTCCCCCTCTTTTCCGCCTCTCTGTCTCCTTGCTGGGCTTTGTTGAGCTCTGCCACAGCTTCTCATCTTGCCCGGGTGTGACCGTGGAGCATTCGGACGGGGAGCGAGGCTGCAAATGCTCGTTCTCTCTTGTTCTCTCTTTCATCTGTCGTTCTCTTTCTCTGCCACGAGGTGCACCAGCATGCACGCTGCACTTCTCGTTTCTGTCCCGCTCGATTGCATGAACCGTGGTGTCTCGGAGTATGTGCGGTTTGCGCCCATTGACGACGGTCATGGCATCGCGAAAAAGGAAGGCACTCTCTTTTAAAAAGAAGTTTGATATACTTCAGACGGTGGATTGCAATCCCAGCCGGAAGAGATCTGACATCGCAAGAGACCTCGGACTCGCACCGTCAACTTTGAACACCATCATCGCCAAACGAAAGGAGATAGAGGCGAAAGCTTCCTCAATGCGTCGCTTGACGACAACGTCGTTACCTCTGAACCGCAGAGCATAGCGGACATCATGGCCGACCTCGCTACTGTCGACAACGAAGAAAGGGGTGAAGATGTCGAGCAAGAAACAAACGATTACGCTGCGCCCACGTTTACGGACGCGATCGTTGCGTTGGACACCTTGCGCCGCTACGTTAATGTTCACGACTGCGGGGAGAGTGAGAGGGGACTGCTGCTTTTGGAGAAACGGCTTTTACTGCTGAACGTTATAATTTGAAGCGGCAGCCGGATATTACGTGTTTTTGTGAACATGTCCGAGTGCTCAACAGTTCTGTAAGTACACATAAAATAAACTATTGTATAAGAGCTGCTTTCTATCTCATGTAGAGCCCCCAAGTGCGTTATCGGTTTTTACGTTTTCCCGGATGATACATTTTTTTCCGCGGTCCCCTGAAAATTGTATCAATGAGGTTCTACTGTGGTCTGTGTGTTTGTGGTTGTATGTGTTTCAGCCTTCGACTGTGTGATGACCTAAGATGAAACAAACTATACGGTGAGTGATCTTTCTGAATAATAAGGTCGAGCAATAATAAATCTTTTTTTTCTTTGTTTAGGCATATCTTGGCACAGGTGTGGCACAGTTTTTAGAAAAAACGGCATTTCGGTGCAAGATGCAGCTGACTTTCACTTTTGACGCAAAGGGCGCGGCGGTTCCATTACTTCATGGCAAAAGTCTAATCTTGGGCTCACATAGCGTCAATCAGAAGGGATTACCTTCTTTCACTGTACAAGTCTTATCCTCCACTCCCCCCAAGTGCAGGGGAGCACTAGACACTCCATCAATCGCAATTCCAGCGCCCCATAGATGGTGGGGTGGTAAGTCCAAGATGGCGGAAGGAACGGGGATAGATTCTACAGGATTTCCCGTGCGCCTCTTCACTTAGTTTCTTGTACTACATAAAGGTGCATGTAAATCAACCGCCCTAGTTTCCAGCCCCGTTAACAAAAAAAACAATGGTGAGAAATGACTTACATAAAATAAAATAGAAAGAATGAAAAGAACCAGACATGTAGGAGTGAGGTCCTAAAAGAGCAGGCTGTCAAACAATGGGCTAGATTCATTTTCTTTTACTCTAAATATTTTACATGACACTATTCATAATCATGAAATGCAGCAAAGTGGCCACCTTGCCGTAAAAAATTAATCATCAGTTTCATTTTGAGGTTGATGCACACATTTGCACTCGAGTGCGACCGACTGCGCTGCGACCGCTTGTGACTGCTTACGACGAAAGAATGTTCAGGCACCATACATGGGTTGCACGTGACGTCATCTCCCCATGCTGGTGGGAATTTCTATTTGTTCTTGCGGAGAAAAAGAAATCAGGTGGTGCAAAGTGTATGTTGTAGAAGGTACGCGCTCGACAGAAGACCGCCACAATGGCTGCTCTTGTGACGTCAGTGCAAGCCATGCATTTATCCGGTAGCCCCCAAAACACTTCCAATCTACGTCTATTTCTTGAAGTAGAGTGAAGGTTTCGCAGTATTTGCAAGATCAAATCTATTCACTATGAGAAATTTGCACTTATAACACTTGCAGAATTATTTCTAGCCCATGGTAAAAAAAAAAGGGATGTATAAAAAATTTAAAAATATATATGCAGATCGCAAGTGCCTTCTCTAACAGAACCAACCCTGCAATGGTGTGTCTAAAATTGTTTACTTATTTATACGCAGTGATATGTGGTTATTGTTTCTGTTGGTACATCTAGCTTCCTGAAAAGAGGGAAATATGACTTCTGCTCACACTTTGTCATAACAAGAAACATTCCTGGAGCCACATAGCGATGATCAGAAGAGCTCACCTTCCTTCACTGCACAAGTCCTGTCTTCCTCTCCTTCCCAGCACAGCGGAGTAGTGGAGATTCCACTGTAGTCCTCGGAACACAGGCTTTCTCCTATCAGAGTATCGAGTATCTCTTGCACCTGTTGGGAAAGACAGCACAGGAACGATGCACTGAGTCCAGTCCAAAGTAGAGCTACATATGACCGACAAAATGGTGACGTCCGTAGTAAATCTACACTGATGACATTCATCTAGTATGTAAGTGTTTCCAAAACAAAATTTTGTTTAATGTTTCCAAAACAAAATTTCTAAACTTTAATACCAAACGTACATCAACCCAGTTTAACTACACTATTTTCAATTTGTCTATTGAAAATGCTCCAACATACAAATATCTTGGGGTTCACTTCACCTGCAATCTTTCATGGGAGCCTCACATAAATTACATTACTGCAAAGTCTAACAAAACCCTCGGTTTCCTGAAGCGACACCTCTACCTTGCAAATCGGGACACTAAACTGATCGCATATTTATCTCTCATTCGACCCAAGCTTGAATATGCATCTCTCATCTGGAATCCGCATCAGTCATATTTAATTGATAAGTTAGAAGCCATACAAAACCGAGCTACTCGCTTCATACTTCGTAACTACACCTGCACAAGCATTACAGCATTAAAACAGCAACTTAAGGTTCCAGTTCTTGCAGACCGTCGGAAAGTGTCACGGCTGATTGCCCTGCACCAGCTGTACTACCATTCGCCATCCAAAAAAGATAAGTATTGCAGAGCCGCCATCCACATCTCCTCACGCACAGACAACACACAGAAACTTCACGTCACCACTCCTAGGACTAACATCTACAAGTTTTCACCTTTACAGCTGTCTATTACCGCCTGGAATTCACTCCCCGATAACATTGTAACAATAGAAGAGCCCAGCACGTTTCGAGTCGCACTTGCCGCTCTTTACACGCAACTAATCTAAACTTTTTTTTTTTTTTTTTTTGTGTTTTTATTGCGAGTTTTATATATATTGCTGTTTGTCCCCCCCTTATGTAAAGCCCCTTGAGGGCGATATAAGGGTAGGTACAATAAATGAAATGAAATGAAATAAGTACACTTGGCAGAAGGCAATATGCACAAGACAGATTGGAGTCCACATGATATTGTCACGAATGACAAATGATGAGGCGGCGTGTAACTGGAAAAACTAAATGTTTTAATGGAGCGAACTTGTGCCCAAAACAAAATAGAAAAAGGTTTGTGTCACAGACGTCGATGTCGGCGAAACAGCAGGATCGAGCGCTGGGGCGAGATCGATCCTGGCTCGCCCCGCAGAGCCCCTTTTGTACACGCGGGTGCTTCTGAAACAATTGGCATAGAAGGTTCAGCGCGTAGAACATTCTAACCTCGGATAAGCAACAGGGTTCTTGAATTTACCAGAACACAACATTTAAAGAAACAACAAGAAGGTACTTCCGCTGCCAGTAATCCAACCGTGGCCCTTTGCATGAGAGCCAAGCACGATAACCGTCGGGCCACAGACGCGCTTGCTCGGAGACGCGCGTGGCAATATAACAACAAAGATGTACTCTGGTGCAAGGCTGGCAAGCTAGACATTATCCTCGCACATAAGTTAATGAAAGTTTGTTACATCATCTTTCGTGGCTATGCGTGCTGGGAGGTTATTCCAGTCGATTACTGTTTGTGGTATGAATGATTGTGCATAAAGAGATGAGTGGGATGTGATGCATTCATATCAGTGATGCCGACATGGAAAGATAATGTGACGTGCCTGATGAATGCTTTAAAATTTGGCAATGTTTTCCTTAACTATTCTCGGATCGCAGCCATAGGGTACCTACCACTCGCAATCAATAGACGCGGAGCTCTTGCACTCGCTCTGCCATCTCATGGACAGTTTGAAGACTGTCTGGGCAGAACGAGCGGGTTGGTAGGGATAATTAAACTTGAGGAAGAAAACGAGAAGGGACGGACAAACACAAACTTCCATGGAAGTTTGTGTTTGTCCGTCCCTTTTCGTTTTCTTCCTCAAGTTTGATTTTTGTCTGTTTGCTTTTTCCTTCGTGGCGGCAATTCTTAGGTTAGCGTAAAATCAATGGCACGTTGTCGCTGCTGACAGCCATGAATGAGCCTGGCACATACGCGCCAGCGAGTCAATTTTCGCGAATTATGTATCCACTTTCATTTCATTTATTTAACCCTTAAAGGCCCACAGGGGGCTTTACATAAGGGGGGGGGGGGGGGGGTAGGGGGGCAAATTTAAACACTCAAAATAACACAAACAAAAAAAAAAGACTAGGATGTTTGTGAACACGTACAACCAGGACGCTAGGTGGTGACTAGGGATGTCGCGAACCACCCTAGGTTCGATTTCGAAAGGTTTCGATATTTGCGAAGTGAACTGAGGTTCGATTTCGAAAAATTTCGATATTTTCGTACCGACCGAGGTTCGAATTCGAAAAATTCGCAACTTTCGATCACAGTAGAGTTTCGAATTCGAAAAGTTCGAAGCTTTCACGGTTTCTAAAATTTCGGGTTCGAATATTTCAAATATTTTTTTACTTGAGGTTCGATAAATTCGAAAATTTCGAACTTTCCTAACTTGAAATTCGAGATATTCGAAAAATCTGAATTTCTTAAGATCTGAAGTTCGAAAAGTTCGAAGATTTCGAAATTCTTTGGAAATAAAATTCGAAAACTTCGAACGCTTCGAATTTTTATAGACATGAAGTTCGAGCAATTCAAAGATTTCGAATTTCTTTCTGCATAAAGTTCGAAAAGTTCAAAAGTTTCGATTCTTTTATAACGCTGAATTCGAAAAAAAAAAAAAAAAGAACTTCGAAGATTTTGAATTTTTTTCAAGTCCACGTTTTCAAAGTTCAAGTCCAGTTTTCAAGTTCCTCCACAGTTTCAGTTTCAAATAACGTTTTCACGACTCACTGGTTTTCACGAAATCAAGTTTAGAAAAGTTAGGGTGTGATACCTAGGCTCTGCGAAGTTGGTCAGGCAATTAAATGAGACGACAAGTGTCCCGGATGTGCTGGAATATTTGCCAGTGCAGAGGTCGACGTGTGACCATAGATCAGTAATTGTGACCGCCAGCCCGGGGGGAGGGGGGGTTCTTTAACGTGCATCACGCAGTAGTGATCACACGAACACACTGTTTTACGATACTCATCCAGTTCGAAATGGCCAGGGGCGGGCAGGAGGTTGAGGCTCAGAAAAATTGACCGCATCTCCACGTGGTGAATGATGTTACTTGGGGCGAAGCTCTGGTGGTGCTGGTCTGCGTAGACGCCGAGTCGCAGCATGCCGAGCCTTTTCATTCATGTCAGTAGGAGAATGTGGGGTTTTCTTCTTTTTCTTTGAGCCTTTTCAATCATGTCAGTAGGAGAATGTGTGGTTTTCTTCTTTTTCTTTTTTTCTTCTTTTTCTTTTTTCATAATTTTTTTCATCTTTTCTTTTCCATTTTTTTTTTTGCCCTACACGAGCACGTGATCTCACGAGCAGAAGCACGAGCACCCGACGCCGGCCTACGGCGGACGGCGGACGGACATGGCTAGCCCCTAAGGAGCTTCGCCCCTAAAACCTTGAAGTGACATGGCAAACTACCTCCCCCCCCCTTGTACGCTGGTAGTAATCCGATCGAACGCCGCCCGAGTGACGCTGGCATATAGTAAGTTAAGTTTGTAATTGTCCTGGAGGTTTATTTTCTGGGACGGAGGAATCGCCTCGCAAAAAGCACAGAAGCCGACACAACTCGAGGTCGAGGAGCGTTCTACCATACAAGTGGCGTTGGAAGAGGAAAAACGGAAGAGGGAAGAGGGGAGGGGGGAGGGCCTCAGCCCCCCTTCCCCCTTTTAGATATTTCGGACTGTTAAAGAAAACAATACGGGGAAAGACGGCGTGGTCGAGCTTATTTTAATCTGAAATTATTTATGCCGATGTATAGCTACTGTCGCTCTTCACTGCATAAAAGATTGCGTAGATGGTCATTGTTAGAAACTCGTTGTCAGAAGGCACTACTCGTCATATGCTTAGTGGTTCGGAAGTTCAAAGCTATGTCTTTACGACCTAAATAACTACCAATGGTAAAAAAAAAAAAAATAAATAAATGCGGGGATAAAAAGTTGGAGAAAGAAAAAACTATCAAGAACTCGCCGGATGTGTTGTATTCTTGCATATTCAGAGGTTCAGAACTTCGAAACAACTTTCTCCTACCAAAATGTGTACAGGCTAAAAGAAACACGTCCCAGGAACGTGAAGCGAAAAAAAAAATGATTTCTTTTAATGACGTGCTGAACTTGAACAATATTAGCAATCTTCTCCCATGAGTTAATTTATTCCTTAACGTGAAAAAACAATAAATACATTATTTTGTATTTTGCAGATGGCAATGATATGTACTGTCTGTGGTGTTAATTTAAATGCGATACCTCAAACAACTTAGGTAGACGAAAATAAATACCAAGTTTAGGGCATAATTGCATGTAGATACATGTTTGGACATTTCTTCGAAACTCACCTTGAATAAGAATAGTCATATCTTAAGACGACACTTATCTAGGCTATACATAGATCATTCTTAAAAATTTAACATCTCTACCATAAATAGCTTCGGCTACATCGCGCTTCAAATCTGGCATAAACGATAATCGTCAAAAACCCGTCGTCCTTCCTCGCTCCTTCGGGAATTTATTTCTTTAAAACTAAGCATGCCAGAACATTGAAATAAACGGCATTGTCTTTCGTAAAGAACGGAACACCGCATGTAAAAGTTCGAGAAAAAAAAAATTACGAATGTACCTCACTTCTTGAATTCAAATGAAACCGTCCGTTGGTCTTTCGAAGTTCGACGAGCGTCGAACTTTTACCCAAAAAGGTCGAAGTTCGTCGAACTTCTGACTTTTCAGGATTCGAAAGTTCGAAACTTTTCGAATTCTATTGATAAATAAGTTCTAAAGTTCGAAAATTATCGATTTCCTTAGCATAGGAAATTCGAAAGTTCGAACAGCTTCGAACTTTTGAGTGCAAGAAATTCGAAAGTTCGAAAATCATCGAATTTTTTGTTTTGGTCAGTCAAGTTCGGAAGTTCGACAAGCATCGAATTTTGCAGTGTGATAAGTTCGAAAGTTCGAAAAGAATCAAATTTTTTAGCGTAATAAGTTCGACAGTTCGAAAAGCGTCAAACTTCTTAGCTTAACAAGTTAGAAAATTCGACTTCCGTCGAATTTTACGATATAGAAAATTCGAAAATGCGAAATCTTTCGAACCTTTCGAATCGCTTGATTCGATCATCGAAACTTCGATTCGAAAAGAGTTTGCGGCATCCCTAGTGGTGACGAAGAGGAAATGTCAGATCTGAAGTTATTGCATTCTGTGATGCTCACAATAGGTTCCGGGAGGTTGTTCCAATCAGTAATAGCCAATTGCAAGGGAGAAAATTTGAATAGGTTAGTCCTAGGCGTAGTCAGTCGAATTTTGAGTGGATGGTCAGTGCGGGGGGAGATGTGGATGGCCGGTGGGCAGTATTCATCTTTTTTTAAAGGAAAATTATAATATATTTTGTGTAGGTGGGTAAGACGTGATGATTTTCTCCTGTGTTTTAAAAGAGGGAGGTTTGATTTTGCTTTCATTGAGGTAACACTTGTAGGCTGATAATTGCGGAGAACGAAACGTGTAGCCCGGTTCTGTACAGCTTCCAATTTTTCTTCCAGATACAACTGATGGGGGTTCCAGACAATGGATGCATACTCGAGTTGAGGAGGGATGAGAGAATTGTATGCGATGAGTTTTGTTTCTTGCGTGGCCTCATAGAGATGGCGCTTTCAAAAATACCAAACTTCTGTTTGCTTTCGCAGATATGTAGTTTATATGAGGCCCCATGATAAGTTACGATTAAAGTTGATGCCAAGATACTTGTACGATGTTACGGCTTCAATTGGTAAGGTAGAAAGTGAATAGCCAATCTGAGAAATGTTGTTTTTTTTTGTAGTGAAGTTGAGATATTTCATTTTGTCAACATTGATCTCCGTTTGCCATTCTCGACACCATGTTTGAATTTGTGACAAGTCATTTTGCAAAAGGGTACAGTCGGTTACACTCATTATTTTTCTATAAATCACGCAGTCATCCGCGTATAATCTAATAGTGGAATTCAGAAGATCTGGCAGGTCATTTATGTAAATTAGAAACAACAATGGACCCAGCACGGTTCCCTGCGGTACTCCCGATTTAACAAGTTTTTGTGACGAACAATTGTTGTCTATAACAATGTTATGTGTTCTCTTTGAAACGAAGTTTTCAATCCAGTTTATAACGGTCGTTTTTACTTTAAGGGCTTTTAATATTTGGATAAGACGGCAATGTGGGACTTTATCGAACGCTTTTTTAAAATCAATGAAGATAGCATGAGTTTCATGTTTTTTATGTAGGTTTCAGTACTCAGATGGCAGCTGAGTGGTCTGAGGATCAAGATACATCTTTTTTTTTTTCGTTTTGAAAGCCACAATCAGCAGAACCAACCTGTGCTCGATGACCATTGTTTGAAATGGGGAAGAGAAATTCCTCCTTGCCCATGCCCTTTCCCTCTAGAAATTTCTTTTTCCCCTCGCTTCAATTGGACCGGACATGACACATGACTGTTACCTTCCCATGATCCCGCACGATTCAGTAGTCTGCTCTGAACTGGCGCCATTTTCGTGCAAGGTATGGCGGTGGCTCCGTTGCTTATGGCCCGGCCATAGGTTTTTTTTTTCTTACGTATTACGACCCCGACAGCAACTCTATGCCATCTTGCTGCGGTGTCAATTGTACAAACAGCAGTTGCGAATAGGAAAGAAGCTTTGTACCATCCCGACGGGAAAAGAAAATCTTCCGCGACTAAGACAAAGGATCCACCAGATCGGTCGGAAAAGTTTTGACTGCCTCCGAGGGGGATAAGTGTATTTGATGGGTAGTTAAATGCACGAGGCGCGTAAATAGCAGACGTTGCATATTCCTCCGTGAGCACATGCACAATTGTAGGTAGTATTCCACGTTTATAAAATATGTATGAAGTAAACCAAGCTGCTAGTTTGGCAAAACGATCGGTAATGCTAAGAATTACTGAAAAGTCGTGAGTTTGCGTGCGTTGTGCTGTCTTTAATTTGCCGAGTCTGCAAATGCGCTCTGTTCAAGATACTGTACTCCATCTCATGAGTTGCATGCAGCAGAGGCAAAAGCATAGGCGAGAGCGTGGCTTTCAGATTTGCTTTCCCTTCACGAGCACTCGCGAAAAAAAAAGCAAATCTGAAAGATGTGCCCATGCCTATGCCACTGCCTTTGCTGCGCGCAACTCCTGAGATGGAGTACAGAAAGTTTCAGTAGAGCGTACCCTAAGAATTGCGGGCCTTGCGGGAGCATACTCAATCCATGCTCAGAGCAACGGCACGAGCTCCCGCTAGCATTGCAGTCCTTGTCTACGATCCACTAAAATTGTATTTACACTATGAAAGAGGTGCATTCTATCGTGTGACTGCTCTCAACACTTGCTGCAATAAATCGGTAAACGCAAAATATTTTTGCAGCGCATGCTGATGCCTCAAAATACTCGGCACTACATTGGCATTTTTTTTTTCATTTTCTGCAGTCAGCGGAGTTGGAGAAACCTTGTCTTCACACCAAAGCAACTCCAACTCTACTCGCGTTATTCCATTTGCCAATCGAGACGTCTTCCCCTGCTTCAGAACTCCAAAAAAGGAGCACAAACGCTAGTTTCTTCACAATAGAAAACAAAACTGTCTTCATAATTAAAACAAAAAAAATTATCTAGTCCCCCGTATGCAACAGCAAGCAAGTACGGCCCGGCACGCATAAGTGCGCTTTTTTGGCCTTGCACGAAAATGGCGGATTTGGGGGGGGGTAGAAGGAGGGCGAGGAGGATTGCCCTCGATGGGAAGGAGAAAAACGGGAGGAGAGGGGGACCCACTGCCTTTCAGTATGGTATAGGGGCCTTAGGAGAAACTGCTGTGCTGTGCATGTCAGACATTAGTTTTGACGTGATTTCCGATAGCTCAATACTTTTCTGGGCCTAGTTCTGCTTCAGTGTACAGCTTGCTCACTACCACTGGATGTGCATTCTATAGATCAGTGAGAGATGTGCTGCAAAAGGAGCTTGCCTTGCTTCACCGCAGCAATGGTTGCTTGATCTACATTCAGATGGCCATGCGAAGGGGACAGACCATCAGCATCTTTAGAAGAAAAGGCTGCATGGGCTGAAATAGCAGGAGCACTGCGAGGACCTGTAACAGAGAATACGAAGCAAACTCACATGAGACCTCCTTGCTCCTGGTTTGCAAAAGGCATGGAGCCGTACTTTTAACCCAACACTGGTCCAAACACACAGTGAGTATTCTCAAGTGTTTTCATTCATTAGCTTTCTGAAAGCAGAGGAATATGATGCTTGCCCACTCTCAATCATAGCTAACATCAGGGGTGGCCAAACCTCCGCTCACGAGCCTTGTGCGGCTTTTCAAGGGCCCAAGTGCGGCTCGCAGCTCCCTAGTAACCTATCCCCCCCCCCCCCCCCCTCAAAAAATAAAAAAAGATTAATGGAAAGTAACATAGAAAAAAAAAAAAAGCAGCTTATGTTTACTTGGGACTCACAATGAGGAAACATACTGAGTAATCGTGTTATGAGTGGAATTTGCCGTAGCCATCAACTGATAATTTTTTTTTTAAGTGTAACTTTTTTTTTATTGCTCTTCATTTAAAATGGTTACATTTTATGGCTTTTTCAACGTGTCCCTCTGGCCACCCCTGGCTAAGATCATGAAGACTATTTGAACCAAACGCTGCTGCAATCAGACAGCCCGGCCTCTAGATAAATCAGTTGCAAGTCACCTTGAGATCAAACAGCATCGCCACCATGCGGCCAATGTTGGAAACACTGCTAGTGTAGATACCGCCACACGTCGTCTGCTCTCGGCACATGTTAAAACATGGATCCTCGCGATGATGAAGGCTTGTTTTCGGGTAAACTGCACCATTTACAATGTGTATGCTTGTTTCTTCGAAAAGATTGTATCGTTCCACGACTGGAAACATGCGAAGGCAAGGAAAGCCAAGCCGGATGCTTATATAATGTTGCTACTGTGGTTGTTGTTGTGATGCGGTTATTTGTTTCAATTTCAGTGCCATTGCATGCTATTATGGAAAGTGGTGCCTTGTCAAAGGCGAACAACTTGTGAATGCCGGGCACATTATTGAGTGCAGCGTTGTTGCCCCAATGACCATGTCGACGAGCGTACATGTGCAGAGTTACATACTGCAGTCGTCAGATCTCAGCAAGGATCCCCACACTGCGGATTTGAAACTCGCGAACGGCACCACGATTGATGAACTTCCTGCTCTCGCCCTGCCAAATAACTATCGTTTGTGACTCTAATGGCCGGATAGCGCCTTTGAGAGAATCGCACGATTCGTCCTCCCGATTGTTTAAAACGCTGCATACATAAAACCATGTTGAATTAACCTGAGACTGAGGTAGAGAAGAAACATCAAAACGTAGAAGGGACAGAAAATAGACAGGACGACGTCTCAAACTCAGCTAACTCGTTTATTTAGTCCACCTCCTTATATAGTCTCAATCTCAAAGTCATCTCCACCAACACAAAAGAATGAAGTCTATACAGTTCAAGCGCCAGTCTTCATCACACAATGCAAGAACGTTGACAACCTTTACAGGTCGACGCGATAAGGCAACATCCATTCACCTTCAAACTTGAACAAAAGGATCTTTTCCCCTACTAATCTAAACACAACTTGTACTTCTGAAACATAACACTCCCTCTCAAGAAAAAAAAAAAAGAACAAAACCACTGAAACGGCTTTGTTCTTCGAGCTTCGTACGTGGCACCCATGTCCTTTAGTGAGCTGTTAACCTTAGATGTAATCATGGCATTTTTATGTAGCGTGATCTGCGATTGAAAAGTCGTTTTTCAAGCGAAGTGGCACGAAACCTTCGTCAAGCGGAGGGTAAGCAAAATTCATGGAGTGTAAACAAGCAACTGATTACGCTCGATGGTCCGTCTTGCTCCTTCGGTAGATTGAAGGGTTGCCATCAGCCCTATTTACCGCGTACTTCCGACCGAACTTCAAGAAAATTGATCGGGTGCGTCCGACGCACACGCAGGCACTGAGCGAGCCACTTCCGCTGCAGTCGGCGCCTCCTTTAGTGTGGCATTGTGTAGGGGGGCTCGTAGGACTGACAAGTTTACAATGTTTCAAAAGTCAGATTCTTACGCAGTAATAAGTTCGTGGCATTCGCATCCTCTCCAAAAACACCGCAGAGGGAGAACCCACTGCCAAGCAGAGAGTATCAACGCGCACGCTTTACGCGTACTATACTTTGGGCCACTCGTGACACTTACGTAAACTGTCTTATTTTTCCACTCACCTTGGTTGTCATGCATCGTTGGTTTGAAGTCTTCGGCGGTGAAATGTTTAGAGCAAACCATCGCGTGCATCAGCAGATCTCAACCCTTCGAGAGCCACTCTTTTATCAGCGCGCAGGCCGCTGGATATCGGTGAAAACTGACCCCCACCTCGGTGCAAAAAGTATTGCACTGAGGCAATGAACAGTATGCGACCATTTGCTCTTGAAATTGCTTTCACGATGATACCGTACGATGCAATAAACGCGATATTCCGCAGGTTCTTGGCCGCGACATGGCCGCGACCGCAGAGAACATATGGGGCAGCCATCTTACTATCCACACATTGATGATGATGTAAGCGCGACAGTAGCGCCACCTTCAGTTCGATCGTTCGATCTCGAGGCGATCGCAGGTCGGTTGAAGACACTACTCAACGTTGACACTCCCTCACGCTCCATGGCGCGTGAGGTTCCAATCTTTGAAGCAGGGAGGTTCTCTTCTGGCACTGCCAAGCGAAACAGCAGACTCCTGTGACGGAGGTGGTAGGATGCAAGCAGACGACGCGCTAGGTCAAAGCGCGGAGTGGCTCTGTTATTTCGCATCTGATCTATGCCAATTAAAAACGATTTATTTATTAAAGAAATGTGTATTACGTTTCTGTAAGCGATCTAATAAATAACAGCGCCTCAAAGTTGCGTTTTATAATAAAAAAAAAAATCTTTAAAATGTTCGAAAACAAGCCTGGAGCATTTTCCAGCTACACGGCAAGCGTCAGGGCTGATTCTTTTTTTTTTTTTTTTGATCTGTGGTTGTTGTAGAAAAAAGTTTTGCATTCAGAGTAAATAGTCGCGTTTACATGAATGCGCTAGGGAAGCGGATCGCATCAAGTCGCTACACAGGAGGAATTGAGACAGCGAATGCGCTGTCTCAATTCCTTGTAAAGGCTAAAGGGCCGGTCGCATCGCATTTTGGATCGGAGAGGATTATGGGATGGCGCTCGCTCCGGGAGCGAGTGAACAGCTGAGAAGCTGAGAACACGGCAGCGGCGAACCTCTGTTGAAATTTGGGCTAGTTGGTGAAGCATGTTTACGGGTAAAACAGCGCGAACAAGGACGACAGAGAAGATGTACACATCTCCGTCTGTGTACAGCTTCTCTGTCCTGTGTCCTTGTTCGCGCTTTTTACCCGTAAACATGCTTCACCAACTAGCCCAAATTTCAACAGCATTATGATTCCTTTCTTCTACAATAACGGGCTCTTTTATACGTTCGCCGTGTCTTCATCCAGACATCTATTACATCAATGCCATCGCTGCGTCACGTGTAAGAGCTAGGCACTGTGCCTTCGCTCTGAAGAGTCTTTCCAGCTGAGGTCCTGAAACTTTGCCATCTACGGATGTCGGAAGGCCATGCAAGGAGGATAACCAAGATTCTACGTTCAGAGGAGGGGAGGCATGCAAGACTTCTACAGGACTGTTTGAGAATATGGTGCTACGGGGTGTCCAATTGGACGAGAGAGCAGCGGCCAGGTTGCTACAGGGGTGTCTGGACGAATTCAGCTCGAAGTACCGAGTTTCTGTACGGCGGCGGGTCAGGTGTCCCTGGCAAGTTCTACCACTCTACTGTACCAGGGAACACGGGACGCAAGGACGTCGTATTGGTGTTGGACAACACTTCGATCGGTGCCTGCTGATGTGTTTGGAAAAAGGGTCCTAAGTTTGCTAGTGAAACGACTGTTCCAGGAGCTGATTTCTCTTGTTAGGAATGTGGCAGCGCTCCGTCTGTGTGCATCTTCTCTGTCTGTGTCCTTGTTCGCGCTGTTTTACCCGGCGAATCTCATCGGCGGTGGCGGAGAGCGGTCCCATGTGGTTGCCCGCAGTTTTCTCCCGAAAAGAAACGCGATGGGCAGCTTAGGACGCTAAACACACAAATAAGAGACGCGCTCCAGGTACCATAATATTTAGAGATCAAAACGTCGAAGAGACAGGAAATAGAGAGGACTTTGAGACGTCGTCCTATCTATTTTCTGTCTCTTCTACGTTTTGATGTTTCTTATCTACCTCAGTCGCAGGTTCATTCAACATGGTTAATATTCACCCGCTCGCCTACACGCTTTCGCTGTTCGTAAAATTATTATACTGGGAGCGACGTGCATCCACTCCGAAAACGAAAGCGGAACCGCGCTGTTGACTTGAGCTGCAGTGCCTGGGCCTGAGCCAACGTTAAATGTGGATTTGAAATCGAAATCCAAGACAATCCCACTGGACAATCCAATCTGGCTCGCTCTTCATGTTTGTGTCGCACGCAGGCTGTCAAACGGACTCTTGAGCCGTGCGTTTTCTTCGGAGTCTTGGAAAGTCACACCTTCGCCGAAGAGTGGAGTCTGCGACAGTGCAGAGAACTACACTCGCTTCAAAACGCACAGTTACCCGTGTTGCCTATTCCACATCGCGCCGTACCGCGGTGTGTTCTACACTCCACGATGGTAATCGCACGACTGCACGGCGTCCATTTGCAATCCATGGATCCGTCGCGTTCTCGCGCGTGCGCAGACATTTGCCGAATTTTTGCCGAATCTTTGCCGAACTTTCCTTCACAAGTTCGGCATTTGCCGAACTTTGCCGAATCTGAAGTCGGCAGATTCGGTCCATCACTACTATCCACACATTGATGATGATGTAAGCGCGACAGTAGCGCCACCTTCAGTTCGATCGTTCGATCTCGAGGCGATCGCAGGTCGGTTGAAGACACTACTCAACGTTGACACTCCCTCACGCTCCATGGCGCGTGAAGTTCCAATCTTTGAAGCAGGGAGGTTCTCTTCTGGCACTGCCAAGCGAAACAGCAGAAGGGTATTGCCCCTCCCTCCTGTGACGGAGGTGGTAGGATGCAAGCAGACGACGCGCTAGGTCAAAGCGCGGAGTGGCTCTGTTATTTCGCATCTGATCTATGCCAATTAAAAACGATTTATTTATTAAAGAAATGTGTATTACGTTTCTGTAAGCGATCTAATAAATAACAGCGCCTCAAAGTTGCGTTTTATAATAAAAAAAAAAAATCTTTAAAATGTTCGAAAACAAGCCTGGAGCATTTTCCAGCTACACGGCAAGCGTCAGGGCTGATTCTTTTTTTTTTTTTTTTTGATCTGTGGTTGTTGTAGAAAAAAGTTTTGCATTCACCAGAGTAAATAGTCGCGTTTACATGAATGCGCTAGGGAAGCGGATCGCATCAAGTCGCTACACAGGAGGATTGAGACAGCGAATGCGCATTCATTTAGCCCTTGTAAAGGCTAAAGGTACTAAAGGGCCGGTCGCATCGCATTTTGGATCGGAGAGGATTATGGGATGGCGCTCGCTCCGGGAGCGAGTGAACAGCTGAGAAGCTGAGAACACGGCAGCGGCGAACCTCTGTTGAAATTTAGGCTAGTTGGTGAAGCATGTTTACGGGTAAAACAGCGCGAACAAGGACGACAGAGAAGATGTACACATCTCCGTCTGTGTACAGCTTCTCTGTCCTGTGTCCTTGTTCGCGCTGTTTTACCCGTAAACATGCTTCACCAACTAGCCCAAATTTCAACAGTATTACGATTCCTTTCTTCTACAATAACGGGCTCTTTTATACGTTCGCCGTGTCTTCATCCAGACATCTATTACATCAATGCCATCGCTGTGTCACGTGTAAGAGCTAGGCACTGCGCCTTCGCTCTGAAGAGTCTTTCCAGCTGAGGTCCTGAAACTTTGCCATCTACGGATGTCGGAAGGCCATGCAAGGAGGATAACCAAGATTCTACGTTCAGGAGGGGAGGCATGCAAGACTTCTACAGGACTGTTTGAGAATATGGTGCTACGGGGTGTCCAATTGGACGAGAGAGCAGCGGCCAGGTTGCTACAGGGGTGTCTGGACGAAGCAGCTCGAAGTACCGAGTTTCTGTACGGCGGCGGGTCAGGTGTCCCTGGCAAGTTCTACCACTCTACTGTACCAGGGAACACGGGACGCAAGGACGTCGTATTGGTGTTGGACAACACTTCGATCGGTGCCTGCTGATGTGTTTGGAAAAAGGGTCCTAAGTTTGCTAGTGAAACGACTGTTCCAGGAGCTGATTTCTCTTGTTAGGAATGTGGCAGCGCTCCGTCCGTGTGCATCTTCTCTGTCTGTGTCCTTGTTCGCGCTGTTTTACCCGGCGAATCTCATCGGCGGTGGCGGAGAGCGGTCCCATGTGGTTGCCCGCAGTTTTCTCCCGAAAAGAAACGCGATGGGCAGCTTAGGACGCTAAACACACAAATAAGAGACGCGCTCCAGGTACCATAATATTTAGAGATCAAAACGTCGAAGAGACAGGAAATAGACAGGACTTTGAGACGTCGTCCTATCTATTTTCTGTCTCTTCTACGTTTTGATGTTTCTTATCTACCTCAGTCGCAGGTTCATTCAACATGGTTAATATTCACCCGCTCGCCTACACGCTTTCGCTGTTCGTAAAATTATTATACTGGGAGCGACGTGCATCCACTCCGAAAACGAAAGTGGAACCGCGCTGTTGACTTGAGCTGCAGTGCCTGGGCCTGAGCCAACGTTAAATGTGGATTTGAAATCGAAATCCAAGACAATCCCACTGGACAATCCAATCTGGCTCGCTCTTCATGTTTGTGTCGCACGCAGGCTGTCAAACGGACTCTTGAGCCGTGCGTTTTCTTCGGAGTCTTGGAAAGTCACACCTTCGCCGAAGAGTGGAGTCTGCGACAGTGCAGTGAAGGCGTGCTTCGTCCGAAAATGCGTCGTCTATTGCATCTTGGGGGTGTGTCGATCTTCTCATTTCCGACTTAGGAGTAAGTGGGTACTGGCGGTAAACTGCTCATTCTGAACCCCTCCGGTTACCAAGTCGAGTGATCGAGGCATTTCGAAGAGGCCCTTATAATGAATAAGGCGAAAGCTTGACGGAAAAAGGGTGGCAAGCCAACACTGCGGTTCAAGGCAACGCCGGCGCCCAAGGAAAAACCCCACCACGATCGTGCCGGTGAGTATCCTTCGGCCATCACGCGGGTGTTTATGATCACACACGTGATATTCCTTACCGGTAACGAAGCAACAACCACAGACACGGTTGTTGTCGAGGTTCTTCAAATCCTTCCGATGTGTGCGAGCAAGCCGAAAGCTCCGGCTTGGTTCGCTCAAACTGTCGGCTTATCATTTTCGGCAGACAGCCAGTCAGCAGACGGGCCGAAAAAATCTCTGCCGTTTGATCTGTCTCTCCTACCTGCTACGTCACAAACGATGATGATGATAGTTAAAGAAGCGCCCCCTGTAGTTTGTGCATGCAGCCAATACCCACCGGGCAGTGAAGTTTGGCTTGACCGGTAGCACCATCTTGCGGATAATTTTAGCAACTCTGAGACGGCCTGCAACCGCAATCGTTGGACCCGATCTCAAACTCGAAAGATCGAGTGCCCCCCCCCCAAACTGACACAGTGCTCGTACCCAATCGTACGGTGGTGTGACCTTCCCAATGTTGCCTCTTTTGGCCACCATTTTTATTTTCCGGGGCTATTGGAGGTATGTGACAAAACGGTGGTGTCATGGTGCGGCTCTCAGCAGAAGCACTTCGCATAGACCATGGCCACACTGGCATAGACATCCTGTGTGGCAGCCAACCTTAATTTCTAATCAATGTCAGCTTACCGGAGCACAGCGCTATACAAAACATGCTGGGCCACAGTCGGCGCTAACCTTTTCTTACGCAAGACCTGGAAATTGTTAACAGAGATCCCCTCTGTGCGCTGGCAAAAACCATCACGATCACCTCAATCCCAGTATGTCTACTCGATCCGCCAGCGAGCGAACAGTAATCCGTTAAGACGAGCGAAAAATACTTTTGATGTATATTTTAACATCACTGGCACTGGTGAATGTCACCCCGTAGCGATTTCCGATGCATCAAACACACAAACGCTCCGTAGAGGCATGTTCCAGCGTAGATAAACGAAAAAAAATGATTGTGTGTTGCCATCGTTGCCGTGCAACACCGCAGGGAACACAAGTGAACTCGAGCTCGGAGCAACTTCTGCGGGTCGAATGACATGAAAACACATACAGGGAATGCTGGACGTGGGTAGGTCTTCGATTGTCAAGGTACCACACCTTTACTACAGAGCGAGATTGAGAGACACGACCACAAGAAGGTGCAGATGCGACCAAGAAGCATTAGAAGAAGTCGGAGCAGGCAGCATCTCACCATGCAACATAACGCGGACGCCGTGGTTGGTGGTGCTGCCAACCAACTTCCAAGGTGGAGTGGTGCACCCCCTTTAGGTGTTGCACACTCCCAATAAAGTCCAAGTAGTCTATGTGCTTGATGCAGGCCCTCCTGCTGAAGTTGCGTAGTTGCCCTGCGAGATTCTCCCAGGTTTGAGTGTGAGGTGCTCTTGGCAAAGAAAGCAAAGCTTGCAGTGCCGCACCATTGTGATGGTGTAGCGTGGCAAAAGTGGTGCCATGCATTACATGCTGTAATGTATGACATACGTTAGAGTTGCATGCTAGAGTCATGTTTTCTACGCGGTTTGTTTGTACTCGGTGTCCACTATTTTAATCCACCTTGTCAAGACTGGCATGAAGTCGCTAGACCCTGGGAAACTAGCGTTATTGCCTTCCCCACATGCTAGCAGGGCACAAACAGATACTAAAACTATGCCTTAACTATGCCAAGGGAGGTGTAATGCTATCACATTAACACATTTTTTGGCAGTACCAGAGATAAGACAGTGTTTTTACGGCAATAGCTGTTATGGGCTTCTCCCACCACTGAAAATGACGTTCGTTGTTGATGTAGTAGTTGTTGATGTTGTAGTTTGCAATGTAGGGCATCTGTTGACAACGTTATCAAACCCTAAAAAAAAAGCAAAAAAAAAGCTTGCCGCTCGCCATTTGTGGGAATTCAACCTGGGTCTGCTGCGTGTGAAGCGGAGGCTAATCCACAGCGTTAACAGAGCTATCTTAATAAGGGTTTTTGTAGTACTCGATGTTTACTGCATGCACTCTCTGGAAAAAAAAAAAGAAATAGCAGATAACAAAATGCCGTCATAGTACCGTCAATGCTAAGAGCTTGTGCCGGGAAACATGCTTTCATGTGCTCCGGAACAAAATGGAACAAAACAAAAGCGTTTGAAACACAACAGATGTCTATTTTGTTCGCGCACCCCACGGTGCATGAACGTGTCGTTGTGACTGTACCGTGGATGAACGGAAGACTGCTAAACTTTTGTTAATTTGTCTCTTTTCAGTCTCATGTAGTTCAAAGGCCCATTCACACACCCGTGTTTGCATGCAACTGAGTTCTTGAGATTTCTTACGACAAGAGGACACTTGGGAGGACATGCTGGCACCATCTACGAGGTGACCCTGGAACTGCATTTCACTAGAGTAAAGGTTTTGTGGTATTTTTTAGATCAAGTGTAAGTAGTATCCATGAGAAATGATCGCTTATAACATTGTCGAAAGTTTTCCGAGCCAAGAAAGAAATGATGATGTGCAAAAAATGGCAAATATACAGAAATGCCACATGTTCCACAACTACCCGACAGAGGTGCCAGTTGTTCTCATCATAAAAGATTTTAAGAGGTTTTAAGGCACAGGGTCGTAAGCAGTCGCAAGTGTGTGAATCGGCCTTGAAGGCGAACTAGACCACTTTTTGCGATAGTTTGTTTATGGTCATAACTCAGACATGGACTCTAACGCACCCTAAGAAACCAAACATCACAATCACGCATAGCCAATTTCTCTATTAGAATGAGTATCAAAAGATTGATTACATTGGAAATGTCACAGATACCAGAGGGCACCATCGCACGAAGGGCAGGGCTATGTCCTTCCTTAGAGTAACTGTATAGGCTCTGTTTGCTGCAATCACTTACTCTATTCTTCCTCATCTGATGATGCCATCTGGCATCAATCTTTTGATACCGATTTTAATAGAGAAATCGGCCGCGCAGGAATGTAATGTTTGGTCTTTTTAGGATGCTTAAGAGCCCATAGATTGAGCTAGGACCATAGACTATCGCAAAAAATGGTTTAGTGTTGCATAACTCTTCCACTAACAGAGGAAGAGGCACAGATGTCTCACTGGACTGTTGGGAAACATTTTTGTGCTGTCTTCCTCAACAGCGCCAGAGGAGATACCGCTACCCATTCCAATGGATGAAGGTGCACACTTTGTAAACAGTGATGGAATGCCCCAGCAGAGCAACACCTTTGCAGTTAAAATAGGTAAGCTCCCCTATCCACAACCACCATAGTTTATATTCAGAAGACCTCTTGAATGTAGCAGGATGGTTTAAGAAGCCTTCATTGGCATTAGCAGGGTAGAAAGCAGAGTAGACATGTTGTTGCTGTGTTTTGGGGAAGAATGAAACTAACAAACTAAACAAAACTGCAAATTAATTTCTATGTTAACGCCAATGCTCCTCCCTGCCGGTTTTTAAAACGGTGTGTTTAGCTGACCCACTAATTTCTTTTGTGCTCCCTCTGACAGAGCATGATAAAAAGTCTGCGGTTTCGACCACGGAGGGCTGGAATTGTGGAAACGCCAGTGACCCGTCCTCTTCCCATAGGCACCCGACTGTAGGCCAAGCAATCACAGTGGTTGTGAAACAAGGCAAGATATCCTGTCACAACAATATTCTACCTGCTCGATAAGTTGAGCTATACAATTCTGTCGTCTTTGTACTCTACCTAGCTACCATTACTCCAGTTGGCTGGACGTGAAAGCAGGGTGGGAGCATGGTGTATTTTAGTAGTAGAACCACCCTCCTTTCCAATCATTTTCACATTGCCCTCACTTGCTCCTTCCCCCGTTTGGCCAAAATAGAGGTACAAACCAGCTTTCTTGTTATACGATTGGGACCTTTTGCTCTTTTGTTGATGCGTGCCATCATTCCGAGCTGTAGCACAATCTTTTTGCGCAGAATTTGTTTTATGGCTGGCTTCTAGCAGTTTCCGATAATGCACATCAGTAGCAAAAATATGTCGAACAAGTGCTGCGTCGGCAATCGGCTGGAACTCGGTTTCTCACTGACTGAACACGGGCTCCAGCCGAACGCTGTCACAGGACTCGTGTCCAGAGGGGGACATAGAAAATCCAGCACTATGGCTTTTACATCTAGAAGATGGTGAGAAAGAGAGTGTGCAGGAGGTGAAGGGGAAGAGAACAAGCACTTGCTTTGGAAGAAACGGGAAGACGTGAAATAGCAGAAACAAAACCGGGACGTGCGACCACAAAAGGTGCAAACTTTGCATCCTACTCTCTTTGGAGCTCTATAGCTTTGGCAGGGCTTTCTTTCTGAAATGTTACGCACGACGACATTCACGCCGTTGAGATAGTACAAAGTGCATCTGTGCAACGTCACCGCCAAGCAACCAAAAAAAGAAAACATTGCTGTGTTACCACTATAGTGCTGGATAGGGCCGTATTTTACATGGACCAACGACTAGTATATTTGGGGTCGCGTTAAGAATTCGGCAGATGCTCTTTCTCTAGTAAGAGCTTTATGTTTTTTTGACACTTCGTTGCATGCACAGCCAAAGCCCGGCAATAGGCATTGAGCGCAAACTGGAGCCGGAGCTTGTACTCAATTCCATGCCTGTCACCGACTCTATGGGATAGCTAGCGACGTGACTTGTGGCAACCTTCTTGCGCCGACTCCCTCAGTAGAGCCGGAAGAGATCCCGCCTACTCAAGCGGATGAAAGCATGTACTCGGACGACTGCGGTAGGGCGTCCACCGCTTCGCTACACCGGTGGGTCAAAGAAGGTAAGCCTTAAAGGGGTACTGGTCTTTCGTTTACGGTTCGATCCGCCTCGACATTGGCTCAGTACATCTGCAGACGGGGCTGAACTTGTACCAACTCGTATCAACTGTGCGTTCTGGCAAGTTTCGTCTGTGCATGGATGAGATCGCTCCATATCTGATTTCATTTCGGTTGCGAGGCTGGAATAGCTGCGTAGTACTACGGTTCCTGGAAGCAGGCATCTTCAACCGATTTGTTTACTGCGTCTTCATTGTAGTCTCTCGATTTCCACCTGATGACGTAGAAGTGGCATGCGGTCGCCTGCTACGATCCTCGCGGTGGGGCGGCAGCAGAAGCGGGCACGTGGCAGACGGCCGATCTGCCGTGGGCCGCTCTCGGCTCTAGAGTCCACGGAAGTCACCGCAGTAACGAGTTGGGACGCTTCAACAACAGTGACGCTGGCGTGCGCTCGTCTTTTTTCGGGGCCACTTTGGATGTACAGGCAGTACAGGATGCTAAGTACACCATAGTAGCCCCCATTGATCCTAACGGTAGCGAAAGTTGCCCGCGTCACAGTCGTACGCTGGCTTTCGTCCTCACCATTCTTCTTACGGTAGTGGGATAGTGCTGCGCCCGAGAGACCTGGCATAGCAATGGCAGGGAAGTAAGATTGTGAAAAGCCAGACGTGAAATATAAACGCTAGATCAAGGCTTAAGCGATCCCTCATTTTCGTTTTGGCGTTCTGCGGGAGATGACGGGCAGACGCGATTCTTCTTGAACAGAGCCGGACGAGTCGGCGTTTCTTCAGATCCACGAGGGCTCATGCTCTGGAGCCTTCGACTGCACATCGTCAACGTCGGTGGACGTGGAGGAACCCTGGAAGGACGGTCGTCTGCACGTGGTTGAAGGCAAGCTTCTGCTATGTTTTATCTTTGTTAGGACGATTGTCCAGAGGGAAGCACTTTGTGGCATCGTTAGGCAGTATGAAATGATACGAGCGGGACGTCTGTGCTCGTTGGCTAAAACAAAAAAAAACTTAAAAGTTTTTTGTTTTAGTTATAAAATGATGCTTCCTTATTTTTCTATAAAATAAGGAAGCTTTTTTTGTTCGCACAAGAAGCTGATTCAAAAGGCAGTACTCGAGTGTCTTCTCATTCCTTGAAAAATTATCATTCTGACGACCGTTGCTTACGATCTTCAATTGTTTGACGGTAAATTACTTTGCTGTGCTGAGTTATACCGCTTAATTATGTAGGTAGTAGGCATTTTCCACAAAATACATCTTCGAGTGATCAGTGTTTGAATATATAAATAATCACTGATGTGACAAATGTCCAAATTGCAAAGACAGAGTATACTGCTCCCAACAGTAAAAGATATCTCGTAAAACAGTCCAAGTTGAATTAGCTAGTCCAAGAAGGATGGGCGAAGATTGAGCGTCGTGCGCTTCATGTACACATGGCATGTAGAAGTAACAACACACGTCCGCAGGCGATACGTCAAGCACGCTCAAGGCTGTGGAAAGGTGGTAATTACCCGCGAGAACTCTGAAGACCAGAGTAGTAGGCTCTGAACACGACCACTCTCCCAGCGATAGTAGGCAACGTTACAAAGACACAAACCCTCATGAGGCAGGTGGACTTTACAGTAAATAAGAATCCTGCAGATATAGTTGCTCAGGTGACGCGATACCTTCCTGCGACAGACAAGACTGTGCCAGAAAGTGAAGACGGTCTAAGGACGACGATTTTAAACGACGATGCCTAGCCCACCCGCCGACCCCGGGAAGATCGCGAAGCAGAAGGGCACCGTGTGAAACGGGCTAATACGAATAGAAGTGCTCATTCCTGGCAGCAAACGACCCGATCTGCTCAATAAATGTCGCGCGAAAAATATTTCGGAATTCTTGAATTTAGAAAGGAATGTTGCTGCCACTTGTAGCTTAAGGCCCGTTCACACTCTTGCGACTTCTTGGAACTGGTACCTTAAAACCTCTTACAATGAGAGGACACACTGGCGCCATCTGTTGGGTAGCAGTGTAAACTTGGCGGTCCGGCATATTTTCTATTTCTCTGGCGCATTATCCTTTCTTTCTTGGTTCGAAAAACTTTAGTCAACATCGTAAACGAGCCTTTCTTATAGGTATTACGCACATTTGACCTCGGAAATCCTGCAAAACCTTCGCTCCTGTGAAATGCAGTTCCAGGGTCACTGCATAGATGGCACCAGAATGCCAGTGTGTTCCCTCGTCCTAAGAAATTTTAAGAAGTTTTGACAGATCTCGTCTCTCTCGGTCGTACTCGGTTGCAAGAGTGTGAACGGGCCTTTAATTACAAATAACTAAATCTTGTAAATAGTATTCTTTTTTTTTAGAGGTATTTTTTTAAATTATGAAAACAAATTATTCCATACAAAAATGAGGCGCACTGCAAATATACGTTGAGTCTGCCTTTTTTTGCGGAACCATTTCCTCCTACACCCCGCGTGACCGATGGTACTGCGCAGAGTTGTGGGTGGGGGGAGAGGAAGAGAGGGGGAAGCGTGAGCGCACCGCTCATGCTTTGCACGGTGGTAGGTTAGGTTAGGTGGAACGTGTAAGGCAGGTGATTTTTCTCCCAAGACACAAGGATCCTTCTTGTGCCGCTTCTTCGACAGGCGAGCTCTGCCGCCATTCCAGTCGCCGTCTCGGCAGTTTGTGCGGGGGCATCTTTGATCGATGAAGCCTCGCTGGAAAGATCCTAATGTAACCCCTGTGACACAGTATCTTGTTCAGTCAGCAGACTTTAACGTGAAACATTCTTTGGCTAGTTCTGGATTTTGTGAAGCCGGATTAAGTGAAGCCAGATTAAGCGAAGCTGGATTAAGTTTGCCCTCTAGATTTACCAGGAAAATTGATGTCGCATGATCTCAACGCCCATTCAGTTTCCCCGCTAAACTTAGCGGGGAAAATGATGTCACATGACTTTGTGTCACGTGCCTGTAGTTGCTCTGGATTTTGTGAAGCCGGATTAAGTTTCCCCTCGATTCAGAGGGAAAATTGACGTCACGGGATCTCAACGCCCATTCAGTTTCCCCGCTAAACTTAGCGGGGAAAAAAAAATGATGTCACATGCCTATAGTTGCTCTGGATTTCGTGAAGCCGGATTAAGTTTCCCCTCTAGATTTAGAGGGAAAATTGACGTCACGTGACCTCAATACCAATTCAGTTTCCCCGCTGAAGTCAGTGGGAAAAATTACGTCACAAGGCTTCGTGTCTCGTAACCTTTACACAATTTCAGTTTCCTTTCTAAATTTAGAGGGAAAATTGATGTCGTGTGACCTATACAGCAGTTCAGCTTTCCCGCCAAATTGAGCGGGAAATTTACATTACGCAACACCGATTGCATATCGGTACAGCCACGAAGTGCAGCTCTCGCTAAACGTTTGTAATGCTAGAGCATTTCACGGATCCAAGAGAATTGCCTACCAATTTGCCTTACATTTTTTTTTTTTTTGTGCTGTGTTGTTTGTTTTGTTTATTTATTTCTACACCGTCAGGGTCCACAGGGCACTACAGAAAGGGTGGGTAGAAAACGATAAAAATGCATAAAAATGTGCAATATTAAAAGGAGAAAAACAAGAGGAATTAACAAGCACAGGATTGGAAATGTATTTGGTAATGGCAGGCTCAAAGGGAGAGACATCTTCAAGGGAGGTGATGAAGGGGGACAGGTGGTTCCACTCCGAGCTGGGATTGGGTACGAAGGAATTAAAATCTAAAAACTGTAAGAAAGGATTGTTCCAAAAAAAAAAGAAAAAGCTTGATTTATCAACATCTTGAACATTCGGGACTTAGGGACGAATAAGTGGACAGCATAGTGTGTGTTGTCCACTTTTTCGTTCCCTTTTCCCGGGTGTTAAAGATGTTAGGATTTCACCAGCTCGCCTGCACATTCCCCATTATTTTTATTTGTTCGATTTACCTTCATCCCGCCGATAAGGTGTGTATGCATAAATTACGTTTCTGCAGCAGTCTTTGAAGTTTCTGGTGGACAATGCACTTTTTGTGTCTTTAGTCGTAGCATGGTATTTTATTCTAAGCTCTGTCCTTTTCAATGCGTTGGTGGACTGTCTTGGATTCCTTTCTTCTGCATTTATACTGTTTGAACGCGAACGCCCAATGCAGGCGTCTGTCGATCGGCGTTATCATTTTAACGGTTAGTAAAGACCATTGTGGTAGTGACAGAGCCAGCTAGCTTTGCATCTTCCCACTAACTGGTGCAGTAGTATAATGTCAAGCTCACAATGACAGGGTTGTCGGTTCAATCCCCTTTGGGGCGCTTTTAGAATTTCGTTCTTCTCGAATTACGGCGGCAAATGCCCCTGGTGTTATAATTGTGTTGCATGTTTCTTTACTTAACCCCAGCAGGCATCTGGTGTCACCGGTGTAGACGAGAAATTTAGCCAGCACAATACCACTGCGAGATTGGGGTCTTTAACGTGCACCACGCAAAAGTGATACACAAACGCATGCCAGTACGATGCTCATCCAGATCGAAACGGGCAGGGGGGACGGGGAGAGGGGTTGAACCCAGGGTCCCTAGGTGTTCTGCAGTGTGAGTTTTTGCTCCACGTGCCCGGAGCTGCGGTTCGTTAAACCACCATTCTTCTTGCCCCAGAAGGAGCTTCAAATACGTTGTCAGCAGTTTTCAATTGTGTTTTGTTGGCACTGACATCACGGCCTTACAAACTTGCTCTTTATTTTTCCAGTTAACACCGACTTCTAATAAATGAATTTGGCATATGTTTAATGGTTTTTCAGGATTAAAAGCGCTACAAAAAATGAGGACCAGTAAAAGAAGGCACACACACAGTAGTAATGGTTTATGATTTAAACTGAAAATACCAAACCTTAATTAAAACTACTAGGCCGTAGACATCAGAGTTTTAATAGAAAAACACCAATAAACTTAAGTTGATGTCAAAAATGAAAACTCAAATAAAACTGTAGAACACCGATAAACATCTTTTGTTATTAAAATACAAAATCAATTAAAACCAGAAGCCACAGATTTCGGAAAAATTTTGCTCCAAGTGTCGACTGTTTTTGTCAAAACATTTTTCTTTCTTTTACGGTCGTAAGGCACAGGCTGTGTTCCAAATCTTACCCGAATGGATCCGAGTTACTCCGGCGGGTCGTGTCACATGACAACGCAGATTGAATAACGCTGGTCGCGAGTAGGTTTCAGAACGCCAAGGTACAAAACCCTTACCCTGGAGTAGGATCGAGTAAATTTTGGAACACGGCCACATGCACTTACGTAGAATCAAATACCCTGCCAGTCCCAAATCTGCAATCACTGACCTTGTGGGAAAGTGGCATGAGAGTTAGGTCAGTTAACTGTACATCGGGCAAACGGGCCGTTGCCTGAACGACAGGTTGCGTGAACACGAGAGGGAATGTTCGAAGAATGAGCCTGACTCTCAGCATCCTATAGTGACGCATTGTAAGGCATGCCCATCTTACCAACCCCAGTTTTCCTCGGCCCGGGTTCTGGGTTCCAGCGGCGACCGCTACGGGTGAGAGGTAATCGAGGCCTTTGCGATCCGGCATTCTCCGCGCAATATTTCTGCGCCCTCGCTTTCCCTTTCAGAGGGAGATGTCGCGTACCTGCGGCCGCAGTTGATGTCCTTGACGACCCGCGCGGCCTCCGCCACGTGACCATGCTCTCTTGCCCTTGCCACCTGTTTCCCCCACCTTTGTCCTTCCTGTTTGACCACATTTCCCTTTCCCTCTCTGCTCCTTTCCTCCCTTTCACTTCGTGGGGACCGGTTGTGATAACACACCACCGCCCACCTCCTCCGCCTCCTTCTTCCCTGTTCCTCCTCGGGTCCTTTCGCCACCATCCTCTCATTAAATATTTGTTGTTGCGAGTCGAAAGATGTCTCGTCTTCTCCGTCTTTTTGTTTATTCTTTCTGATAATTTAATCATCACCAACGCGCTCACCATAACTTTACTGTCAGAATGTATTTGTTCTATTCAGATCCGAGCTGGACAATAGTGTTTGAGACTACCCTGATGCTCGTTATCAGTTAAATCTTGAGAAATGAGCATGGGCAACAAATGCCCTCAAAACACTTCATCACTGTTAAGGCCCGTTCACACTCTTGCGACCGAGTAAGACGGAGAGAGGCCAGACTGGTTTTTAAGCCTCTTGCGACTTCTAAGGACCGGGTGCGCTGCAGCGGAGCTGGTCCTAAGAAGTCGCAAGAGGCTTAAAACCGGTCTGGTCTCTCTCGGTCTTACTCGGTCGCAAGAGTGTGAACGGGCCTTTACCTGCTGGTGCGGTTTCTGTGAGGGCATAGATGAAGTGACTTGGATGATGAACCCGAAGAGGTGTTTGGAGGCACTTAGAATTCTTGAAGTGAGAGCCCAGCAAGAGCCTGAATGCAGAGATGAGACAACTTGAGGACCAACGTCACCATTGCTCCGGCATTCCAATATGCAGACAATGCTTATGTTGGCATACCTGCAGCAATGCAAACAGGAAAAATTTGGCAGAGACACTTGAAACTGCTCATGTGTAGGAATGCTAAAGCATTCCTACAAGCAGCGCGCCACATCTTCCTTTTCACACGGCGCTCCGGCGGTGACATCATGCTCCCCCACTGCACAGGTGCGGCGAAACCCCTCTGGCTTCATGACGGCTTCCGAGACAAAGCCATCTGTGTCGCTGTGCTTTTCTTTGTGTTTTATTTCTGAGGCACATCCACTTTGACCGTGAGCACCCCCGCCGGCTTCTATGACGAAGCATCTGCATTGCTGTGCTTTTCTTTGTGTTTTATTTCTGAGGTGCGTGCTTGATGACATATGGGTGTGACTATCTTTCAGGCACAACGCTGCCGCTTTCTTGTGCAATAAAACAAGCCTTAAAAAAATTGTTTTTTTCTTCACAGATGAATATTAACAAATAAGAAGTTGGGAGAATGTTTTAATTCAAAGTTTGTTTAATTAAAAGCATTGTACGGTCCTTTTGAATTTTGATTTGTTGAGGGTTCACTGTAAAAAGATATCAAACCTTTGAACAGTTTTTCTTGTAAGTGCTGTATGACGTTTCTCCTTCATCTTGCTAGTTTGAGGAAGAGGTATTTATCTGCTGCATGTTCCCAACAGATCTGGTCGACTCGGAATGGGAGAGTTCTGACAGTTTGGAAAGCAGCGGCTCTTCTTCCCAAGATCAACTGGACCAGGGATGGCAGGACAAGCAGGAGAAACCCAGGCACAACTCCCATTTCGGCGCTGTCTCAGGGAATAATGTTGCAATGTTTCAAAGCACAGATATTCACGAAAGTGAGCACATATATAGCCAGACAACTGCAGGAGAGCCGTCCTTCAGATGCTTTGTATGTAAGAAGACATTTGCTTGCTAGTCTGACTTGTGTGGGCATGCAGTGGTGCACAGAGTCAAGAAGCCCGTACGCCCCACTTGCCTTAAGTCATTACATATGAGATCTCAGTTGACTGCACTTAAAGGGGTTCACACAGATGAAAGGTCTAATAAATGTCCTCTCTGTCATAAAGCATTTCGAAGGCAACTTTCGTTAGATATTCATAAACGAAAAATTCACTCGGATGAAATGCCCTTTAAATGCACTACCTGCTTTAATGCATTTCAATGGAAGCATGAACTGGCTGATCATGAAAAATTTCACAAAAGTTTAAGGCCTTACAAATGCCCTACTTGTCCTGAAGCATTTCGAGCAGATCATTTGTTGGTTGCTCATAACCGAAGGATTCACCCGGGTGAAAAACTTTTCAAATGCTCTATCTGCCCTAGAGCATTTCGTTGGAACTATCAACTAACTCGTCATGAAATACTTCATACAGATGAAAGACCATTTAAATGCCCTTCCTGTTCTAGAACATTTAAAGTAGAGTGTCGTCTGATTGCTCATGAAAGGCTTCACACTGATAAAGGGCCTTTTAAGTGCTCTGCCTGCTCTAAAGCGTTTGTATGGAAGCATGAACTGACTGCTCATAAAAAGCTTAACAAGTGTGACAAGCCTTTCAAGTGCCAGACTTGCAATAAAGCATTTTGGTGGAAATCATCATTGACTAAGCATGAAAGGACTCACATGGGTAAGAAACCCTCTTAATGCCCTAGTTTCTTTATAAAGCTTTTCCATTGAAGCAGCAATTGACTTCTTATGAAGAGGACCATAGCTGAAAGACTATTCGAGAGTTCCACTTGCCCAAAAGGTTTCGAAGAACAGAAGTTCCTGGTCATAAAGAGACTCACAAAGATCGAGAGGCCCTTGATATGCCCTACCTGTCCTAAAGCTTGTCATACGAAATCTCTCTTGGCTTATCATGAGAAAACTTGCACCTGAGAGGCCCTTAAAATGCCCCATCTGCCCTACAACATTTCAATCTAAATGTCAATTTATTTGTCAGAAAATGACTAAAAGTTGTAAAGCTCCCTTCAAACATCCCATCATCGCAAAGGCATTGAGAATGAGGTATAGCCTGAATGTTCACGAAAAGTCTCGCAAGGTCAAAATGACCTACAAATGTAAAACTCGTAGCAAATTGTTCATGCAGAAACCGGACTTGAATAGACACCAGACTGTTTATATAGGCCTGAAGCCATTTAAGTGCCCTGTCTGCCCAAAAACATTTCGTCTGAAGTCTAGCTTTATTACTCATAAAGATGTTTACGAAGGTGGAATGATCTACAAATGTACAGTACAGCCTGCGACAGCATTCACACAGAAATATGACTTTAGTAAACACCAGTATATTCTATAAACAAAAGGCAGCTTAAATGCCTCAACTGTCCAGAAGTATTCTGTTCAAGGTCTACCTTAAATGACCATGAAAATGTTTTCAAAAGTGAAATAACCTATAAATGTAAAACCTGTGGCAAAGCATTTACACCTGCTACATTTAATTAGACATCAGATCATTCACACATCTTAAAAGCTATTTAAGTGCTCCATCTGCCCCATGGGATTCCTTCCAAGTCTAGCTTGAATGTTCATGAAAGTGTTCACAAAGATGAAGTGATCGATCAATCTGTGTTAATGCCGTGTACCTGTGACACGGCATTAACACAGAAAAGGGACAAACACCGAAATATTTCCATGGACAAATGCCTCTTCAAATGCTTCAACTGTCCAAAAGTGTTTTGTTCAGAGTCTACCTTGAATGATTATGAAAGTGTGTGCAAAGATGAAATGGCGTACAAATCTGGTACCTGTATCTAGTATTTGCACAGCTACATTTAATTAGACATCGGGTCATTCATTGACGCTTGAGGCCGGGCTCGACCTGCCCAAGGGCATTGCTTTTAAAGCCTAGCTTGAATATTCAGTGTAAGTGTTCACAAAGGATTCACACGAAAAAACATTTTGTTAGACACCAAAATGTTCATATGGACAAAGCCGTTCAAATGCCCCAGCTGCCCAGAGCCACGCAGTTTCGAGTCTAGCATGAATATTCATGAAAGACTTCACAAAGGTGAGATGACCTACAAATGTGATGCCTGTGACAGAGCATTTGCACTCAAACATGATTTGGATGCTCACCAACCGAGTCACACAATTGCAAGTCAGTGCAAACACCAAACTTCATCATACTCATTTCGTAGGGAGTCTTGCACGAGTTCACATGGGAAGATTCAGCAAGAGGATATTTCCTGCAAACCCAGCACCAGTGGCATAGCAGTCATTGAGGAGTCACACTTAAATGTCTGCAAGGCTGTTTCCATCCAACCAAAAACAACTACATGCAGTCTTCCCCTTCATTTGAAGGTCCCCTTCCAGGTCAAGCATTCCTTGAATGTGCTCTCAAATTACGAATCCCGGACAAAAGCTCACCGGACAAAAGCTCACCGGACAGAAGCTCACCGGACAAAAGCTCACCGGACAAAAACTCACCCATTTTTTAACAGACCCGGACAAAAGCTCACCAGGAGAAAATTTCATGTTGGTCTTCTAGACAAACCAAGTTTAGAGAAAAAAGGCGATGAGCCTCCTTTTAGCGAATTCGGCCACCGCGAAGCGGCGTGTACGGATAAGTCAGGTGAGTTAACATTTTTGTAATGAGCCGCCGCAGACTGCCGTCACGAAGGGGCGGAAGCGCAGCAGGGGGCTTGGGTTAACACGCGCGAAGTAGAAAAGCCTTTTTTAAATAGCGTCCCCTTTTCGATAAACGGCATATCTTTAAACTGAGGCTCTGTTTTCTCTAAACCGTGCTTCAATAAATCGTGCACGTTCTCTAAAACATGTTTCAACAAAATGGCATTCGATCAACCGTAGTAAACCCTGGCGTGGGATGGGGTACAAGTTTACCTAAAAATGGTGCAATGTCCATTGCGTCCGCATTTTATTTCACCCCGTGTTTCGCCCGGGTAGCGAAAAAAAATGAGGTGAGCTTTTGTCCGGGTCTGTGAAAAAACGGGTGAGCTTTTGTCCGGTGAGCTTTTGTCCGGTGAGCTTCTGTCCGGTGAGCTTTTGTCCGGTGAGCTTTTGTCCGGTTACCCAAATTACAAGGGTAAGATCCTGTATGGAACACCTGTGTGCTGGCATTCACAAATGAACAGCACCTAAGATCTCACCAGACAACTCAGACGGAATGAAGGTTGTCCAATGCCTCACGTGTTCCGAATTTTCTTGGATAGTCGTAAATTGCTATCACAAGGGTGAGAATGGACCGGAGTGCAGCAATTCATAGCTTGCCAAGCAGTTTACGTGGGTTAGGGCTACTCAATTGCGACATCTGTTAATTGGCATTCAGATAGGGTTGGGGGCAGAAACACGGAAGCCCACCTACTGGTCCCATGTATATTTGTACAAACTCAAAGACGAAGGTGATGAAATTCCTCTGACCATTCTTCTTCCTAAAAGTTGGAACTCTTTGGGGATCTGCGCTAAAGACGAGGCTTTCAGTGATTCTGTTTCTTTTTGAAATTGCCTGTGTAACGTCTGTCACGATTTGTACAGTACTTGAGTGTGTGTCAGAGTTACTTTGTTTTTGTTGTGACCGTTTAATGGAGTTAGGACCAGCTGGAGGGCCTATGAGCCTAGTCTTTACTTTGGTATGTTGTATGTTTGTGCAACAAAGATGATTGAATAAATGAGCTGCTCTTTATCTCAGTTCCACCTACAGATCCCCATTTCTCAATAGTGGCTGTGTCTATCTCCTTTTAACTATATGCCTTGGGTTGCCAAAGGCATGGTAGCGCTTTTTAGACGAGGACAAAAGAAAGAAAGACAAGACAGACACTTTCTTTTGTCCTCGTCTAAAAAGCGCTACCATGCCTTTGGCAACCCAAGACCAATACCAACTAGCCCAGCATTCAGCATTGATAACTATATGCATTAGCAGTTACCCAGGATATTTGGTATCTATACCCATTACATCAAAGGATTGCTACCGGGGTGATTTATTGCAGCTTGCAGTAGTTGGTTGGTGAGTTTTTCTTGGGCTCGCTAGTGGGAAAGGCAGGCTGGCTCTTAAGATTTTAGATGTAATAAAAGGAAGAATGAAATGATATGTACAAGGTATGTGCAATTGATGAGTCCAAGTCACTAACACCAGGACATAAAAATCTCTTTCCTTTCTTTGGGAGTATGGTCGTAAACTCTGAGCAATGTTCAACTTTCTGTTTGGTGCCCTGCAGGTTCAAGCATTGAATTAATTTTTATTCATGTAGCTCCCGTTAAGTCTCCGGTTCCCCAGGGGTGGCGACCTTGCATCTCTTGCCTTCCGAAAACAAATGTTAAAAAAATGGGCCATTTTTATGGCATTTAAGGGAGGGCATTCTGAAGGCTTAGCATTAATTAATAGGGCATCTGCGCTCCTCCTTTTCTGGGCACATTGTGGCCGCTGTAGGTCATATTTAAGGTTCATGTTTTCAGAGTTTTTAGATGCGGAGCATCTCTTGCTCGGGTCTATGTCCCGCGGCGTCAGCGTTGTAGTCGGCACTCGAACTACGCACGTGCAACTCTCCTCCTTCCCTCTCTCCAACAGCTGCGCGTTACTCTCTCCGCTCTCTCTCTCTACCAGCTGCGTGCACTGCGCGTGCGTTCGCTTCTCCTCACACCGCGCGCGCACGCGCAACTCTCCTCCTCTAGCCTCCTCTCCTTCAAGTGTGAAAAAAAATAAGCGACGAGCGTTCCAAGTTTCTCTGCCGCGAGCCGCGACGAAGGCTCGCGTAGGGGGTAACGCTAGGGCAGTCGGTGGCGCCATCTCTCGACGTCAGCACGCAACTGACTCTTTCCTCGGAACCAACACGATGCTCCGCATCACCCCATGGTTCCCCTCGGGAAGATGGTGTAATTTTTTTTTTCTTTTTAGTTCAGGGGTATCTTTTTGGTGAGGTTTATTATTTCCCACAGATTTGGCAATTTTTGTGTAAATTGGTTGAAGGGCAACTCCAATCAATATTTTTTAATTTGGCATTAGGGCTGTTTTCAGCTCGGGAAATGTCCTTGAATCACACGGTATAATTTTTTTTAGATATTGTGTGTAGTTTTATAAATACAGTTGAACCTCAATTTATTGAAGTCACCGGGACCCGCTAAATATTTAGTTAATTAAATCGGGAACTTCGTAAAATCGAGGAAAAGAGACCTCGCGCATAGGCTGCGCGGGGAATCCGAATTTGTTTGTTAAATCGGAATTTGTTAAATCGAGGTTCAACTGTATCACGGCACGGCAAAACCGAAACTATCTGCTAAAGCAGTGGTTCTCAACCATCGATGCTCCGCGGACCCCTTGTGGATCGGCGGAGATGATGGAGGACCCCGTTCGTGGTGAGGGGAGGGGAAAAGTATAGGTTAAATATAATAATGATTTAATAAATGAATATAACTAAGGGCTAGTGTGAAGTAGACTGCTCACATTGACATACACACGAGAAAACTCGCCCGAAAACTGAAACATTTCGTCTCGATCTGAAAAAAGACAACTTTTACTTCTGGGCTTGACTGATGAGGTAGGGCTTCGCGGATCCCAAAGGGTCTGCGGACCCTCATTTGAGAACCGCTGTGCTAGAGGAATGACAACAGTGATCATCAGCCGTACGGCCGTGACGTGACGTCGCCGCGGTGCTGCAGTACGCGGTACAACCTGCGGAACAGAGCTGTTTATACTGAGAGTTTGGCCAATGAGTGGAGCTTGTTGCCCGCTAGAACCAGCGGATTTTGAGAGAACAAAGAATGGCATTACTTCTATCTCCTTTATTCCTGAGAAATTGCATAGAATTCCTATGAGTCGGAGCCCCAAAATGGCGGACGGAAGTAGTCGTCTCCCGGTTGCCGGACTACGCTACTGTGGTTGCCAGACTTTCAAAAATATAAACGGCTCTGGTGCCGAATCAACCGCAGCTTTACCACGACGTGACGTCACATGGGTTGGTTGACTAAGAGCATACCTGCTTGCCACCCGCTAAAGAGCAGCTGGTCGCATCTTTAAAATCTGTCTTAGTGGAGTACACGGCTTCACTTTGACGAACTGTAACGGGGGTTTGTATTTACGAAACATCACTGCGTAACTGTTACTTCCGTGTTAGGCTTAGAACTTGGTTGATGCCCCTCCTCTACCGCCGGGTTTCTGATGCATTTGTCTTGTCCCAGAGCACGGGAATTCTCTCGGAATTCCTGCTCGCGATGATGACAGGGTTACGCGACCCACACGACTCGGGAGTTCCGCAGAAGCTGAGGAATTGAGGGTTACAGATGTGGTCAAACTTGCCTCCCTTCACTACACAGTTGTTGTTCGAGTGTGTCTCCAAGTCCGGCCGAGGTGGGGACACCCTGCCACGGTCCTCGTAACGGAAGCCTCTGTAACAGCGCACGAATGATGCTGGCACCCCAGCGTGAACAAAGGCAATAAAAAGGCACACTGTTGGGCTAGTAAGTGCATAGTTTCCAGTAAACCTGTAAGTGCTTGTCCGTGTCCCCTTTTTCGCGTCTCTCTGTGTTTGTGCTGGCAAGCTTCCTGAACAAAGAGAGCCACTTGCTGGTTCATCGTAAGGTTAAGCAAAATAAGCGGACGAAATGTGCTGGCATACTAGAAGTAAAGCCTGGTTGTGCGGGAGGCTATAATCACCGACAGGATAAGAAAGTTGAGATAACCCCTTGGCCCGGTGACCTTTCTTCGAAAGAGAGAAGCGCTTTTAAGTACACAAAAGGTAAAGCAAGGCAAGTACCATACTTTCCGGCCTATAAGTTGCACCATTGCATAATATACAGGGTGTCACAAAAGAAAATTTACACGGTCTTTTTTACCGCAAAAATAAACTAGGCATCGCCGAACGCTCATTCTTTGCCCAAAGGCAGAGCTAGAGGTCACAACCAGATGCCAAAGTTTCAGCCCGATCCGATAACTTAATCAAAAGTTATAAGTGATTTTCTGAAAATTTCAATGGGAAAATGGAGCCCATTTTTGCCCGTTTTCGCTTTCTGGTGCCATAGAGCCCCATGTGTTCGAAAACTCCATCGGCCACCATTTTCCCATTGAAGTTTTCAGACAATCACTCACAACTATTGACTGAGGTATCGGATCGGGCTGAAACTTTGGCATCTGGTTGGGACCTCTAGCGCTACCTTTGGGCGGAGAATGACCATTCGGCGAGGCCTAGTTTATTTTTGCGGTAAAAAAGGCCGTGTAAATTTTCTTTTGTGACACCCTGTACACAGGAGAAAATATTTTGAAAAAAAGATGCGACTAATACACCAGAAAATATGATACATATATAAGCGTAGCCTGCAGAAATTTAATCCGTTTTGAAAGAAATGCTGGTCTCTGCCACTTCCGAAGCACTATTGGTTCCAAGTAATGCTTGTCTCCGCCATGCAAAAGGAAGAGGTGTGCTGCTGGTATTAGTAGTATTTCATTCTGCCCAAAGATATCACAAGCTTGCCTCCCCCTGCTAGGAGAATCGTCCCAACAAAGAGCGCAGAAGCTTGCCTTCAATCACATGCAGACGACCGCCCTTCCAGGGTTCCCCCAGGGTCACTGGCGGCGCCGACGTGCAGCCGAAGGCTCCAGAGCACGACCCCTCGTGAATCCGAAGGAATGTTGACTCGTCTGGCTCTATTCAAAGAGAATCGCATCTGCTTTTTATTGCCCGAAAAACACGCAAATGGAAATAATGAATAATTTAATGTTACTTCTAGCTTTTATAACTCACATCTGCCTTTTCTCATTCTTGCTGCCCTGCCTCTGCTATGCCAGGTCTCTCCGGGCACACCGACGTCCCACTGCAGTAAGACTGCAGGGAAGAGAGTGGTATCCAAAAGACTCCACTTACACGGGGACTTCATTTCGGCTTCAGAACAAAGATGAAACCAGATGCGACTTCATTCATGTACGGTAGAACATCATCTTTATGCCATATGTCCACAGCTACTAGTGTCATTGAACTGTGGAGAAACTTCTAAAGGGCAGTTCATTGCAAACTGCACAACAATGGAAGTCATGTCTTGAAACGATTTCAAGAAATGTAGGTTTTGAACAATTGTTTTGCTTACTTTCCACTGGCACAACACTTTTCGTTGTAGATGCACGACAGAAAGTTTTCTCAATACGCCTCGCAAGTGGGCTCATTTTCGTCTTCTGCGCATGAGAAAGGAGGTAGCGGTGACGTCAGAACGCCGAGCCCTGATTGGCTGATCGCGACCCCCCTATCTGAGCGTCGTCTGCTCCTTTGCAACGTCGTCTGCTCGCAACGTCGTCTGCGTCTGTCTTACCTTTCCTGCGACTTTCGGAAGTGCAGGTCTTTAAGAGCGAGCTCGACTTCGCCTTTCAGAGAGGGGAGACGAAATAACTCGAGCGGTACGTTGTTTTTGTCGAACAACTAGCAGACGTGCATCAAGGGGGGAAGTCAAGGGACTCGCTGGCGAGGTGTCCCGAGGCGCCGAGGTTTGTCTGCTAAGAAGCGAGAGTGTCCGCAAGTTCCCTCCCAAATACTTTTTCCCTCCTTGCGTGTGCGGCGAGACTCCTCACTCTTAAAGGGCAACTCCGCTCAATTCCGAAAAATTTAGGTTTGCACGTCATTCCATTTCACAAAGCACTACTGAACAGCTCTACGTCTTCGGATTCGCGAAATATGGAATATTATTCCTGTAATCTTAATTTAAACATCTGCTGATACCGAAACCGAAACTTCGGTTGCGTCAGGCAACATTAGCCTCGTGTCGACAGAGTCATGGCCACGTCACGTCGAACCACGTGGTCTTGTGAAGTTCGTGGGGGCGAGGGACAGGCACGCGCCGCGGGCAGGTCACTTCGCGTGGCGCGGACGGTGATGGCCCGGGGGAGAGGGGGAAGGGGAGAAGACGAAGGAGAGGGGGAGCGGCGAAACAGACCGATAAGCGCGCAGGGCAGCGCCAACTAGCGCATCCGCGTTACGGTGATCACGTGGACGCCGTTGAGCCAACACCGAGAGGAGAAACTCATGACGTAATCGTTCAATTTCGCTCTGAGAAGTAAAAACAAACAAAATGTGAGAATGACGTAGTCATGCCTCTGACATAGTGGGTCAACGTTGGCCGCTCCAACTCCGCCGCATTGACTGCGCTGACGATTGCGCCTCACGTCGCACACTAGAGTTGGCAGATTTCGCCGAATTGGCTCGTTTGCAAGTTTGCTGGCCAGTTTATTAAATATATAGACGGAATTAGATTGTAATATTTGACACGGGGTCTTCCTACATGATACTTAAGAGGGCTGCATAGTTTTCTAAATATCAAAAATGAAGCGGAGTTGCCTTTTAAACGGCGTCGGCGGGTTGGTGCAGTTAACGTCGTCTGCTTTACGTCTGCTAGTCAAAGCGATGGCTGCTTTACCTTTCCTGCGTCTGTCGGAGATTCACCGCTTTTTCACCGGCGAGAGTCGCCGCTGCCTCGGAAAACGAGGCGATGACAAGAGGAAGGGATTGAAGGGTTCACAAGGGTCGCGCGGGCATATTCCATTCAGCACGCCAGCCGGTCGTGGGCAGACGGTCTTGGCCAAGGACCGTCGGAGCACCGCTGCACCGCTGCTAGGCCTATCTGCCGAGCTCGCTTGGACGGGGTCAGTGGAATCGTGGCCGTTGGAGCATTTCCCGGGTGTTTGTGGATCCAGCATTCTTGTTCGTCGTGGTTTATTTCAAGTGCTTTTTACTTTTTTTCTTGCTGCTTGTAGTCGTGACGCGTGAGAAGAGCACGTACAAAAATAAACGTCCGTTGGTCGTCGCGACCAAGTAACTGAGCGACGCTGTCGGCCATGCTGAGTTGATCGTCGTAGGATTCCGTCGTAACCTGAGCAAAACTTACGATAATTTCGTTTCGTGAATACGAATTTGTTCTCACGTTTTGTCTTACGCACTCTTTCGGCGTAACATGGTTTTGTGAATCTGGCCTCTGCACTTCCGAAAGTCGCAGGAAAGGTAAGACAGACGCAGACGACGTGCAAAGGAGCAGACGACGCTCAGATAGGGGGGCCGCGATCAGCCAATCAGGGCACGGCGTTCTGACGTCACCGGTACCCCCTGCGCGAGAAGCAGACAAACTTGCCCTCCGCATTGTTGCAAGCTGCGATCTTGACACGGACGCCTTAAAGGGGCGGTGCAACGGTTTCAATGTTGAAAGAATTGCCAGTTTGCATTTTTTATATTGTTTATCCAAGCCCAAGTGACCAAAAACGTGTCACCTTTCCCCCAAAAACGTGTCACCTTTCCCCCAGAAACTGCTATTCTGCTGCGTAATCGCAAGGCAAAAAACGAATTATTTGCGATCTGCAGCCGCCTGTGGCGGTTACGGGAACCAAAATGACGGCGTCTCTGGGGGTACGCGGAAGTCAACAAACCCTGTCCCCCTCCGCTGCTACACTCGCAGTCAGCCCCGTGGCGATCCGTCCTTTGTGTCCATCGTGCGCCATGACCGTCGACGAGGCTAATCCTTTGAAAGTCGACAATCACGGAGGAAGCGGCTGGGGTCTCTGAAGAGAGGGCCCAACCCAACTTGAGGGCTCAACTCTCCACGCCGACTCGAAAGTCGGTGTGGAGAGTTGAGGCACTTCGACCTTCGATTTGTTTCATTTTTTTTAAATAAGAACTAGCGCTCGCAAGAAAATGCGGTTTTCGGTTTTTCGTTTCATATGTGACGCAGATTAATTTCCGCAGTTAATTGGCCAAAGTCTGAAAATCGTTGCACTGCCCCTTTAAACACTAAATATTTTCATGTGACTGTATAAAATTAAATAGCAAGCATAGATGGCTTCAGTAGTGCATTTACTTAACTTATTTTTGTAAAAATTTCCAAATCTTTACTGTTCATATTTTGCTGGATTTGTTTTTGGGTGTACATCTGGAAGAGAGGCAGGGTCTTTAATATTGCAGGGGACTGTGGGTAATGATATAATGCATTCCAACTTTTGTCTTGGTCCATCATCACAATGGTGCAGCACTGCAAGCTCTGCTTTCTTTACCGAGAGAATCTCACACTCAAACTTAAGAAAATCCCACATGGCGACTATGCAACTTTAACAAGAGTGCTTTTTCAGTTCACTTTAATACTCCTCAAAGGCACTTCAATGAAGTGCATTACATGAGGGGGGGGGGGGGGATCTAGTGCAAAACATTTACAGTGAAGGTTGCCAAAAAGTTCTATTAATGATAAACAACATACATATTATACACGACAAAAAAGACAAGTAAAAAAAGAAGTCAGTGATATTGAATAAGCATTTTGACTAATGAAAACCATGTGTGAGATGTGCCTTGCAAAGGTCACCAAATTCAGCCTGATTAGTTTTGAGTACAATTGTTTAAGAAAGAGAATTCCAGTCAGTGATGGCTACTGAAAGCGGGGAATTTTGAAATTAATTAGTTTTTTTCGAGTAAAGGATTTACTTTTAAGTTATGGTCACAGCACAAACTGATGTGACATGGCAGATGACAGTAAAGTTAATGAACGAAGCTCTAGCTTTTATTTTGGTGCAATTACGCTTGATGTCCGCGAGCAGTCATGAAATATAAAACTGCTTTATTTGGGACCGATCCGAGTTTGTTAATAAGGTACGCTCGATAAGGCCACCCCAAAAAGTTAATGTACAAGTCCAATTTGGATCTGACGAAAGTTTTATATACAGTCAGTTTCGCACAACGAGGAGTAAGGTGTAGGTTATGTTTAAAATATCCTAGATATTCACAAGTGCAAGCCACTTATAGTGTAAATGTGAGTATTTCAAGCTAGGTTGTTGGGAAATGTTGTGCCTAGGTACTAGGTATTTATAGCCTGAAACTTTTTCGAGGCGCCTTGTTAGTAAGGCGTTCATATTACGGGAGTTTTCTGACCAGTAAATGTTAGTATTTTGCTCTCGCTTACATTTACCTTCATCTGCCAGGTGTTACACCAGAGCAAAAAGATACTTAAATCCTGCTGCAACGATAAATTATCGTCCAGTTTAGTAATACAATGATAAATGACACAGTGGTCCACAAAGAGCCTGATTGAAGATGTTGAATGGAGAGGAAGGTCATTAATATAGGTAAGAGATTGTTAGGTACATATTAGATATTACTGTTATATCTTTGATTTTTTGACAAGTATATCCTAACATGAAAGTAAATGACATGCTCTACAATTATAAAAGGCGCACCAGTTGATATGGGTCTATAATACAACAACAATAGACATGGGACACAAACACTACTTTGAAGGCAGAGCCGCATGTAAGCGATTTAGCGAGTGACGAGACGAGCGATGGCGATAGCGGCGAGAGTCGGTGACAAGCGCGCCGCTCGGTTTTTGGATTTCTAGAAAACGTTGCTCATCACCTTGGTCGCTTGTTCCCATCGCTTTCATGCGGTTTGCCTCGTCGCGCGGATTTACTACGGTTGATTGAACGCCGTTTCATCGAAACACGTTTTAGAGAACGGGCACGTTCTATTGAAGCTCGATTTAGAGAAAGCTGAGCCTCAGTTTAGAGAAACGAGGTTTATCGAAAAAGGGATGCTGGTTAAAAAAAATTAAAGCCGTTTACAACTCCCTGTAACGCCGGATTAGAGCGCAGCTCTTGAGGAGGAGGGGAAGGCACGGGGGAGAGGGGGGGGGGTCACGTGACCTCGAGGGGGGGGGGGGGGGGGTCACGTGACCTCAAGGGGTGGGGGCGGAGAAAATTTTCCGCTAAATTTAGCGGGAAAAATTTTCCGCTAGATTTAGCGGGAAAATTTTTCCGCTAAATTTAGCGGGGAAAATTTTCCGCTAGATTTAGCGGGGAAAATTTTCCGCTAAACTTAGCGGGGAAAATTTTCCGCTAGATTTAGCGGGGAAAATTTTTCGCTACATTTAGCGGGGAAAATTTTCCGCTAAATTTAGCGGGAAAAATTTTCCGCTGATTTAGCGGGAAAATATTGCCGCTAAATTTAGCGGGGAAAATTTTCCGCTAAATTTAGCGGGGAACTTTACCCATCATGCACCGCGCAGTTACGCCGACGGCGACGCCGCTTAAGCCGGAAACGGGCGCCTAAGAGCTGCGCTCTAAAAAAGACTCCCCTTCTTCGTGTATGTATCACTGGGGCGCAGTGTTGATCCAGCTGGCCCCTCCGTTCACGCCGCTTCGCTGTGACAGACTGCAGCGGCTCATTACAAAAATGTTAACCCACCTGGCCCATCTGTACATGCCGCTTCACAGTGGCCAAATTTTCTAAAAGGAAGCTCTCGCCATTTTCTCTAAACTGGGTTTTTCTATAAAGTGATTCAATAAACTGGGATCCTCCGCGTTGCGCAACTGACCCAGCGACAGTGAAGTGGGCGCCCTTCGCTCGCCAAATCGCTTACATACGATTTATTCTTGACTCTAGAGACTGTTACAGGCTAAAAAAAGCTGGACAAGTTTTCCCACAAAGCCTTCCACACTTTTTCTAACCTTAGCAGAGTGAATACTGAAGAGAAGGCAAGTGGAGAAGAGGAAACCACAAATCATGATGAGTAACATGATAGACTAAAATCTAGAGACTGGGGAGTATGAGGGACAACACGACACAGCAGTCTCACACACAGCTGATATTTATTGACAAAAATCCTGTCTATTACACTTCAAACACCTTCACAAAAAAAAAAAGAAAGGCAGCACACAACTTTCCAAAAGAAAGAACATTTCCAACAGTGCACGTGTGCATAACAGGGTAACTTGAACTCAAACGACAAAAGAGCTAAGAAGAAGCTACATGAGAGAAAGGTCAAACCTTAGTTATCAGTAACTTAGACCAACAGACAGAGTGGAAAGTCAAAATTGGAGAGGATAAAAAAAAAAGAGAAAAAGGGGGTCACACAACAAAACATGAACATCCTAAAATGCAACTTTTGGTCAAAAAAAGCAGGGGGAAATGATTGCCCGGAATTTGCGGTTGAATATCCGGAAACCTTATTTATTCTATGTCCACACGGAGGGAGAGTTTATTGACCACGTTTCCGTGCTGATTAATGCTGGTGGATTCTTTCACCAACCCCTTGTGGACACCACCACCGTCATGGACTCGGCAGAACTGAGATAAAGAGCACCTTATTTATTCAATCGTCTTTGTTGCAAAAACATACAACATACCAAAGTAAAGACTAGGTTCATAGGCTCTCAAGCTGGTCTTGAATCAATGAAAAGGTTACAACAAAAACGAAGTAACTCGGACACACATTCAAGTACTGTACATATCATGACAGCCGATACACAGGCTGTTTCAAAAAGACAGTCACAGAAAGTCTCGTCTTTACTGCAGATACCCAAGGATATCCCACTTTCAGAAAAAGAAAGGTCAGAGGAATGTTGTCATCTTTAACTTATGATTATTCAAGGTCAACTCCCCAAAAAATTCAGAGCAGGTGAGGCATTGGAAGCACCCTCATCTTGTGTGAACTGTCTGGTGGACTCTTAGGTGCTGTTCATTAGTGAAGGCCAGAGTACAAGAGTTGCATTTGTGGATCTCACCCTTGTAATTTGAGAGAACATTCAAAGGAAGCTTCACCCGAAAGGGGAGCTTCAAAGGAAGGGGAAGACCGACTGTGAATGCTTTCGGTTGGATGGGGACAGCCTTGAAAGCATTTAGGTGTGGCTCCTCAACAAACGCTATGCCAGCGGTGCTTGGTTTGCAGCCAATGCCATCTTGCTGAATCCTTTCATGAGAACTCGTGCAAGACCCCCTACTAAATAGGTCTGATGAAATGTGGTCTTTGCACCGATAGGCGATTGGGTGACGTGGTTGGTGAGTGACTTTATGCCTCGTCAATGACTGCTTATAGTGAAATTCCTTAGGGCAGGCAGAGCATTTGAAGGGCCTTCTAACAGTGTGAATCTTTTCATGATCAAGCAGGTCACCCTGTGTTAAAAATGCCTTAGAACAGGCAGGACACTTGAAGAGGCTTTCATCTGTGTGAACCCTCTCATGACTAACCAGTTCATGCTTCCACAAAAATGCTCTGGGGCAGGTAGAGCATGTAAAAAGCCTTCCCTTCGAGTGCATCTTTAAAATATGAACAATCAAAAAATTTTGTTTTTGAAATACTTCAGGACAGGAAGGGCATTTAAAAGGCCTTTCACCCGTGTGAACCTCTTTACGGGCAGCCGAGTGATATTTCATTTGAAGTGTTTTAAGAGAGGTAGTGTGTTTAAAAACCTCTTGAACCCTGTGAGTCGATACATGAAACTGCAAGTCAGACCAGCAAGCGAACTTCTTCTTGCACACGAAGCAACAAAAGGGCAGCACTTTTTCGACTGTATTGCTGAAACAGTGCTCGCTTTGGTGAATATCCAAGGAATGCTTCCACTGAAATGTTTTTGGGCACATTGGACACTTGAAGTGATTTCTGTCCGTATATGCCACTTGCTGATCTCGAAAGCTGAATTTCCACACGATTCTTTCGGCACAAGTGTCGCATTCATAGGGCTTTCCACCAATATGAATATTTTCAGGGACAACCAAGGACTCCTTTGGCAAAAATACCTTTAAGCAAGTGGCACACTGCAATGGTGCTTCGTCCGTTTGAGTGTTTGCAGTAGCATCCGAACTATGCCTGTCAGTGTGTGCCTTATGGGAGACAGAGATCCTAAAGGCTCGCTGTTCTACCTGTGTCCTTTCGTGCAATGCGACATTGTTTTTGGAGACATTGGAGACTGAACCAAAGTGGTAGATATGCCTGGGCCTCTCCCCCTTGTCGTGCCGTCCCTGGTCCAACTGTTGTTGGGTGGAGTTATCGCTTTTCCAGCAGCCGGAGCTCTCCCGTTTTGATTTGACCGGATCTGTTTGAGAAAACACAGGAGATAACAGAGTTTCCTCAACCTAGCAGTATGAGGGGAAAACGGGATACGGCCACTTCGTCAATGGGCAGCTGGTAAGAGGCCCGTTCAACCGCCTCCGCCGGTGCTCGATTGCCGACGGCGATCGAGCACCGGCGGAGGCGGTTGATCTGACATACCGCGTTCGGCTTTGGCTAGCAGACGGCGTTCGTAAAATGGCGTCAGCTGTTGCTGGCTTCACGCGGCGGTACCGTGCGTGCTTCCATTCATTCGGCGTTCGTTGCCATGGTGACGGCGAGGAAAGCAGACGTGCGGAAGAACGCTGCGGCGCAGCGATACCAGGTGCGTTCTAAGGCCCTTCCCGCATGCTTTTCAATGGGCGGAAGGCGAACAAAAAGAGTTCGAAATAAGGACTTAACGCAGAAGGCTGAATTTCTCCAGCGCCTCATAATTTGACGAGCCTTACACGAAAAGCACGTTTTTTTGGCCATCCCGCGTCCTGTTTTTTTTTATCCGCAACATGGGTCTAAAGTATCAATCTGCCAATACTGCATATGTACATGACCTCAGGGGTGTGAGGTGTCCACCGCAAAGAGTCCACCCATCATTTTCCATCATTACACTGATTTTGGTAGCACTACATATTGAGCTACTAGCGCACAAAGTAGAGAGAAGAACAGGACAGAAAAGACTGCTCTTTTCTGTCCTCTTCTTTCTCCTCTCTACTTTGTGTGCTAAATACCTCAACATGTTAGACTACCAACTTGCCCAAAAGTCAACTTTACTACAGTAGCACTACATATTCTATCAAAATACATTCAAGTTCAATAGAGAAGTGAAATTACTGTTTTCATTTCGCATTGGTGAAGAGCTATCCGGTCTGAATTGTTTTTATATCTGGACATTCGACAGACGAGGCCGACGCGCAGTACGCATTCCCAAACTCAGGAAGCAGACGATGCAGGCCCGCGTTCGTGGGCAGTTACCTGGGCAAATGTAAAGCAAAATTAAGATGCCAGTATTATTAGGTAACGTAGAGGATACAGATGCATGGAAGTCAGGTTAACATCCTGAATAAAACGTGTTTTCAGGAGAACGTTGGAGACCTAGCGGTGGTGTCTCACACCGTTGACGCCTCGCTGGTGAACGCCGGCGTGCATTGCCCATGAAGGGGGGCGCCTGGAGACATGGTGAGAGAGGCTTATCTTCAAAAAATAATTTCTCAGGAAAAACAAAAAGTACTTTTCTAATTTTTTATAACTTACAGATGAGGTGAATTGAACTTTTGGCTATTTTGAAAATTCCGGGCACGGCTATCAAAATTTCTTTTTCTAGCTCTCATTATGGCCATTTCTGCATAAAATGGACACTTTGGCCGTTTTTTAAAATGCAATAAAACAAAGATTTTGGAAATTTAATGCAAGCAATTTAATTATTCGTTTTATGAGAACAAAGAAAAAAAGTATTGTAGCTAACACCTAAAACCAAGATAACCAAAAAAAATCTCATAAATTTTTTTTCTAGCTCCTATTTGGATTTAAAATGACATCTTTCAATAGATGTATTTTAATGTAAGATAGGGCATATTATTAAGTAATTAGGTGTCTACCTAAATTTGTGTGATAGGCAATCATTTCTTTACAATGTTTTTCTTAATACATATGTTTTATGCAAATTCCAAAAATTTAAAGCATGTTATTAGCAAAAATAAAATTAATTTTTTCACATAAAAACAATTTTATTGGTGTTCAGAGGCTTCTTTATCCAAATTATTTTTTTCGTACATATCCCAGACATAAAAAAATTGCCGTGTCTCCTTTGGCATGGAATGAACCTATTGCGACAGCTTACCCAAAGAAGAGAGAAATAAAGAAACTTCAGAAAAGATCCAGGCGATACTGAGAAAGTTAGCCTCGAACAGACAATGTCCATTCCTAGTTCCTAAAGTCACTTCTCAACATCCTTCCCGAAGCGTGTGTACGCTTCCAAAAGGAACTGTTGTCTATCGCTCCACTGCGTTACCGAGGTCGCCTTATTTGCCAATTTGCCCAGTCTAAAACGTTTCGTAATTGATTATGGGGGTTAGAATTACGAATGTCCCCTAATTATAAACGAGAGATAATTTCGACTTCCTACCTTATTTTCGATCTTGAAGTGGAAGTAATGATTACTGGGAGAGGAGGTGCTCTGTTGCTTCCTGAGGATCCTCAAAGTCAATGAAATAATGTTGTATGGGTACGCCGGCAAAAGAAAACTTGTAAAACTAAAATTGCAACGATCTTGCAAAAACTCGCATAATATCTTGGCACGCATGCCAGAGAGCCAACCCAGTTAAATGCTCTTCGGGTTCATCATGAGATGGAGGAAAAAGCAGGTATGTACTGCTATTTCGTTTTTATGTTCCTGAATATTTTTATTGACAACCACATTTTAATAGGCTTCTGTATTACAGTGGAGGGCCGCCTAGATCCACACCCAATACTTTAGATGCCGCCACTTCTATCAGTGATGACAATGCTTTGCAGATCCTTGCAGCAAAGCATTGTCGCCGACTGCACTCAATGCCTTAAGGTCATTGTCAGCTGCTATCGCAATGACGGCCGTCCAGAAACAGGCAGCACGTAACATTGCATTTTAACACGCTGATATTTCGTATCAATCAGCGTTTCCTTCTCAAGTGTGACCATGACTTGTTTGGCTCCTAATTCTATTCACTATAGAAAGAGCAAATGTGACAGATTGATATTTATAAAGCAGTGACTTTCACTGTGACCTCATAAATCCAAGGTTAATAATCTGAATTTTAATATGAGAGCAATCATGCATGCCCATGTAGTGTCAAGTGCATGCAAGTGCCAGTCAGTTAGCATGTCTTTGTGCCGAATGCACCTAGTGACAAGTTCCCCTATGAAGAATTACCCAATGTGACCAGTTTCCCACTTATTAATTGGCCTATGACGAATCCACAAGTGACGAACCTACACCTGGAAAAACATCAATACTCCTGATGAGAGGAACAGTTCACAGGTGTATAATCTTTCAACAGTGACCTCTCAACAATTCAAAATTCAAGGGGACCATAAAATGCTTTTGATTGAGCACACTCTGAATTAAAACACTCTCCCCACACCTTTTTGTTCATCAGTAAAGAAAAAGTTAAAATATTTTTTTCTGTTTTTATTGTTGCAGATATACCAAGCGTGCTCCATACAGTGGAATGTCAGAGCAACAGCAACGCTAGTCCTAAAACTGTCTCATCTGCACATTCAGGCTCTTGCCGAGGTCCCACTTCGAGAACGATGCAAGGTGCCTTCAAACACCGTTTGGGGTTTGTGATTCAAGTTACTTTGTCTACATATTCTCGCCCTCATGGCGACCGCACCAGCTTGTAAACGTGACGAGGTGTTTTGAAAAGACTATAGTCGCCAATGCTTATTCTAGAAAATTCAGCTGAAAACAAGCACCAGGGCAGGCATGTAGCCAAGGGGGGGGAGGGGGGGGGGCTTTAGCTCCCCCCCCCCCCCCCCCTTTTCTGCACCCAAAGGCATGGACACCCCAGCCACATCAGCCGCCCCGCTCCGGCCCGCCTGCCCACCCCCGCCCCGCCCCCCTGCCCCTCCCCCAAAAAACTATTCCTGGCTACGCCACTGCACCAGTGTATTCTTCAAAACCATTGTCCATCTGACCTGAATGGAGCAAAGACATTGTGAAAGTTTGTGGTGACTGACTAACTGACCTAACTCCCATGCTATCTTCCTTTAAAGGAGCACTAAAATGCTTTCTGAGATCCTCATTTTATTGTCATAACTCAATCTATGGGCCCTAAGCATGCAGGGTGCTTGATTCTATGTAAGAGTATGAGCCTGACAAGCGTCTACTAGAGTGCATCGGCAAAAATAGTCTACGATTAGAGCAAAACTTTTCAGAACTGTTTTTTTTTTTTATTTGACCTTGCAGTACTTTTAATACCCAAGGATATTTATCAGTGTTTCACGGTTTCAACCGAGTACTTATTTTTGACACTGACGGAAGTTCATCTATGCTTCTTGGTTAAAACCGGAAAGTCTACGGCCCAGTTATAAGTAATGTTTTGTGCTTTCGGTTTATATTGAGTTCATTTTCAGAATTTGGTATCGAGAAAATAGGAAAGATTTGTTCGTCAAAACACGAGTGGAAACGATTGGCTGGCAAAGCAATTTGAATCCCTTTCAGGGGTGAGGGAAACAATGCCTGGGTGTTTTGCATCACTAGTGTGATAGTTTTGATAGTTTTGCATCACTAATGTGTGCAAATCGATAGTTTTGCATCACTAGTGTGTGCACTCCACCTCGGAGCACATGGAACAGAACCTACAGCACTGCAGAACTTGGGGACCCTAGGTTTAATCTCCACCCCTGCCCGCTTCGATCTGGATGAACATCGTACAAGCGTGCGGTGGTGCATCGCTACTGTGTGGTGCACGTTAAAGATACCAATCAGTGGTACCGCACTGGCCAAATGTCACATGTGCAGCTGAGACACCGGACGCCCACTAGGGCCGACTAAACTCCCGCCGTCTAAACATACACACAGCACAATTATTACTATGTTTGCCTTCAAATTTCTGATTCGTCATTAGCTACTCTCAATTTGTAACGTGTAATGGCTACTAACTCCTCTCTTGCATCCAGTCTCTTCTGGTGTAGTACCTAAAGGGTCCGTTTTAGGTTTGTTACTTTTTTTGTTTTATATTAATACCTTGAAGACTTGAGTTTCTTTTTTGGTCAAACTCTTTGATGATGACTGTGCTATTTACAAAGGTTATATGCAGCGACTCCGACTCACAAAAACTGCAACATGATTTAGATTCGATTATGCAGTGGTGTAAGTCTGGTCATTGTAGCTTACCGTATTTACTCGCATAATGAACGCACATTTTTTCCCGAAAAATCTACGCAAATTTGGGGGGTGCATTCATTATGCGAGGTAAAATATCAAGCAATTATTTTGAAACGCTGAAATGGAAAATACGTTAACAACTGAAGCGCTCCATCTTAAGACTCACCTTTATGATAAAAGACAGGTACGCCCTCAACCACAATCTACGCTTTCAATTTATTGTTTATTTACTTTCACTTCACTCAGAGTCGGAAAGCTCAGCGATGTCACTAGCTGCGTCTTCGTCGTCGTAGTCCCAAAGCAGGTGGTCCTCGGTACCATCAAGCCCGTTGGAAATCCCGGTCTTCTTAAGACTCTCGACGATGATGTCCCCTGGAATCATGTTCCGTGCCTCCAAGACCCACTTGCAAAGCATTTTGATTGATGGCCTTTTGATTTTTCCCTTGGGTGTCAGCGCATAGTTACCAGCTGCCATCCACTCAGTGTAGAGCCTCCTCACATGGTCCTTAAACGGTTTCTTGAGCGAAACATCGAGAGACTGCAGCACCAAAGTCAGGCCACCCGGAATGACGGCGATGTTGGTGCGTAGCTCCTTCAACTTGCGGCGAACACTGTCCACGAGATGCCCACAAAAACTGTCCAGCACAAGAAGCGATGAAAGAAGAAGAGCACCGGGCCGTAAACCCCACACTGTCCTAATCCAGTTTACCATCAGGTCTGCCGACATCCACCCCTTCTCTTGCGCATGAATGTGAATGCCATGTGGAAACTTGCCCTTGGGAAGTGTCTTCTTTTTGAAGATCACGTACGGTGGCACCTTACGGCCATCTGTCGTCACTGCCAGCATCTTGGTGCACCTTTGCTTTTCAGCTCCTGTTGTCCTGATGTGAACGCTCCATGCACCCTTCTGCTCCCCCGTCATACTTCTTGGCACGTCGAAGTTCAGGGGGGTCTGATCGGCATTTCAAATATGGGACAGGATGAAGTGTTTCGTTTCTTGGCACACCCTTATAAGGTAATGGTGAAAATCAGCAATCTTGTCCTCGTAGCTTGAAGGGAGCCATTGGCACAGTTACGTACGTCTTCTGATACACAGTCCATTCCGTCGCATAAAACGTGTTATCCAGCCATTACTGGCCCTAAAATCCCGCGCTGAGATGCCATGACTTTTTGCAATGGTTCGTGCGCGATTCTGAATCAGTTCATGTGACACAGCACGACCCTTCTTCCTAAGGTTCGTCACGTATTCGAGCACTTCCTCCTCAACACGAGGAAACTTTCCCTGCTTGGGTCCTCGGAAAGCCCGACGCGTCTTCTCTGTGGCTTGCAACTTTTCACGCTGCTGTTTCCAATACCGGACGCGCACTTCGTCGACGCCAAAATGTCTTGCGGCCGTGCGGTTGCCATGTTCAATGGCGTGCTCAACAACTTGCAGCTTGAATCCGCTTGTGTAGCTGGCGTAACGGCCCATCCCTGCGTCGTCAATCAACACGAAGATGAAGATGTCGCCAGTGCAGTCGCAAAAAGGTGGAAAGGGGAAACTCCCGCAGAAACATTCTTTCGCTTTTTCCCGCAGCTGTCATGTGCTCTGCGATTGGTTTAATAGGGTGCCTTCATTATGCCCTTTGCTTAGGCGAGGGCTTTTCCGCTTCTCTTTCTTATCTCTTCGCGCAACCCCGCAACCAGACTGCACTGCGCAGAACAAATGTTCCTCTTCAAGTTTTTTTTTCGTTTTGTTTTTGTGGGATCCATCTTTTTTTTACCACCTTCCGCAAGGCGTTTGTTCGCCCATACTGCCCATACATTCGCGACCTCGCTGCACCAGGATAGCGAAGTTCGTTCATTTCGAGCGGGGGGGTGGGGGGAGGATGGGGGGAAGGTCAAAATTTTCACGACCGAGTTAGGGGTGCGTTCAAAATGCGAGGGAACAAAAAAATAGAAATTTTGATAACCGACTTGGGGGGTGCGTTCATTACACGGGTACGTTCATTATGCGAGTAAATACGGTAAACCGAAAAAAATAGGGAAGATTTGTTCGTAAGGCAGCGATGTCAGTGACGTCAAAACGATTCGCTGGCTAAGCAATTTTAATCCCTTTCGGGGGTCAGTGGAACGGTGTCCAGGTGTGTACACTCCACCTCGGAGCACATGAAACAAAACCTACAGCACTGCAGCACTCGGGGACCCTGGGTTTAATCTCCACTCCTGCCTGCTTTGATCTGGATGAACATCGTACGAGCGTGCAGTCGTGCGTCGCTCCTGTGTGGTGCACATTAAAGATTCCAATCAGTGGTACTGCACCGGCCAAATGCCACACGTGCAGCGAAGACACCGGACGCCCACTAGGGCAGACTAAATTCCCGCCGTCTAAACATACACACAGCACAATAACTACTATGTTTGCCTTCAAATTTCTGACTCGTCTTTGGCTACTCTCAATTTGTAATGTGTAATGGCACTAACTCCTCTCTCGCATCCATCTTTTCTGGTGTAGTACCTCAAGGGTCCGTTTTAGGTTTGTTACTTTTTTTGTTTTATATTAATGACTTGCAGACATGCGTTTCTTCTTCAATCAAACTCTTTGCTGATGACTGTGCTATTTACCATGTTATATGCAGTAAATCCGACTCACAAAAACTGCAATATGATTTAGATTCGATTTTGCAGTGGTGTGAACTCTGGTCGATGCCAAATGCAAAACGATGCACATAACACGTAAAACTAAATTCTCTGCTCTCTATAACCTTTATCACACACCCTTACAGCTTGTAGATTCATACAAGTATCTGATCATGATCATAAGCGGCGATCTTTCATGGCAGTTGTATGTTAATTACATGACTAACAATACTAATCGGATGCTTGGCTATCTCAAACGTAACTTCTACCTAGCTCCTTCCATCATTAAAGCTTTTTTTTCTATAAAACGCTCGTGCAATCTAAACTTGAATATGCAGCCTCCATCTGGGAATTCTATACTAATTATTTCACTGGCTCACTTGAGGCAGTTCAGAACAGGTCTGCATGTTTTATACCAGCCAATAATAATCGCACTGCAAGTGTCACATCAATGAAAAATAGCTTACTGCTTCCAAGTCTCGCACATCGTCGCAGAATCTCTCGCATCTGTCTTTTTCATAGGACCTACCGCCATATTCCTCAACTCAGTGCACAGCCAATATTCCCACCATCGTTTGTTTCCGCATGCACTGATCATCGTCAAAAAGTCGGTGTCCCATTTTGCCACTCTAATTCATTTTTTGCATCCTTCATTACTAAAACTTTCAATGATTAGAATCGTTTACCTGCATCACTAACATCAATTATTGACTATACACTCTTTTTTGTACTAGTATAGCTAACTACCATTTCCCTACTGTGAGCTTCATTTTTGTATTTTTTTATGTCCCACTCCTCTCTGTAATGGCCCCCCCCCCCCCCCCCCCTTAAACTAAATAAATACAGTTAAAGCTCGTTAATTCACAACTCATTAATCCAAACTTTTGGATAACTCAAAGCAGTCGCCATGGACCGGTCACAGTGCGTAGAGGTACATGTGTAAAACAACCCGGTAATTCGCGCTTGAATTGTTTACGGCACCGATAATTCAAACTGTGCGCCACCATGCGTGGAACTTTCCCGGTCAAGCGATGGGCGGCGTGGCAGTAGCCCCGTTGATAAACGTGGCAGTCGCGTTGCAGGAAATCAGAGAGCATCGCCGGTATCCACTGCGGGCCAATAGGAATGGGCACACGGATATTTGAAACAACGTCACCAGGCGTTCGAAAGACCAATAGGGGCGTGCAAAGTGCTTTTTTTCGCGCCCTCTGAAGCCTCCCGCCTCCCTGTGTTGTCCTCCACATTACCAGCTCTGCGGTTCAGCTTCCGTGCTTCGTTCACCCGGGCCCACCGTGTTTGAGCCGTTGCTCGATTGCTGATCCATATCTGCTTGTGACTTGGCTGGTGGTGTTGGCCGAAGGACCGGGCTACCCGCTATGCGCTTTGAAACCACGATGTCGTCATCGGGTATGCTGGCCCGAGGAAAGTATCGCCCCAAAACGCTCAGAGAGAAAGTGGAGATTTTGCGTGAAGTAGACGCAGGAAAAGTGAGCAAGGTCGAGATTGCCAAGACGCACGAGATCTTAAGGAGTAAATTGTCAATGTACGTCCGCAACAAGAAAAAAATCAAGGACGCCTATGAAGTTGAAGTTTTTGCCCATGACAGAAAAAGACTTTGCTGTGCCAAACGCCTGGATTTGGAAAAGGCACTCATCACGTGGGTTAAAGAGATGAGAAGCCAAGATCGTCCTCTCGGTGGCCCCAGCATCATGGCGAAGGCAGCCGAGTTCGTACTACATTTGAAACACCACGACTTCGTCGCGTCTGAGGGATGGTTTCATCGCTTCTGTGAGAGGCATGACCTCGTCCTCCGTACCGTGTCTGGTGAAGGTAAAGACGTGAGCATAGAAACTTGCGCGATGTGGCGAAATGGATCGCTGCAGGGCTACCTGGAGAGCTACACACCGCGTGACATCTTCAACGCCGATGAGACAGCTCTATTTTTCAAGCTCTTGCCGTACAAAACGATCACGTACAAAGGAGACAACTGCGCAGGCGGGAAGTAAAGTAAAGAGCGTGTCAACGTCTTGGTTGAGGCAAACATGACTGAAATGGAGAAGCTTCCCCCTGCTCGTAATAGGAAAGTCGATGAAGCCCCGGTGTTTCAAGACAATTGCACACTGCCAACGGACTACGATGTCAACAGAAAGGTGTGGATGACTGGCAAGTTGTTTAAGAAGTGGCTTAGGAAGCTGGACAGAAAGTTCGAATTGAGCAACCGACAGGTCCAGTTCATCGTAGACAACTGCTCAGCACACAAGATTAAAGGGATGCTGAACCGAAATTTAGATTTCAGAAAACAATGCGGGAAGCACTAGGCGGGGCGCTACAAACCTGAAAGCATCACTCACAAAGCGATATCTCCAACGGATGGTCGAATTTTTGTGAAAGAAGAGCACGCTTGAACAAGGCGAAGAAAGCCGGTGACGTCGCAATTCTCGTTTCCTCTTCTTTTCGCTTTGACTCCGCGAGGACGCGAAGAGGGAAGGAAGCAAGGCCGTTTCCTCTCCTCCTCAACTATTCTGCAGGAAACGCGACGTCGCGATTCTCGCTCAGTCACATCCTTATTTTACAAAAATACGGCGATCCGTTTGAGATATCGCTTCATGAGTGGTGCTTTGGGGTTTGTGGCACCCCATTGAACACTCCTGCTACCTTATTTTCTGAAATCCATTTTTCGGATCAGCGGCCTTTTTTTTTTTTTTTTTTTTTTTTCGTTAGTTTGAGTTTTGTTTAATTCAAGCTTTTTTAGCATCCCCGTGCAATTCAAATTAACGAGCTTTTACTGTAAAAAAATACAGCTCTGCCTGTCTAATTTCCGGAAGAGAGCTCCGAGGACTTGCCTTTCTCCACCCCAACGGTGGCTCTCTGAACTCCACTCGCGGGCTCGGGCGAAGAAGACGGGTCGTCGATGTCTTCACAATCCGAGCCCTCGCTAGTTGAAGTGGCATCCGCTTCGTCCGCCTCTGTTGGAGAAAATGTTTGCAGAACATATCTTCAAAGCAAGTGTGGCACAATTCATCATGCCGACAAAGGCCGGGGAACACGGAACGCGGCTTGCATGCCACACAGTGCGCGCAGGCATGCGAAATCAATACAAGCCTTACCGACGCGCACTTGTCGATTTCCTGACTTATTTGACAAGTCGTAGCTGTCGGAACTAAAATCCGACGATCTGACGTCATATTCCGTCTCTCTCGTGACAGTAACGGCAACTAAATCAGTCGCAGATGCCCCCAAATTGCGAGGCTTAAAATGCTTCCGAAGAGGCAGGCCGTGCAATAAAGATGCCACGTTCGCAGCACAGAGCGCTCTTCCTCGGCTGCATGTTGGGTTACGAGAAATCCCCGTCTCGTGGAAAAAGAAATCTACGCGGAAACTGGAACTAGTGTGTCTATTCTAACCACCAGATGCCATAACTTGTCCAGAAACACGTCGTAGGCTTTGCAACGGGGCTCGCCAACCGTCGATCACGTGCGATCGATTTCGACAGGCACGGTACTTAATCACAGGGTTTCGCAGTAGTTGCAAGGTCAAATCTATGCGCTATCTACAGTCCCTTATAAGTAGGGTTCCATGTTTTGGGAGATTACCTTTCTCCAAAATCGAGGATGTTTCTACGTGCTTTATTTTTTCTATTCTAGGCATTCGTCGATTTTGAGTGTCAATATTTGGTGTTTGGCAAATAATCTGTGTTTATCGAGGCTTTTGTCGATGAAGAGAGGACACGGGAATAGTATTCCCCAACCTCGAGAAAACATGACGTGACCCGAATACTACTTCAAGGTCATAATCGGTACCGATAAGAAAAGTAAACAAAAGATAAGGAGTGTGGCCTCAAAGAAAGAAGAAGCCTCGTGGACAGAACAATGTGAAAATGCACCAGGTCAACAAAAAAAAAAAAGCTTTAGTGAAATATTTCTTTCTCTTAAAGGGCAACTCCGCTCCATTCCGAAGATTTCAGGATAATGAGTGATTTCGCATTAAAAAGTCCTAGTAAAAGACACTGCGTCGTTTGCTTAGCGAAAAATGGGATATATATTTTTAAATCTAATTTTAAACACGAGCGGAAATCAAAACCGAAACTTCAGCTCTGTCCGGCAACATTGGCCTCGAGCTGCCAAGAACATGGCCATCACGTGGTACGAGATGTCACGTGATCCTCAACCCAATGACGGGCGGGATTGGGGCGGGCGTGTGCCAGGCGCAAGTGTCGTCTGTTTTGGTGTCTACAACATTTCACGACGTCTGCACAACTGCGGCATAAGTCTGCGCACATGGGGTCCGTAGTGTGGACGAAACTCCGAGACAATAATCACAAACAGCGAGACGACGACAGTGGTTGTGACGCGGAAGACGGCGGTAATGGCGGGACCACGGCGGGCGGCCGGACGGCTCTCAAGAAGCGCGCTGCGCAAGCGCGTTATGCCAACCACGTGGACACCGCTGAGCGCCGAGAGGCAACGTTGCTGACGTCATGCGCTATGCTCGCCTGGAGAAGTAAACACAAGCAAAAGGGGGCAATGGTGATGACGTTTAGCTTAATGTTGGCTACGCTGATACCGTAGCCTTGACTGCGCTGTTGGTTGCGCCTGAATTCGTTCGCTCGAGTCAGCCGATTTCGGCAACTTGGCGAGTTGCAAAGTTTGCCGGACCGTTTAAGAAACTTTTAGACAGAACTAAGTCGTAATATTTGACATGCGGTCTTCCTAGGCGATACTGAAGAGGAGTGCATTGTTTTTTCAAAACCAAAAATGAAGCGGAGTTGCCCTTTAAGTAATTAGTCGCCTACATAAATTTGTGATAAACAATCACTTTTATACAATGTTTTTCTTAACTACATACGTTTTATGCCAATTCCAAAAATTGAAAGCATGTTATCAGCAAAAATAAAATTTATTTTTTCACATAAAAACAATTTTTTTGCTGTTCAAAGGCTTCTTTATCCAAATTAATTTTTTCGTACATATCCCAGACATGAAAAAATTGCCGCGTTTCCTTTGGCATGGAATGAACCTATTGTGACATCTTACCCAAAGGAGAAAGAAATAAAGAAACTTAAAAAAAAAAATTTAGGCGATACTGAGAAAGTGAGCCTTGAACAGAAAAGGCCCATCCCTTGTTCCGAGCGTCACTTTTGAACAACCTTCTCGAAGCGTGTGTACACTTCCAAAAGGAACTCCACTGCGTTACCGAGGTCGCCTTATTTGCCAATTTGCCCAGTCTAAAACGTTTCGTAATTGATTATGGGGGTTAGAATTACGAATGTCCCCTAATTATAAACGAGAGATAATTTCGACTTCCTACCTTATTTTCGATCTTGAAGTGGAAGTAATGATTACTGGGAGAGGAGGTGCTCTGTTGCTTCCTGAGGATCCTCAAAGTCAATGAAATAATGTTGTATGGGTACGCCGGCAAAAGAAAACTTGTAAAACTAAAATTGCAAACGATCTTGCAAAAACTCGCATAATATCTTATACGAGCAAGCATATGCATGCCAGAGGGCCAACAGAGTTAAATTCTCTTTGGATTCATCACGAGATAGAGGAAAAAGCAGGTATGTACTGCTATTTCGTTTTTATGTTCCTGAATGTTTTTATTGACAACCACATTTTAATACGCTTCTTTATTACAGTGGAGGGCCACCTAGCTCCACACCCAATACTTTAAGATGCCGCCACCTCTATCAGTGATGACAATGCTTTGCAGATCCTTGCAGCAAAGCATTTTCCACTCGGCGCCTTCAAGCCATTGTCAGCTGCTATCGCAATGACAACCGTCTAGAAACAGGCAGCACGTAACATTGCATTTTAACACGCTGATATTTTGTATCAATCAACGTTTCCTTCTCAAGTGTGACCATGACTTGTTTGGCTCTTAATTCTATTCACCATAGAAAGAGCAAATGTGACAGATTGATATTTATAAAGCAGTGACTTTCACTGTGACCTCATAAATCCAAGGTTAATAATCTGAATTTTAATATGAGAGCAATCATGCGTGCCCATGTAGTGTCAAGTGCATGCAAGTGCCGTCAGTTAGCATGTCTTTGTACCGAATGCACCTAGTGACAAGTTCCCCTATGAAGAATTACCCAAATGACCAGTTTCCCATTTATTAATTAGCCTATGACGAATCCACAAGTGACGAACCTACACCTGGAAAAACATCAATACTCCTGATGAGAGGAACAGTTCACAGGTGTAAAATCTTTCAACACTGATTTCTCAACAATTCAAAATTCAAGGGGACCATAAAATGCTTTCGATTAAGCACACTTAGAATGAAAAGTACTCTCCCTATACCTTTTTGTTTGTTAATATTTATCTATAAAAATTTGCTTTTGTTTTTATTGCTGCAGATATGCCACGCGTGCTCCATACAGTGAAATGTCAGAGCAACAGCAACGCTAGTCCTAAAACTGTATCGTCTGCACATTCAGGCTCTTGCCGAGGTCCCACTTCGAGAACGATGCAAGGCATGCCTTCAAACATTGTTTGGGGTTTGTGATTTAAGTTTTTTGTCTACATATTCTTGCCTTCATGGCAACCGCACCAGCTTGTGATCGTGACAAGATGTCTTAAGAAGACTGTATTTGCCCATGCTTATTCTGGAAGATTCAGCTGAAAACAACCACCAGTGCAGGGGCGTAGCCAGGGGGGGGGGAGGCTTATGGGGCTTCAGTTCCACCCCGAAATCCAGCCAACCCTATAATATACAGATGCATTTTGACCCCCTCTCCCCCTCTCCGCACCCCAAGTCATGGACATCCCAGCCACCTCAGCCCCTCCCACCCCCAAAAAATTCCTGGCTATGCCGCTGCACCAGTGTATTCCACAGAACTACTGTCCAGCTCCGACCTGAATAGAGCAAAGACATTGTGAAAGTCCGTGGTCACTGACTAACTGACCTAACTCCCGTGCCACCTTCCTTTAAAGGGGCACTTAAAGTTAGGCATGGGCGAATAGAGGATTTTGGGTCCAAATCGAATTCGAAGCGAATAGTGATTTTGGCCGAATAATTTTGAATCGAATAGTTCGAATAGTACAAGCAACAAATACTACAAGATATGTTTAAACTATAGTTCTATATTTGCCCTTATTTGGTATTAAAAGTACTGTAATTGTTAATTTTAAGTGTATTGAGTTTGGGAGCACGAAATGGTCGAAAGCTTGCACCACGTGGCCGGAAATCCAAGCCAGAGTAAGTCAAACCCGTTTATATCGAACTCGTAAAAAAAAGTCTACCAGTTCGATATAGCGGGTAATTCAATATAAAAGTTTTAATGAATTTGACTCTCAAAAATCCACTTTCTGCTAAATATTACACAATGAAGTAGTCTTGCATCTTCTGCTGCTTTTTCTTCAATGCATCCACGATAACGATATTTTTCTACGCTATCGACGGACTCCAAAATGCTGAGGCCGCTGCCTTCTATATTTGCGCATTAGCGCCGAACTATGCCGAGAGCACAAAGCACGTCCAACGGGAGCAGCTTCTCCTGCAGAGCGCCGGTTTGCTCTGCAAGTTGGCTTTCCCCTAAAACAGGTGGCTGCATTGGGGGAAACCAACTAGCAAAGCAAGCTGGCTTTTTTTTTTCTTTTTCCCCCCTCTCTCTCTGGGCGGCCGCATCAATTTGGAAGAAAAACTAATATTCTCTTTTGCGGACAAAGCGGGGAGAGGGAGCACTCTCTCTCTGCAAAAGATATTTTTTTTCTTTTCTTCCAGACAATCGACGCAACCGCCCCCCACAAAAAAAAAAAAAAGAAAAAAAGCCAGCGTGTTCTGCAAGCTGGTTTTCCCCCAATGCGGCCGCCCACGTTGGGGGAAAGCCAGCTTGCAGAGCAAAACGGCGCTCTTGGCAGTTCGATATATCGGTAGCGGCTGCTATTTTTGTTCGATGTAACCGTAGTTCTCGCTATATATTATCACTGTAACATTACAAAGTGCTTTCTGAGATCCTCGTTTTATTGCCAAGACTCAATCTATGAGCCCTAAGAATGCTAAAAAAACTAAAATTACATTCATGTGCGGCCAATTTGCATATTAAAAAAGTGATCACAGATCTCGACACTTGCCATTGGCGCAGAACGACAGATGGCGCCATCGCACCTTGCTGAATATGGTTGAACGACGGATGGCGGTTGTCAGCGACTCGCGAGCAATGGATTCCTGCGTAGACGAGCAAAGACTGGTAGACCACTCGATCATGCGGGAACCCATCGTTCGCAAGTTGCTGACAAGGGCCGTCTGTCGTTCAACCATATTCAGCAAGGTTAGGTGGCGCCATCTGTCGTTCTGCACCAACGGCAAGTGTCGAGATCTGTAATCACCTCTCTAATATGCAAATCGGCCGCCCATGAATGTAATTTCGGGACTTTTGGGATGCTTAGACCTTGTAGGTTGAGGTATGACCATAAAACGAAGATCTCAAAAAGCACTTTAGTGCACTTTAAGGTCAGTGATAGTAGATTAGGGATGGGCAGGGTGCTTGATTCCAGGTAAGAGTATGAGCCTGACAAGCGTCTATTTTTTGTTTTTATTGTTGCAGATATGCCAAGCAAAAATAGTCTACGATTAGAGCAAAACTTTTCAGAACTGTTTTTTTTTTTTTTTTAATTTAATCTTGTAGTACTTTTAATACCCAAGGATATTTATCAGTGTTTCACGGTTTCAACCGAGTTTTTATTTTTGACACTGACGGAAGTTCATCTATGTTTCTTGGTTAAAACCGGAAAGTCTACGGCCCAGTTATAATAATGTTTTGTGGTTTCGGTTTATATTGAATTCATTTTCAGAATTTGGTATCGAAAAAATAGGAAAGATTTGTTTGTCAAAACACGAGTGGAAACGATTGACTGGCAAAGCAATTTGAATCCCTTTCAGGGGTGAGGGAAACAATGTCTGGGTGTTTTGCATCACCAGTGTGATAGTTTTGATAGTTTTGCATCACTAGTGTGTGCAAATCGATAGTTTTGCATCACTAGTGTGCGCACTCCACCTCGGAGCACATAGAACAAAACCTACAGCACTGCAGAACTTGGGGACCCTGGGTTTAATCTCCACTCCTTCCCACTTTGATCTGGATGAACATCGTACAAGCGTGCGGTTGTGCATCGCTACTGAGTGGTGCACGTTAAAGATACCAATCAGTGGTACCACACTGGCCAAATGTCACAAGTGCAGCTGAGACACCGGACGCCCACTACGGCTGACTAAACTCCCGCCGTCTAAACATACACACAGCACAATTGTTAGTATGTTTGCCTTCGAATTTCTGATTCGTCATTAGCTACTCTCAATTTGTAACGTGTAATGGTACTAACTCCTCTCTTGCATCCATCTCTTCTGGTGTAGTACCTAAAGGGTCCGTTTTAGGTTTGTTACTTTTTTGTTTTATATTAATACCTTGAAGACTTGAGTTTCTTTTTTGGTCAAACTCTTTGATGATGACTGTGCTATTTACAAAGGTTATATGCAGCGACTCCGACTCACTAAAACTGCAATATGATTTAGATACGATTTTGCAGTGGTGTGAACTCTGATGAACGTAGCTTACCGTGTTTACTCGTATAATGAACGCACCTTTTTTCCCGGAAACTCAATGCAAATTTGGGGGGGTGCGTTCATTATGCGAGGTAAAATATCGAGCAATTATTTTGGGATGCTAAAATGGGAAATAGTTAACCGAAACGTTGCATCTTAAGACTCACCTTGATGATAAAAAGACGGGTACACTCTCGGCCACAATTGACACTTTCAATTTATTGTTTTAGGGGCGAAGCTCCTTAGGGGCTAGCCATGTCCGTCCGCCATAGGCCGGCGTCGGGTGCTCGTGCTTCTGCTCGTGAGATCACGTGCTCACGAGCACGTGAGCATGTGCTCACGTGCTCGTGTAGGGCAAAAAAAAAAAAAATATAATAATTGAAAAAAAAAAATAATGAAAAAAATTATGAAAAAAGAAGAAGAAAAAAAAGAGTGGGGGTTCTGAGATGCCATCCCATGTCTTCTTAAAAAAAGAAAAAGAAGAAAACCGCACATTTTCCTACTGATATGAATAAAAATGCTCGGCATGCTGCGGCTCGGCGTCTACGCAGACAAGCACCACCAGAGCTTCGCCCCAAGCAACATCATTCACCACGTGGAGATGCGGTCAATTTTTTTTTTTTTTTTTTCACTTCACTCCGAGTCGGAAAGCTCACCGATGCCACTAGCCCCGTCTTCGTCCTCGTTGTCCCAAAGCAGGTGGTCCTCTGTACCGTCAAGTCTGTTAGAAATCCTGGTTTTCTTAAAACTCTCGACGATGATGTCCCCGGGAATCTTGTTCCGTGCCTCCAAGACCCACTTGCAAAGTATTTCGATTGATGGCCTTTTGATTTTGCCCTTGAGTGTCAGCGTATAGTTACCAGCTGCCATCCCCTCAGTGTAGAGCCTCCTCACATGGTCCTTAAACGGCTTGTTGAGCGAAACATCGAGAGACTGCAGCACCAAAGTCAGGCCACCCGGAATGACGGCGATGTCGGTGCGTAGCTCCTTCAACTTGCGGCGAACACTGTTCACGAGATGCCCGCGAAAAGTGTCCAGCACGAAAAGCGATGGAAGAAGAAGGGCACCGGGCCGTAAACCCCACACTGTCCTAATCCAGTTTACCATCAGGTCTGCCGACATCCACCCCTTCTCTTGCGCATGAATGTGAATGCCATGTGGAAACTTGCCCTTGGGAAGTGTCTTCTTTTTGAAGATCACGTACGGTGGCACCTTACGGCCATCTGCCGTCACTGCCAGCATCTTGGTGCACCTTTGCTTTTCAGCTCCTGTTGTCCTGATGTGAACGCTCCATGCACCCTTCTGCTCCCCCGTCATACTTCTTGGCACGTCGAAGTTCAGGGGGGTCTGATCGGCATTTCAAATATGGGACAGGATGAAGTGTTTCGTTTCTTGGCACACCCTTATAAGGTAATGGTGAAAATCAACGATCTTGTCCTCGTAGCTTGAAGGGAGCCATTGGCACAGTTACGTACATCTTCCGAGACACAGTCCATGCCGTTGCATAAAGCGTGTTGTCCAGCCATCACTGGCCCTAAAATCCAGCGCTGAGATGCCATGTCTTTTCGCAATGGTTCGGGCGCAATTCTGAAGCAGCCCACGCGATGGAGCACTACCCTTCTTCCAAAGGTTTGTCACGTATTTCAGCACTTCCTCCTCAACACGAGGAAACTTTCCCTGCTTGGGTCCTCGGAAAGCCCGACGCGTCTTCTCTGCGTCCTGCAAGTTTTCACGCTGCTGTTTCCGATACCGGACGTGCACTTCGCCGACGCCAGAATGTCTTCCGGCCGTGCGGTTGCCATGTGCAATGGCATGGTCAACAACTTGCAGCTTGAATCTGCTTGTGTAGCTGGCGTAACGGGCCATCCCTGCGTCATCAATCAACACGAAGATGAAGATGTCACCAGTGCAGTCGCAAAATGGTGAAAATGGGAAACTCCCGCGGAAACTTTCTTTCACTTCTTCCCGCAGCCGTCACGCGCTCTGCGATTGGTTTAACTCTACTCTTCTCTTCCCTTCTTTCCTTTATTTGCAAGGCAAGGGCAGGGTGCCTTGATATGCACTTTGCTTAGGCGAGGGCTTTTCCGCTTCCCTTTATTATCTCTTCGTGCAATCCCGCAACCGGACTGCACTGCGCAGAAAAACTGTTTCTCTCTATGTTTTTTTTTATGTATCTCTCTCTTTCTCGCTTCCGTGGGATCCATCCTTTTTTTTATCGCCTTCCGCAAGGCGCTTGTTCGCCCATGCCGCCCATGCATTTGCGACCTTGCTGCACCAGGATAGGAAAGTGCGTTCATTCCGCGTGTGGAGGTGAAAGGCCAAAATTTTGACGACAGAGTTGGAAACGCGTTCAATACGCGAGGGACAAAAAAAAAATTGATATTTTGATAACCGACTTGGGTGGTCCATTACGTGGGTGCGTTCATCATGCGAGTAAATACGGTGAATTGAAAAAATAGGGAAGATTTGTTTGTAAGGCAGTGATGTCAGTGACGTCAAAACATGAAGGGAAACAATTGGCTGGCTAAGCAATTTGAATCCCTTTATGGGGTGAGGGGAACGGTGACCGGGTGTGTGCTAGTGGTGCAAAACTATCGATAGTACTATCGATAGTATCGACAGTCGCCAGAAATCTGACCATCGGTAGTAAAAAAAACTGTCGATAGTCGACTATCGAAAAACTATCGATAGCACTATCGATAGTTGAATATTAAAAAGCTATGGATAGTACTATCGATAGTCGACTATTGGAACATTATCGTTAATCGACTATCGGAATCGATAGTCGACTATTGGAACATTATTGTTAATCGACTATCGGAAAACTATCGATAGTTGACTATCGTAAACCTATAGATAGTACAGTCTATGATTTACTATCGATAGTTTTGCGACACTAGCAGTTTGCGTCGCTCTCTCTTCTCTTTTTCTCGCTTTATTTTTTCAAATGGGACACCATCTAGCCCAAGCACTTACTATCCCAACTTTCGTTCAGCTTTCAGTGATGCATACCTGCCAACCTGTGGACTTTCAAATTCGTAAAACTCCCGCGGCCGCGGGGGGGGGGGGGGGGTGTCACGCGAAGCGATGCGCAGCTTAATGTCAGCCTTGCCACCGTGCGAAACGCTTACATCACATGTGCACGTGCTACAGAATCGCAACTTCTCTCCCATTTTGGACCGCACGAAGCACGGGAATTCCAACGTGTAGGACTTCAGGAACACCAGAAGGTACCTCTTTTGAGGTTTTAAGTTCGCCATATCGCCGCGAAGCCACCGCGACCAGGGGAATGCTACGATTTCACGTGCAACAAACACAGACGCCCCACTTCTCGCCTCAATACTGGCCGAGCTTTTACTGTAAATAAATACAGCTCTGTCTGTCTAATTTCCGGAAAAGAGTTCCGAGGACTTGCCTTTCTCCACCCCAACAATGACTGTCTGAACTCCACTTGCGGGCTCGGGCGAATAAGAAGGGTCGTCGACGTCTTCGCAATCCGAGCTCTCGCTACTTGAAGTGGCATCCGCTTCGTCCGCCTCTGTTCGAGAAAATGTTTGCAGAACATATCTTCAAAACAAGCATGGCACAATTCGTCATGTTGGCCTCAAAAGCACATTATTAGGGCGCACGTAAGGGGGGGAAATTCAAAAGCCTGAAAGTAAGCAAAAGCACGAAAGCGCATAAAAGATATACAAAAACAGTCTGGTAAAGTGCAAAAAATAAAAATAATGAAAACACGTGGTACATAAACACAGATGTAAAACACACTGTGGCAAAGTACAAAGACAAAGATAATGGTAACTGTGGCACACAAACATACACATCAATTCACAAAGTACAAAGCGCACGCATTCTTGAATTCGTCAAAGTTATTAAGAGCTATAATATCGGCAAGTAGTTTGTTCCAATTGTTTATTGCCAACTGTAACGGAGATTTTTGGAAAAGTTTTGCGCGAGGTGCCTGTAATGATATTTTATTTTGATGATCTAATCTAGGAAAATTATGATGTGGCAGCTTGAGGTGGTCAAGCTTCAAAGGGGATTATTATAGTAGATGTTATGGAGAGAGGTTAGTCGCAAGATATTTCTTCTGGTAGAGAGGAGTGGTAAGTCAGCTTCGTTTTTCAGCTGGGATACGCTCGTGTATCGAGAATAACCTTTAAAACATGTTTTGGAATGATTCTGTTTCTCGAATTAGATACTCTTGTGAAGGATTCCATATGATAGATGCATACCGTATTTACTCGAATCTAACGCACACTTTTTTTCCGAAAAAATAGGTCCAAAAATCGGATGCGCGCTAAAATCGAGTACGACCGAAAACTGCGCTACCATATCGCCATCAACATTTCAAAATGGCCGCTCCATTGCGCGCTGAGCATGAGAGGCTTAGAGCGTAGCCAGCGCTTAGCGTAGTCGTGTGTTTCTTGCGTTCGTATCAGCATGGAAGTTCCCACTGCAAAGACACGCCGCATTCACCATGATGCTGGATTCAAAAGAAAAGTGATATTGTGCGCGGAGAGCGATGGAAATCGGGCCGCATCACATGCGTTTAGTGTTCCAGAAACTTGCGTGCGGGACTGGCGCAAGCAGAAAGAAAGAATTTTGGCCAGCAAGTTTCAAAGATGAAATGCTTTGGGCCGTTGACAGCGACAAGGAGTCGTCCGACAGCGATGACAAGTGGTGCATAACGCCCCACGGGCGCTGCCCCGGACCGACGTCGTGATAACGACCCTGCCGGCGAGAGACGGCGCCGTTCATTCCATCGCAAGATCGACGCATTTAGAATAAACCTTCGTTGTTCCAAGTGAGAAAAAGTTTAATTTCTGTATCCAACCTACAAAATCTGGTGCGCGTAACAATCGAGGTCATCGCGTTTTTTCTTTCTTTCGGACCTCGAAAAATGGGTGCGCGTTAGAATCGGGGGCGCGTTAGAATCGGGTAATTACGGTATTCCAGCCTGGACCAAATATGACTTGTAACCAAGTAAACGAACATCTGTAGGAGCCAAATTTAAATTTATTCTCATAAAGCCTAATGTCCCACTCACCTGGCTAGCTCAATAATTTACGTGGTTCTGCCAATGTAGTTTGTCAATTAATGGCTCCTAGGTGTTTGTAATTATTTACTTTCTCAATTGATAGGTTGTTTATTGTGTAGCTGAATGTTACGATGGTCTTTCTTGTAGTGAATGTCGTGAGTTTTGATTTTGAGATGTTGATCTTCATTTGCCAATGGTCGCACCACAGGGTAAGAGTGCCTAAGTCATGCTGTAGTGAGAGGCAGTCGGTTTGGTCCTGAGCTGTTCGATAAATCACGCAATCGTCAGCGAAGAGTCTGACTGTTGATGAAAGACTAGTCGCAATATCGTTGATGTATTTGAGGAACGACAAGGGGCCCAAAATTGATCCCGAGGAACTCCTGATTTCATATTTATACCTGCTGACATGTGACTATGAAAGATAACGGCTTGTGTTCTGTTGGTCAAGTATTTTCGGACCCAGTTAATCACTGAATTATCAATGTTCAGTGAACCTAGTTTTTCTAATAATTGTTGGTCTGGTACGCGGTCAAACGCTTTAGAAAAGTCGAGGAAAATTATCTACTAGGAAGTTCATTATACGAGTGTATAAAACATGCTCAAGAATTCTGCACGGGACACAGGTAAGTGAGATGAGCGTATAATTGCTAAACAAGGATTTACTACCACATTTATGAACTGGAGAGACGATCGCGTGTTTCCAGTCATGCGGTATAATGGTCTTGGTCTAGTGATTGCTGATAAAGTGGAGCTAGTAGAAACCCGGCATATGGTTGCGTTACCTTCAGTAGCTTGGAACTAATGCCGTCAGCACGAGGAGAAGACTGGTGGGGCAAGTTCTGTTTTAATGCTTTTTAATGCTTGCCACGAAGGAATGATAGTGTGCAAAATTTTTTTTTGGGCAATGGATAAGACTCGTCGGTGAAAACACCTCTAGAGTATTCATTGAACTTATTAGCACACACCATAGGTGGCATTGCACTGCCTTGTGGGTCTAGGAAACCATTCGTAATTATATCTTTAGGAGGACTAAGTATTTTCCAAAATGTTTTGTGATTGTTTTGCATACATTTCTTAAGGTTAATGTTAAGAAGTTATATTCTGCAGCCATGGTTTTCCTTTTGCACAGCTTTGCCTGGGTATCATAGTGAGACCATAATGCATCACTACTTTTAGACCTGGCTTTTTTGAGGAGTTGTCTTTTGATGTTTAGCATTTTTTTCAATAGTATTGTAAACCACGGTTTTTCTGGTGCATTAGGTATTGTCATTTTTGAAATAAAGGTAGCAAGGATGTCTTCAAACATTGTTAAAAATAATTTGCCATATTTCTTCTACTGACTAAGACCCAAAAGGGCTGTGGAATTCAACACAAAAATTTTCCAAGGCACTGTTAATACCAACAGCTTGCCTCGGGAAAATTTTTGAATTACCTTTGACTTTAAAGGTACATTTCTTACATAAACTCTAAAATCAGTTAGAAGAGCCTTATGATCCCTGATTTTGTAGAAAAATGTAACACTTTTTAAAGTTTCAGACGTGGTAGTTAACAGCGAGTCTAAAAGGGCATTTTCGCGAGTGGGCGTAAGGACTACTTGAGTAAAGGAGAGTGACTGGCTGATGTTTTTAAAAAGGAAGATGTTTGTAGGGCGTCACGACAGTCTGCGGATGCATTGACGGTGTTCCAGTCAATGCTGGGGAAGTTAATATGACTACCAAAAAAGAAAACAAGCTTGGATAACAAAAGGTCACAGTACCAACAGAGCTACAGTTGAACCCACATATATCGAATTCAAAGGAGATCGTAAAATAGTTCGATATACTGTAAACGACTTAATTTTCGCGGGCTCGAATTTTCGCGAATCGGGCCAAAGCTGAATATTTTAAATTATTCGCGGGTTCTAATTTTCGCGAATCGAGTGTAGCCTCCGTAGCGTTCACATATTGCCAGAATTGTTCGCAGGACGTATTTTTCGCGAATTGTAGGCGATTCGCGAAATTCGCAAAAATTAGGTCCTCGCGAAAATTTAGTCATTTACAGTATCAATAATTTGATATACGAAAATATGTTAAATTAAGCTTGAATTGAAATTTCCTGGCGTCTCTGCTAATATCTAAGATCGCGACAAGCGAGAGCTTACCAAATGGAGCATTCAAGAGCTGCTAAATACAGTAGAGCATAGTTGGCAGAGACCGCAAACGCCGCCGCACTTACACATGCACCTGGCCGGGATCTCCACACAGCATAAGCAACCAAACAGGGAAATAATAAAAGAAAAATGAAAGAAAAACAGAAAAACCAGATGCATAAAAAAAAGCTCACCAAATTCAGGCAACAAAAAAAAAGGCAAAAGAAAAAAAAAGGGGCAAAGCAATAACGGCAAAAAAAAGGGTAAACAAAGATAAGGCGTTCAAAGTGTGATTGCACAACCGGTGTTGTCGACGCACTCGACTCCCCGAAGACTTTTTTTGTGCTCATTTTATTTTGGGGCTAGGGAGTCGCGCAGCATCAAAAGTGTTCCAGGAAAAGGTGCAGGCAGGCTACGGTTCCAACAGCAAGCACTCCCTGCCCTCTATACGTGTGCGCGCGTGCCCTTCCCCTTGCTTTTGCCATCCTCCACTTTTCTTTTTTTTTTTTTCATGGTTTATTGTTATTTTTTTTTCCACAACTGCTCTTTTACTGTGTACCTTACCGCGTGTACACTGGCTTGGCGGTCTGCCAGCCCTGCAAAAGCGATGTGCTCAAGGCCGGGCTTCGTTCGCTATATTGAATGTTCCCGCCATGGGAGTTTGATACAAAAAGACAATGCTCCTACAGTATTACATGTGATTTTCAAGGGGATGTTTGGGCTGTTTGATATAAACGAGAATTCGAAATACCCAAGTGTGATGTAACCGGGCTCGACTGTACATGACATGGGAACCGATGCCGCAGATCGCTGACGCGGCAGATTCGTATTTCACGGTGCGATGAACATGCGGAAACTCGCTGCGAACTCGCGTGTCATGGGAGCCAATATCACATACGCAGACTGCGCACGTGTCAAACTCGTTGTAAAAAAAAACGCGTGGGAACTCACTACGAGCTCACATATTGCAAGAACAGATACTGCAAGATCGGGTATGCAGCAGATTCGCGTTCCACGGTGCTATAAACACGCGGAAACTTGCAGAGAGCCCGCACGTCACGGGAACCGACATTGCGCGCGCAGATCGCGGACATGGTTAACTCGAGTTCCATGGCACTATAAACCTGTGGAGACCCACCACAAACTCGCTTGCCACACGTATCGATGCCGCAGATCACGCGATTTGTGCAATCCCCGTTGGACATCGCATTGCGAAGAGAATCGGCGTTGGGCAAAGTTTAGGAATTTTTTACCAATAAATATTTGGCCAGAAAAACAGGACGGGCGATTTCTTGGGGGGGGCATTCATACGGGATTTTATGGTACGCAGTCGAGCCGGTTGGGAAACATCAGAATTTAAATCCGGAGACATAGAGCAATGAAATAAAAACAAGACGCAGAAACTGCCTATCGAGTGGAACGCCGTGTCTCAGGGTTTAGATCATGATCTTTCCAGTGAGGCTTCATTGAGCAAAGAGGCTCCTGCACAAACTGCTGAAATGATGACTGCATGGGCAGCAAAACTTGCCTGGCTGGATTGGTACATGGCTGTCATCCCCAGGCTCCTCCTTGTGCGCTTGCGGTGAGTCCTCGCAGACGGGTTCTTCGAGGCACGAGTGTTCAACGGTCGGAGAAGCAGCCAAGTCAACTTGCTCTGTCAAAGAGGCCGCGCAAGAAGGCACCTTATGACTTCCGCAAAAAATCACCGGGCTTACACACTCCATCAAACGCGACATAGGTGCAATAGCACTAATGTGCACTTGTAGCAAGGGAAAGCAGTGTGCTAACACTTCCCTTTCTCTCTGTCCCCTCCCTCCACTCTGCACAACGCCGTTGGCTCCACAGGCTAAGACGTCAATTCAACAGCTGTGCCTGCACTCTGCTGCTGATCCTCTCCCGTGGCCTTGCTGCGGCACAACAAACACAAATTCCAATACTATAGTCAGATTCGCCTAAGAAAGACAGTGTGAAGGGGAAAAGTGGGGCACAAGAAAAGTCGTTGTGGAAAGGAGGTTGCTCCTCTTCACTTCAATTTTCCTAGTTTTTGCCCTTTTCCCCCTTGCACTGTCTTTTTTGGGTTGTATCTGACTGTAGCTACAAAAGTCCGTGGAGGGATCCCATATACAGCCATTGCATTAGATAGAAAAGAGAACTGTTGTGTTCAGGTATTTTATGTTGGCAGCATGAACGTCATCATCATCGGATTGTTGGTAACTATCAGTTTGTTATTATGTTTTCTTTTGTTCTTTCTTTCAAGTAAAAAGTAGTCTGGTTTCTGGCGTTGACTGGCGCGGCTCTTCTACGGTGTTCTTGAGGACACCACGAAAACGTAAGTTCTCGGTCCAATATTTCACAGTGATATAGACTCAGAGGTTGTGAGCACAGTGCATATTAATGCACCTGTTCGTCTCAACAGGGGTTCTCTTAGTTTTTACTTTCGAAATAAAAACTTTCAGCCTTTCCACTGTGGTGAAGAAGGAAGACCAGCGGAGCTGTATAATGGAAAGTAATTAATGGCCGGCCGCAAGTCAGCAAGCTAGAGTGGAAAGGCTGCCACCATCTATGAGTGACGGCGGCAACCAGATACGTGGCTTGCCGCCGTCGCTTATAGATGGCGGTAGGTGTCCAGAGTTTCATTTCTTTGCGGGGGACACGATCCTGGGGAAACTAGCCCTTAACAGCTCCGCTGTAATACATGTCATCACAAATACCAAGAATTCAGACACGTGTAAACAATCTTGTGTAAAAAAAAGATGTAGATGTTAAAACAAAAAATTAATAATGCAATTTTAAGAGGCAGTTGAATAAGATGCGTATCCTATTTTATAAGTGCATTTTTGCTTTTGCTTGCTTCAACATTTTTGTATCTGCATCGGCCCAGATTGTCATGCTTGGCAAACTTGCGTGGCACTACGCAACGGAGCTGCATAATCTCTGCAAACAAAATCACTGCTGTGCGGCAGAAAAAATGCCGAGAACAGCAAAGGTTGAAGCAATCCACCTCCTCCTCCTCCCAACACCCTGGAAATTGTCACATGTCCACATCTTAAAAGTTTATGGGGAGAACCCTGCAGTGGTGTCACGGTGAAGTATTGCATCCCTGATTGGCTACTGCCACTTCAAACGTCTCCGAGGTGTTGGAGTTGCTCGCCCGTTTCGAGCCGGACTCAATCCCAGCAATTTCTGTTGCAGCGGGAGGATCTAAAGAAGACTAGGGGACAACTCGCCAGCAACACCGAAATTGCTGGGAAAATTGCTCCGTCTCAAACGAGCCTAAGCTCTCCTCTTTGAAGACATGTGGGAAACCACCTTTCCCGACAGTTGTGCCTAGCCACAAGTGGTGGACTGCACATCCCCAACCCAAACGGCCCTGGTGGTGCACACTGTCGAGAAAAGGGCAAAATAAGATTGCCATGAATGGAATAGGTAAAGCAGACGAGTACGCTCACAAAGAATAAACGTGCCAAATGCACTGAGAGTGGGGTTTTCTAACGGACGACAAAACACAAAGAGGTCTCGAACGGACAAAAAGGGCCCTCGAATAACCTGCACGAGCTAGCTTGAATTTTTGTTTCTTATACAAAAAGAATCTTTGTAGAGATTGAAAGGGTACAAGTATTTTTTCCTTCTTATTATTGCATTCTGCAAGCTTCTAGAAACAGGACTGACACTAGAAAGTTGAAGTGTATACAACAAGGATTGTTTATAAAGTCTTTTTGTGAGACTCTCGGCATGTTCCTTGAATCATTAAAAAAAGGTGGTTTTGTCGTACTCCGGAAAATAATATTCAGCTGCTTCTTTCAGCTCATCGCCATTGTGAAATTTGTGCCCTTATAAGGGCTTCCTCAGCTGACGGAATAGGAAATAGTTACTGAGGGCTTCAAAACTGCCAATCACCCTCCCCATTTTCCAGACCCAAATTTAACGCCCCGCGACTCTTCAACGCTCCATCATTTGAAGAAGCACCTATGAGGACATTGTTTTCACGATGATGATGAGCTAAAGAAACGGTTCAACAATGTTTTTCAGGGGTGTGACAAAACCTTTTCTTTTCAGAAACCACCTGAACTTATCAAGAGATGTATCAAGTTCATGGGGGCTGGGTTGATAAATTAATTGTAGTATACCGAGCATACGCCCGTTCCACACTAAGTGCCCACCCCTCAATTTCGTAACATTCGAAAAATACACAAAGGACATATCCTTATATACTGGTGACCAAAGGAGCGCCCATCCCCCAGTTTTACATGATTACCTCCAAATGTTGAGTGGGTGCGCTTGCTCAGGATTTTGCGGAGCGTTCTATTTTCTAAGGTCATGTCTCGTTAGTAGGGACACCTCCATTAGCCCAAAAATCTTTCATAATGTAAGTTGTCCATGATAACGAGACAAAAATGCAAGTCTTTACCCAATTCATATGCAAAACTTTTGTCTATACAGAGGGGAACCTATGTTAATGGAAATGTGTAACTGTTACTTCTGTATTAGGCTCAGAACGTATTTGTAGCCCGTCATATATAGAGACGTGTCTGTCTAGTCCCAAAGCACAGTGATTCTCTCATTGTCTGTGCTCATGATGATGACGAGAGCGCTACACGAACCACACAACTCTGAGTTCAAACTTGCCTTCCTTCACAATGCAGTTGTTGTTCCAGTGTTCCTTCAAGTCCAGCTGAGAAGGCGACGGTCTGCCACGGTCCTCGTAACTTGAGCCTCCGTCAGTTGGAGTGGGCAGTATTGCATCCGGCACTGTCAGAAAAAAACAGCCCACGAATGATGCCGGCATCCCAGCGTAAAGAAAGACAATAAAAAGGCACAATGTTGCGCTAGTTAGTGCACAGTTTGCAGTAAACTTGTAAGTGCTCGTCCCGTGTCTCCTTTTTCGCGTCTTTCTCTGTTTGTGCCGGCAAGCTCCCCGAACAAAGAAAGCCACTTGCTGGTTCGTCGTAAGGTTAAGCAGAATAAGCGGACGAAATATGCTGGCATAGTAGAAGCAAAGCCTGGTTGTGCGGGAGGCTGTAATCACCGACGAAAAGAGAAGGAGGAGCTTCAGTTGCCCCGCCTCCAGCGCAAGCATCCTACCTTCAATGACGATTCTACGTCTCCTGCACTTCCAGCCCACGCTCGCAGCCGAAGCGCGGGGGGAGGCACGGAGTGTGCGCTGGAGGCTGGGCGTTCGAAAGACATGCGCTGCCATTCTTATTCTTTGAGTGACTGTAGACACAAAACGGCCTTTGGGAAAAAAGTTGGGATAACCCCTCGGCCCGGTGACCTTTCTTCGAAAGAGAGAAACGCTTTGAAGTACACAAAAAAGGTAAAGCAAAGCTAGTACCATATTTTCCAGTCTGTAAGTCAAACCCCCTGTAAATGGCCTTTTTCACGAGAGAAATTGTGGAGAAGTGACACTTATCCATGATTGGTCTGCACCAATTGCACGGTCTGCAGGCTCCGTGCCTTCCCCTGCCCTTTATCAATATCTGCACGGTCTGTGCGGTGAAACTGCGTCCATAATTTTGCAAATGTGTATTGGATGGCAATATATGCGCAAACGGCAGCCAGTCTCAATACTCCCCCCAATGAATTGAACCAGCAACATAACTCCCGTGGAAACTTTGCGCAGTTAAGGTCCATACTTAAGGGGGGAAAATGCATACAATCTTCCTTGCCGCATAACATGCACCGACGACAATTTTGGGGAAAAAAAAAGATGTGTCTTATGCACCGTAAAATATGGTACATAAAAGCATAGACTGCAGAAATATGTTCTTGGTTGAAAGAAATATTGCCCGCTGCCCCTAAGCATTATTGGTTCAATAAAATCTGGTCTCTGCCAGCCAACAAGAATAGCTGTCCTATTAGTATTAGTATATTTCACTGTCCAAAGATATTGGAAGCTTGCCTCCCATTCCTGTCAGGAGAATCGCCCCAACAAAGAGAGATAGAAAAGCGCAGCAGCTTGCCTTCAATCACGTGCAGACGACCGTCCTCCCAGGGACTCCCCGGGTGCGGTGGCACTGATGATGTGCGGTCGAAGGTTCCAGAGCACGAGCCCTCGTGGATACGAAGATATGCCGATTCGTCCGGCTCTGTTAAAGGAGAAGCGCATCTGCCATTCATCTTCCACAGAACGCCGAAATGGAAATGGTTGATCTAGCTTTTATAATTCACGTCTGCCTCCTCTCAACCTTGCCGTCCTGCCATGCTAGGCCAGGTCTCTCCAGGCACAGTGGCATCCCTCTGCAGTAAAACTGCAAGGATGAGAGTGGTAGCAAGAAGATGCTAGTTACACGAGCAATTTTCGCCACCACTAGGTTCAATGAAGCTAAAGGGGGGTGGTACACAGCTGTTTCGGCCTCAGAACCAAAATGACACCAGCAGAACTTCACCCAAACTTTCAGCTGGCACATTTTCAACCCTTACATTTATGGCAGAACTGAACGAAAAGTATGTGTCAAATATCCTAATTCGATTAAGTCAAATTTTAGTATTTATGTTCAATTCACAGTCAAACTTGTGATATTGACACACCTCTATTCTACAAATACTGGTAAGTGTGAACTGCAAACTAATGAGTAACTTTATCCCAAAATGCATGAGAACAAATGTCAGGTCTTTGCAAAATTTGACAAGAAACGTGTGCCTTCCATAATTCCTTGTCTAGTCTCCACCGCCACAACAGCTTGTGCTGCAGTGGCAGGCTAGGAATTCTTCACGATTATCACTATCACTGCTGTGACTTTGAAAGTACCTCTTGACACAGAGGGTTCAAACACAAAATATATTTTCTAATGGCTTTGAAAATTTAATATATTAAATAATAAATAGAGTGAGCCTCAATGGTAGCAATATAATTTTTTTCTCTATCAGTTCTTTTTATTAAAGTATCCCAAATTTTGTTTTGGTTATTTTTTTATTAAAACTTTCTTTTGGGTGTACATCAAAAAGGAAGTCAGGGCTGCGGGGTCATCTGTAGTTATGTTGTAAGGAATGCATTGACAAAAAAAGAACTAATGTATTCATAGATGCCAAGTATGATGCTGCAAAACAAACCTGGTGCCAATCTGATAATGCCCCAATAAAACAAACAAGCAATAAAGTATATAGTAATCCCATCCTGGTTACGCCTCCCCCCCCCCTTTCCCCAAAACAACTTGCTTCAATTTTTGCTGCATTGCTCTGAGAAGGCGTACACCCTAGCTTAGACAGAACAGATCCTTTTTCGAAAATATGCACCACCTACACTTCGTTTCACCGTAACTTGGCAGAAAGCGATTTCTGCGGCCCCCTCAAAAGAATCGGAGCGATGAAGGCAAAGCGCATGACAGCCCTCACCAAAGGTACAGGGGTATCCCTTTAGAACCCATCACTCAAAATTCATACACAAGCGATTATTCCCTCTCCCTTACGGCAAGCCGGGAGAGGGAAAAATGTGCCGATTATCCGAATGCCGCTATTATTGGCCATCCACCTTGAGAGTACCCCGAAAAGAGTCCATTGCAGGGGTGGCCAGAGAGACCAATGCAGAGCCACCAAAAAGAACCATTTTAAGTGAAGAGCTACAGTGAAAAAAAAAAGGGCATGAAAGTTTTTTTTACATTTAATTTTAGTGGCCACAAAGAATTCTACTCATAAAGCGACTGCTCTCATTACATTTCTTTATTGTGCGTCCTTATTCGTGAATGGAATACTACTTTGAAGTTCGGCTTAAATGATGTTGCAGTCTTGAGTGGCTCGGCCAGGTGTTCTTTTGCGAGGGTTTGGATTTTACCCCCTTTAGTGTTGATCAAAGCGCCTCACGCCGGTATGTACGATGGCACGAGTCTGCCAAAATGCAAGCCGTCTTTTATCCTACGACTTGTTCCTTCCGACCTTGCGGGGGTAGGGGAGGGGCCGAGAGATCCACTTGAACTCGCAAAGAGCTGCACTTGGGCCACCCCCAGTCTATGGGCTAGAGGGGTCTTTAATGCTCACCTTCTTTAACCGACACAGGGTCGTCGACACGTCCCTCCGAGTGCAGCTGGGCGGTGGACGCTCTACCAAAGTCGTCACAGTACATGCTTTCATCCGTCGGCATCTCTTCTGGCTCTATCGAGGGCGACGTAAGAAAAACATTGCTGCGGCTCAGGTTGGAAGCAAGGCCACAGACATCAGTCACAACAAAAAATTGTGCCACAACTTTGGAATAATAGCGCGCACCTACAAAAAATACCTCAATCCTGCGGGAGACACGGAACGTGCACCGTGTCTTGAGCTCCGCCGGGTGTTTATTTACAAGTAGAATTCTATGTTTCGGGGATTTATTTTGCCCATAGATTTTGTGTGTCTTGGCATTCATTTTCGATGTCTGACAGACAAAAAAAAATGGAGTTTAACGGGGATCATGTCGAAGCAAACAGGACACGGGCATGGAGTTTCCCCAACCCCAGGGAACATAGATGCTACCTGAATACTTGAAGAATCTTCCCGTACCGATAAGAGAAAGAAACAAAAGACGCGTGGTTCCGAAGTAAAACACAACCTTGTGAACAGTTCAGTGGGGGCCCTGCTGCAGGTGAACACAAAATAAAGCTGCATATAGTTTCTTCATACCAAGTTTGGGTGTTTCTTATTCAGAGACAGCTCTAGTTCTGTGCTTTTCGGTTTCCCCAACTTTGATCTCCTTTTCGATAAATCCCCCACCTCGGGGGTTCACTTATAGGATTTATCGGTACATATCAAAAACTCGAAACCTCATTTATAAGCTTTTCTGAGCTCGGGGGACATGCCGAGCAGAGTATGTCTTCTGACTTTACGCGGGGCATAAGTTTGTCTACTTCTTTTGCAGGGGTTGTGATGGTGACAAATTGTTGAGCTTTGATTGGCTCTGATTGAAGGATAGTGGGTAGACCTCGAGGCAGCTTGCTTTGAGGTTTATTCACTATCCTTCAATCAAAGCCAATCAGAGCCAACCAGAGCTTGGCATTCTGATGTCACCGAAACCTCCTGCAAAAGAAGCAGACGAACTTGCGCTCCGCATAGAGAGGAATGAGAAACACTTAAATTTATTCTGGTGCTGAAGGGGACGGACTCGTGGGTGAACGTACGACAGTTTCGTTCCGTTGGTCATACTATGCCCTCCAACAATTTGCGTCCGTTTATCTCGTAGAAGCCATCTCGACACACCGAGAACAGCACAGTCCACAGCTGTAGCGCGAACATGGGAGTCTGTGACATCACATTGCCCAATGTGAGGTACACCGTACAATGAGGTCACGCGATCTACCTATGTGTCCTGGTTACTCGTATGTAGCAGCTGTGAGCACTCTAGTTTGTGTCATCAGGCTAGTGCATTGGTAAAGCATTGGGCTGCATGTGTTTTTCACCTTATAAAGAATTATTATAATTAGGTAATGATAATTCATTTATGTTGCCACAGACACCTTACGACAATTTTTCTGCACGCTTTCGTAGCACTACTCTCATCTCACAAAAGAGAGCACCACGACACTCAGTGTTAAAAAAGCCAAATTTCCCGGTCATATAAGAGGACAGCATGTTCTTTCACTAGCAGAGAGAAGGGTGATAGCTGTAACATGCAACATGCTCCTCTCTGCTTTGATGTCCAGCCAACTGAAGTAGAGCTAGCGGGTGGTAAAGTTGAGAGCAGAGTGTGGCAAATCGCAAGACCCGACATCGGTGGCCCCGAGATAAAGAGCGACAAAGAGAATGACAGATAAGCAGAGAAGGAAAGGAGACAGTAGGTAAGGCACATTCGTTTGGCCGCGACAAGTTGCAAGTCGTTCAAGTGCTTGTCAACTTTATTTCTTTTAATGCAATGCACGACGCTGATGTTTTCCTGCAAAATACTGCTAGGAAGAGCTAGGCACAGACCTTACGAGTTATGCCTTGCTGCTTCTTTGTGTATATCGAAGCGTCAGCAGCAATATGGGCCCAACAAACCCATTAATGTCCACGTTTATATTCCGCCATTCCGAAGCAGCCGAAAGGCATGAAAAGATGGTGGACCCTTTCTTTCAGGCTCGATTTCACCTCAAGGACCACAATATAAAAAGTGTGGAGCCTTTTTATATTGTGCATTCTAGATTAGCTATATTTATACATAGGGTACCGTCTGTTCTGAGTTTATTTTTCGTGAAATCCGGAGGGTGTTTACTGGATTTTATTTTTGTAAAATTCTGAATTTTCAGGAATTCAGAGTTGCTGTTTTCAATTTTTTAAAATCCTGATCTAAATTCATAAGAACTGTTCAGTCCCAAACAATATTTCTTCAGCTGGATTGGGCGTAAGTGCCCTTGACATTTGTAATACAAACTGTCCAATGAAAAAAACTTGAAAACAAGTGGTACTTGAATGAATGTTGACAGTTTAAGGTCTGTAAAACGACAAACATCGTAGCTGGGAAACTCGTTTTGTTATTTATACCGTTCCACCACCCTTCCCTGCGCGGTTGCACGATCCTGGGGAAGTTGCAAAGTAAGTAGAAGTCTCAGCTGCCCATCCGCTCACTCCAATAAAATCTACAGGTTCATAACTTTCGCTGGCAATGCGACACAACCCCTCTTTCCCCTAAAAAGCAAAAATACTATGGTCCTACTTAAAAAACCCGAACAGTGGCTTTTGTCGTGACCCAGAAGCAGAATGACCCGTTGTCCTGACCAAACCTTGAGGAGATAAGCAGTACGCACTCTTTTGACAATCATTTGAGATTTGAAAGAAAACCGGGAAAGTCTCTCTTCAGCATCAGTGACTTTGAGCTCTGATCAAACCATTTTTTTTGTAGAATACCATATTTTTTTATTTTAGATTGTGATTTCGAAATGTGGAGTTTATCGGATAAATTTGTTTTTCAGAATTTTCTCGATTTATCCGGAGACACAGAGCCCCCATTATCTTACATGATGTATGCGGAGGGCAAGTTTGTCTGCTTCTTGCGCAGGGGGTAGCGGTGACGTCAGAACGCCGAGCCCCGATTGGCTGATGGCGACCCCCCTATCCGAACGTCGTCTGCTCCTTTCCAACGTCGTCTGCTCGCAACGTCGTCTGCGTCTGTCTTGCCTTTCCTGCGACTTTCGAAAGTGCAGAGGCCAGATTCACGAAACAATCTTACGCCAAAAATGTGCGTAAGACGAAACGTAAGAACAAATTCGTATTCACGAAACGAAGTTATCGTAAGCTTTGCGCAGGTTACGACGGAATCCTACGACAGCTCCGAAGCTGTCTTACGCACTTCTTACGACCAAATCAGCATGGCCGACAGCGTCGCCCAGTTACTTGGTCGCGACGACCAACGGACGTTTATTTTTGTACGTGCTCTTCTCACACGTCCCGACTACGAGCAGCAAGAAAAAAAGTAAAAAGTACTTGAAATAAACCAGGACGAACAAGAACGCTGGGTCCACAAACACCCGGGGAGATGCTCCAACGGCCACGATTCCACGGACCCCGACCAAGCGAGCTCGGCAGATAGGCCTAGCAGGCACTTCGACTCACGCGCAGCGGTGCTCCGACGGCCCTTGGCCAAGATCGTCTGCCCACGACCGGCTGGCGTGCTGAATGGAATATGCCCGCGCGACCCTTGTGAACCCTTCTCGTATTAGACTTTGATCGCTGACCTCAATTTTACATTAAGAGTCTCTTCCTCTTGTCATCTCCTTGTTTTCCGAGGCAGCGGTGACTCTCGCCGGTGAAAAGCGGTGAATCTCCGACAGACGCAGGAAAGGTAAAGCAGCCATAGCTTTGACTAGCAGACGTAAAGCAGACGACGTTAACTGCGCCAACCCGCCGACGCCGTTAAAGAGTGAGGAGTCTCGCCGCACCCGCAAGGAGGGAAGTATTTGGGAGGGAACTTGCGGACACTCTCGGTTCTTAGCAGACAAACCTCGGCGCCTCGGGACACCTCGCCAGTGAGTCCTTTGACTTCCCTCCTTGATGCGCGTCTGCTAGTTGTTAGACTAAAACAACGTACCGCTCGAGTTTTTTCGTCTGCCCTCTTTGAAAGTCGAAGTCGAGCTCGCTCGTAAAGACCTGCACTTCCGAAAGTCGCATGAAAGGCAAGACAGACGCAGACGACGTTGCAAAGGAGCAGACGACGCTCAGTAGGGGGTCGCGATCAGCCAATCAGGGCTCGGCGTTCTGACGTCACCGCTACCTCCTTTCTCATGCGCAGAAGACGAAAATGAGCCCACTTGCGTGGCGTATATGTCTCAAATGCCAAAAGAATTGTTTCCTCCCCCCGACAACCAGTCTTGTAAGAACTACTTTGTGCAGTGCACGAACGATGCACAAAACTTGTGTGGTAGCAAAAAACCTCTATGTGGTAGCATCGTGGTGCGTGAAGACGACAGAATCGCACTCCCCATTGGTTGCTAACTTATGGAGCGGCTAGAGTAGCTGCTGCAAAAGGATCTTGCCTTTCTTGACCACAATGAAAGCTGCCTGGCCTACGTTCGGGTGCTCATGGGAAAGGGACGGGAACCCGGCGTCTCCACAATGCCGGTCCTCGACGGTTGATGCGGCAGAATCTCCATCTTGCTCTGTCAGAGAGAACACGAAAGCAACTTGCATGTCAACTCAACACTCGGTCTTGGAAACAGGCAGGGATCGTCATACGCTCAATCAACATTGGCCCAAACTATAAAGCTCAAACTTCCTTTTTTTTTTTCATTCACCAGTTCCATACTTTTCAAAGGCACCGCTACACCCCATTTACCCCACTTTCCATCCTGCTCATGTCGACTTAGGTCTCCTTAGCCACGCCGCTGTAATGATTGGGTCTTCTTAATAAATCATAATGCTTGTAAAAAAAAAAAAAAAAAATATTGGGTCATCCCACTAACTTATTTTAACTGCAAAGGTAGTGTTCTGCTGGGGCGCTCTGCCACAGTCCTCAAAATGTGCACTTTCGTCCATCGGAGCAGGTGGTAGCATCTTCTCCAGCACTGTTGAGGACAGCCCAAAAAAGTGTTCACCAAGAGTTCAGCGAGACACTCTGTTTGTTGGTGTGAAAAAAATTATGTACCAGCCCAGGGGTGGCCAGAATGTATGGGGCTAGAGCCACAGACAAAACTACAAAAGTTCAGAGGGCAGCAAAGCAAAAACACATGCATGGTTCGCCAGCCAGCCACTGCACCTCACGCCCGTTATGCGTGTATGGTTAGAAATTCTTTCTAGAACAATAAAGGAAACAGGGGTCACTGGCCACATCTGGGTCAAAAAAAGTCCAGCGTTATGTACGCAGTGTATTACAAGCAAGGAGGTTATAAGTACTAGGAGGGGGCACGTTGCAATATTGGTGAAGCCTACTCATAAAAAGTTTAAACGATATTGTGCCCAGCATGACCGCAGATCTCTCTGGCGATTGGTGCGCGTGACATATCACGTGCGAGATGGATGGTTGATTGTAGGATTTCTTGCAGGCTTGCACGCGCTCCGTCCGGTAGGTTTTATCAGATCGAAGGCTAGCTACAGTCAAGTGATGTGGTCATGTTGGGCTGATAAGTGAGGAGAGAAAGAAGGAAAATCAGAAAGAGGCGAGGCGTCAAGGGAGCATGGCTTGTGGAGGCTACACGGCTGACGTCATGCCTTTTCCTACCCTTCTATCCTCCTTGATTACAAGGCTGCCAAGACTGTGAGCTTCCTTTTTTAATTCTAGAACTCTTTTCATCTTGGGGATGCAGGAGGAGAAGGGGGGCATGCTTGCCAGGGAGCCGCGAGCCACAGTTTGGCTACCCCCGTACCAGCCTTGAAGGGACACTGACAGAGTATTCTTGCTCGCCAAGCTTTGATTTGTGCATGACATATGAGATCCCAACTACCCAGAAACCAATTTGCCCCGCCTCGAAATTCGTTTTCTTTCTGCCCAAAAACCGCCAATCAAGAAGTGGCCGGTTTGAGTCGTGCTCACTCTCTTCGCTGTAGTCACATGCCGTTTTCTATGGTTTAGACACAAACGCCAAATATAATCGAAGTCGTGGCTCATCCGAAGGCACACACTCAATATTAAAAATAGAAAAGAAATATGATACCCATTTTTTGTGCCTTCAAAAATGCTGCAAATAAGTTGATTGAAAAAAAAAAAAGAAAAAGGTTGCACAGCCACCTGATTTTTGCCAACTCTCTCCTTTTCTACATTTCTTCTTCCTCCCCAGTCCAGTTCCGATTCTGGTCATTCTGGTTTCGAGCAGTTGCGTTTTTTTACTTCATTAAAAATATATGCGACACTGTAGAAAAATATTGATTGGGTAGCCTTCTGACATCATAATAACAATCTTGGTTAAAAAAAAAAAAAAATTTGGGGGTTTCAGTGTTAGGGGCGGATTTAAGGGTCAGGCCTGGGAGAGGCGGTAGGCATTCGGCTGGCGGGGGAGGGGGGGGGGGGGGAGTAGATGCTCAGATATGATGTTACGTTGCCCAGATATATTTTGTTGACCCAATATTTGCTATGTCACCAAAAACTAAACTTTTGGCTGCTGTAGATCAATGATTTTATCTAAAAAAAGTTTACCATTGGGAGTCGGGGGAGAGGGGGGCGGTCACCCCTCCCCCCCTCATCCTAAATCCGCCCCTGATCAGTGTCCTTTTAAAGGGGCGGTGCAATGATTTTCAAACTTTTGCAATGATTTTCAAACTGCGGAAATTAAGCTGTGTCACCCAAGGCACGAAGAACAGAAAACAGTATTTTCTTGCGAGCGCTAGTTTTTATGAAAAAAAAATGAAACAAATCGAAGGTCAAAGTGCGTCTCAATTCTCCCCGTCGCCTTTCGAGTTACGTTCTCTGGGGGATCACATGGTTTCCCCTTGGGTCCTCTCTTCAGAGACCCCAGTCGCTTCCTCCGCGATTATTGACTTTTAAAAGATTAGCATCGTCGAAGGTCGCGGCGAGCGATCGACACAAAAGACGGTTCGCCATGGGGGCGACGGCGAGTGTAACTGCGGAGGGGTACAGGTTTTGTTCACTTCCACGTATCCCCCAGAGTATGTCACACATCAGTTCCATTAACCACCACAAGCGGCTGCAGGTCGGCAAATATTTCAGTTTTGTTTCTTTTCGATTATGCACCGGAATAGCAGTCTTTCGGGGCAAGGCGGCGCGTTTTTGGTCACTTGTGCTTGGATAAATATAAAAAATACAAACTGCCAATTTTTTCAACACTAAAATCGTTGCACTACCCCTTTAAATTCATGGACGCACAAAAAAGAAAGACAAGTAAACATTTGCCTGGCTTAGATGGATTGCAGTGGTCTCAAACTCATTTGAGTATGGGGGCCAGATAGCCCACACCGGAAAGGTCGAGGGCCCACATAAGACGGGGGGGGGGGGGGGGGGGGGTAAATATTTTAGAGAGACCAGACCTCGTGCTCCATGCTTTTTGTATTCTCACAATGTTTTGCCACTGACATCTATAGATTTGATTTGACATTAATTAAAATGACACCGTCCTGCCAATGTGTTGGCATTTTTAATAGAACAAAAGTGCAAGTACACTGTCATTCCCGTTGCTCAATTCACCCATAAATTAACCAAGCTCGACATGTGTCTAGAAAAACAATCAGTTAATTTGACAGTTCTTGCTTTCGTGACGTTTTGTATTCCATCGCTCTGAACAAATACTTGTCTTTTAATTGTGATATTTTTGAATGCGAGAATCCAGAGCTCGTAGCTTTTTCTTTGGTAGTTGTTTCCGGCTAATGGAGAATTCGAGCATCAAGATACATTCTTTAGTGAAGAGCTCGCGCGCTTGCAGCCTAGTAGCGGAATTGTTGTACTATACAAAAAGCTGGGAATCAAAAATTAAGCCAAACGAATGGCAAAAGAACAAAGGTAAGTATGAACTATGTGAATATGTTAAAAGATCTGAGCTACTTTTCGAGCGAAATGTATCGGCAAGGTGAGATCGCGATGGCGCATGCCAATTTTAGAACTTGACACATAGAAACCAAAACTCGTAGCCGAATATCTGCGGGCCACGTTCCAGAGTGTCGCGGATTGCGTGAGGCCCGTGGGCCACGTGTTTGAGACCCCTGGATTAGAGGTTCCGTCCAATGCAATAGCACTTGTAGGGGTTTTAGCGAGCAGCACTTGCTATCAAAATGATACGCAATATGACATGCGACAAAGAAATTGTAGATGTATAAAGGACTTCTTAGTCCATGTACCTCTGGACAACCTAACAGAAAGGGACGTGCAAGGTGCAGGACACATCCTCTTTCTTGCTTGGCGACTATACGAATGAAGTGTAATACTGAAATCCCAACAAATTAAGATACCAGAGTTGAAGACATGAATCCAACATGGAGACGAAATGCGACAGTAGCATTCTTCTTTTTGCCTTTTTGCATTTCGATTTAAAGGGCAACTCCACTCAATTCCGAAAATTTTGCGATAATGAGTGATTTGGCATTAAAAAGCCCCAGTAAAAGACATTAAATCATTTGCTTCGCAAAAAATGGGATATATATTTTTAAATCTAATTTTAAACACGAACGGAAATCAAAACCGAATCTTCGGCTCCGTCCGGCAACATTGGTACGAGGCGTCACGTGTATCCGTATGTCCATCAAGACTTTGATGGACATACGGATACAACAGGGAGGATGTTAGAGGAGTTCTGCGAAGCTCTTGATCTAGTATTGGTTAACGCCCAGGTAAAATGTGATGGAAAAATAACATGGGAGAGAAAGAACTCGCACTCGACTATCGACTACTGTTTAATGTCGCGGAAGATATACAACAGATTAGGAGGTATGGAAATAGATGAGGAAAGCACAAAAAGTCTGGAAAGCAATCATAAGAGAATCAAGATCAGATTTGGCACAGTAAAACTAGAAACGCAAAATCAAAAACAAGAGGATAGAAATAACTTAAATGATAAACAATTACAGGAGGTATCTAAGCGAATCGAGAACATAGTATCCAAGCGACCAAAAAGGGAATGGACATATGAAGACTTAGTTAGTGTTTTCAAAAGAGGATTAGAGAAATATTGAATCAAACAAGGAGGAAGAAAACTAAAACGCAAGCCCAAAAGCTGGTGGGATAAAGAGGTTAAGGCAGCAATATCGAGACGCCAAGCGGCATCTAAAGAACACAGACGGGCAAAAAATAAGGGGGCCACACCAGCCGAAGTGACATCGAAATGGGAGGATTTTCAGGAACAAAAGCGGGAGGCATCAGCATTAATACAGGCCGAAATTGGGAGGGCAGGGGTCCAGTGGATGATAGAGATAAACCAAAAGGATAGGAATGCGGCAAAAAGGTTCTGGGAACACATCAGTGCACAAGGAAAAAAGACCGAGGGGTACCAGCAGACACTAATCACGCAGGAAGGGACAAAGGTGGAGGGGGAAGAGGCAAGGGAATACATTAGACATACAATCGAAGCAGCAATTTCGGAGTTAGACCCAGATCAGGCCATAGGGAATAATAGCATCTACACAACACAAGAGGAGGATCATAGTGAAGGAGAGGAAATGACCATAGGGGAATGGGAGAAAGCAGAAGGAAGGGTTCCAGCTGGAACTGCGACAGGTCCAGACGGCATACCAATGAGACTGATAAAGGTTCTAAACCAAACAAGCAAATTGAAACTAAGGCAGGTGATTGACCAGATACTTATGGGAGGGGAGGTACCCAGTGACTGGAAATTGAGCAGGATGAGATTATTATATAAGGGCAGGGGAGACAAAGACAGTATCAAATCATACCGACCAATCACAGTAACTTCAGTAATTTACAGACTAGCTATGCAAATCGTAAAAAGAATGGAAGAATGGGCAGAGAGAAAGCAGATTCTGGGGGAGCTTCAAAACGGTTTCAGGATGGATAGACGACTAGATGATAACTTATTCATAATCACTCAGTGCATAGAGATAGCAATGACAAGGCAAAGGCCATTGTGGGTAGCATTTTTGGACATCAAAGGGGCTTATGATAATGTGAATCAGGAAAAACTCTGAGACCAACTGAAGAGGTATGGGCTAGGGGGAACCATGGTTAATTTCCTAGAACGCGTTTATACGGAGAATAGGGTGGTTATAAAATGGGAAGCCGAAACTACAAGACCAGCAGCAATAAAGAGAGGACTTAGACAGGGTTGCCCATTGTCTCCCCTGCTCTTTATGATATACCTCAGTGAGATGGAAAAAAGATTAGAGCAGTGCAACCTCGGTTTTGACCTGACTTACATGGAGGAAGGACATAAAGTAAATCAAGTATTGCCAGGGTTAATGTATGCAGATGACATTGTACTCGTATCAGAAAGTCGTGAGACAATACAGGAACTGATTAGAATTTGCAGCAGGGAAGGGGACAGTTTAGGACTAAAATTTAGTAGGGACAAGTCGGGTATAATAGGTTTCAACGATGAGAAGGGGGAACCCCTAGAGATACAGGACACAGTGATAGAACATGTAGAAAGGTACAAATATCTAGGAGTCTGGCTCAATGAGGGAAGGAAATATCTAGAGGAACACGAGGAGAATATAATCAGAAAGGGGAAAAGAAATTCATCTATTATGAAGCTCAAGGCACTATGGAACTATAACAGATATGAAGTGGTCATGCCCAGCGTCCCACTAGAGCGACAAACAGAAACAAAAGACAACGACAAGCCTCAAACCAGAGTCTTTTGCGATTTGAGAGGCTTTGTAGAATAAAGGAGGCTCTGCTTAAACACGAGCATCATGCACGCGTGGGTATCTTTGGCAGGCTTGCAATCGCTCGTGCTTACTTCACGAGCACCGAACGACTAAGCGCCTGCCAAAGGTACCATCGCGAGCATGCTGAATGGGTTTGAGGCTTGTCGCTGTCTTTTGTCTCTGTCTATCGCTCTAGTGGGACACGGGCATCAGAGGTATATGGAAAGGAGTGATGGTACCAGGACTGTCTTTTGGCAATGCAGTACTGTGCATGAAATCTGAGGTTCAATCTGGGTTAGAAATTCGACAAAGAAGCGTGGGCAGATTGGCGCTGGGAGCACATGGAAAAACACCAAATGAGGGAGTACAGGGGGACATGGGATGGTCGTCTTTTGAGAGCAGGGAGGCAATTAGTAAGTTGAAATTTGAACAAAGGTTGACCGAAATGGATGATACGCGGTGGGCACGGAAGGTATTCAAGTATTTATACATGAAAAGTTTAAACACAAAATGGACAAATCGAACCCGAAAGCTTACATTTAAATATCTACACACTGGTGATGGGGCTGAACGGACTACTTCAGTGAAAAAGGGGGTGAAGGAGGCAGAGAGGGAAATGTGGGAGGGGAGAATGCAGGGGAAATCAGCTTTAACAATGTACAGGTCACAAAAGCAGGACATAAGAAAGGAAAATCTTTTTGACAATTCACTGGGAAGTGCTTTGCTGTTCGAGGCAAGAACGGGAGTTTTGAGGACGAGGACGTATAGACGCTTTACACACGCACCAGATTGAGCCGCCATAGCCGCCCTTCTCTTGTCTTACCGAGATGCCGAGCCACTGAAGCGGGCGTTGACGAGTCTCCACAACGGCCTATGCTGGGGGGAAGGACACAGTAACACTTAAAATGGCAATAACCTGTCCTGCTGTGGAAATGATGAAGTCAAGCGAACGGAATAAGAGGGAACAAAAACTGAAGGTCAGTTATGGCGGCGCCCATGCACAGCTGCTGTAAAGCATCTATAGGGCTAAATTTCAGGAGACAGACACATTATGTGCCGCCTGCCATAATGATAGCGAGACACTAGAGCACTTGGTTTTGAAGTGCACGGGGCTTCGTCCTGCCCTCCCTGAAGGGGTAACAGATCTGGCCAGGGCCCTGGGCTTTGCTGGCGACGATGGAAGGACGGTGGAGAAAAGGATAACAGTGACAAAGAGACGATTAGAAGATTGGTGGAAATTATCTAGGGTGAATTAAATGATGAACAACTAACTAGCACAGCTGGGAACAGGCGGGACAGAGGAAAATTGGGACTCTCTCCCGCGTGGCTCCGGCCCAAAGTCTCAACCCTGTCTCCCAGTGGGTCCGGTGCTGGGGTAACGCCGAAAAGGTTTGACCAGAGGAAAATTGGCGACTCCCTCGCCGGGGGGAAGAGGCAGGGGGGTGATGTTTTTAGTTTTTTTTGCCCGATCCCCCGAAGGTCAGCCTGGTGATATCCCACACTGCCTGGTGATAGTTAGGGGGAGAAAAATTGGTCTTAAAAGGGCGGGAGAAATCATGTTTTTGTCTTTTTAGACTTAGGCTAGGTGGCGCAATCTACCGCCCTTTACAAAGGGTATAGCCATTAACATCCATCCATCCATCCATCCGTGATCATCTACACAACGATGTGCAGGATTGGGGCTAGCATGTGCAAGGAGCAAGTGTCGTCTGCACCACACTCTTCACTACGTTTTGGTGTCTACGACATTCGACGACGTCTGCAACACTGCGGCATAAGTCTAAACATGCAGTGTCCGTACTGTGGACGAAACTCCGAGACAATAATCACAAACAACGAGACGACGACGGCGGTTGCGACGCGGGGGACGGCGCTAACGGTGGGGCGGCCGAACGGCTCCCAACAGGCGTGCTGCGCAGGCGCGTTACACTAATCACGTGGACACCGATGATCGCCGAGATTTCATGTTGCTGATGTCACTCGTTACGCTTGCCCGAAGAAGCAAAAACAAGCAAAAGGGTGCAATAGTGATGACGTTTAGCTCAATGTTGGCTACACCCACGCCGCAGCCTTGTGGTTGAGAATCAATTCGCCCGCTCGAGTCAACCGATTTCGGCAGCTTGGTGAGTTGCAAAGTTTGTCGGACGGTTTAAGAAACAGTTAGACAGAACTACGCCGTTATATTTGAGGTGTGGTCTTCCTAAGTGATACTGAAGAGAAATGCATTGTTTTTTCAAAAACAAAAATGAAGCGGAGTTTCTCTTTTAAGAAAATTTCACGTGGCAATTACACAACTTCAACGGGATGGCCTCCATCAAACACAAACACTACTTCCTCTCACAGAGCCCTCCATCCACTCTTCCCACTGAAGCAGAGCGAACACTGAAGAAGGAGAGTGGAGAGGAGGAAACCACCAATCATGGCGAGTATAGTGCTTTTGTTTACCCCCCGGCCTCGACCAATGATAGCGTGCGCTTGGCATGCCTCGTCGTTACGCGTTTTGATTGGCACGCTCCTCCTTACGTTCCGACGTGCCGAAGACGCCTTTCGGAGGACTTGCTCGCCCTATAAACACCCGCGCGATGGCCAAAGGCTACTCACCGGCACGATCGCGGGGCGGTTTTCTGCCGCCTTTCGCCGTCTGCGTTGCCTTGAGCCGCGATGTTGTCTTGACGCCCTTTTTCCGCCGGGCTTTCGCCGGCTTCATTGCGAGGGCTTCTTCGAAATGCCTCGATCCCACGACTAGGTAACCGAAGGGGTCTTAAAAGAAAAAAAGACTAACACTGTATCCTCCGGAACCCACTTACACCCCTCAGGCTGGTATTAGAAGACTCCGATGCAAAGCACCGGGTACGAGTGGAGCGTTATGTGCTGTGCGCGAAGGATTAATGGTTCTTTGATCTGCTTGGAGCAGAGGACGGTGTGGACCTGTGGATCGGCGGCCACAATGCGTCCTAATTGACAGATTGCCTGCTTTCTTGCGTTGCCCACTCCATACTCATGCGAACCCATGCACATAAACAACGAAGGGGATAAAGAGTAAGACCTCTGTAGTAAAGACAACGGCGGGCAATACAAAAAGAAAGATTAACAAGCCGGATTGGAGTGTCTTGCTCTTTTGGATTCCAATTTAACTACAATAAAAACATATAAAGGTTGCAATTTTTCCTAAATCAATGTTTATTCTATGTGCACAGACTTTTTATTCCTGGTGACAAGAAAGATGGCATCAATTTTTCCACGAATTTTTTTATTTGGCGAGAAACAGTTTGCTCCTAGAGATCTGACCAAAAACAAGACAATCCAATCCATTGTTTTGAGGCGTTGGTTGTTGTGATTTTCGGTTGGCTGTGTTGTGAACGTGGACACGGCGTGACACGACCGTGCACTTGTGTCGTCGCTCTGTTTTACCAAGAAACCATCAGTGGATGACCGCTTTACTACCACGGATCCACAGTATCCTCTAATCCCACGCGCAACTGCGGCACATCGGGGAACGCTAAGCTGGCACCCAGCTCGCCTGCACACTTACTCGTCTCGTCTCCCTCGCAAAACTCACGCATATCAACTTCTGAACTTACAGCGGCGTTCGTGAAGTCTTCTGTTTATGCATCGCGTCCGACTGCAAACTCGGGCAACGTTCAGCTTGCACTCTGTGTATTCCCCCGGAGTCTTCGAAATTCGTATGCTTCACCGTTGGCTTCACCGAGGGGTTGATCTACACCTGTGGTGCCTGCCGTTTCGACGATATGTCGTCCTTCAGGTTTCAGAGGAACCGCAGACTCCGGGGGTAAGTGGATTCGGGTGGTCAACAGAGATCACTTTAATATCTCGGACTTTCAAATCGTAAACTAAAAAAAAAAAAAAAAGGCGCGTTTTTTAAAAGTTTTGGTTTAGAGGCTGATAGGAAACCACTGAAAGATTGGACAAGTAAGTAGCCTTTGCCGATCACGCCTTACCGGTTCAGAAAAATGAGGATAAAACACATGACCCTTTCTCGAGGCTATTTAGGAGTTTATGAGTGCTGAATTCTGAAAACGGGGACAGCGTTCCGTTGGGAGGTTGCTAAAAGTAGCCAAAACGCAAGTCAAGAATAGCCAGTTTGTTTCATCGTTTTGCGCCAAACGAATGAGGTTTCTTGCCCTCTTGGTCAACGTGAAAAATGCTGTCACAGGGAGAGTAATTGAGGTTCATTATTTTTAGGGATGTCGCGAACCACCCTAGGTTCGATTTCGAAAGGTTTCGATATTTGCGAAGCGAACTGAGGTTCGATTTTGAAAAATTTCGATATTTTCGTACGACGAGGTTTCGAATTCGAAAATTCGCAACTTCCGATCACAGTAGAGTTTCGAATTCGAAAAGTTCGAAGCTTTCACGGTTTCTAAAATGTCGGGGTTCGATATTTCGAATATTTTTTTTACTTGAGGTTCGATAAATTCGAAGATTTCGAATTTCTTTCTGCGTAAAGTTCGGAAAAGTTCGAAAGTTTCGATTCTCTTTTAACGCTGAATTCGAAAAAAAAAAAAAAAACTTCGAAGATTTTGAATTTTTTTTAAGTCCAAGTTTTCAAAGTTCGTAGTCCAGTGTTCAAGTTCCTCCACAGTTTCAGTTTCAAATAAGTATTCACGACTCACTGGTTTCCACGAAATCAGTTTTAGAAAAGTTAGGGTGTGATACCTAGGCCCGCGGAGTTGGTCAGGCCATTAAATGAGACGACAAGTGTCCCGGATGTGCTGGAATATTTGCCAGTGCAGAGTGACGTGTGACCATAGATCAGTAATTGTGAACCGCCACCCGGGATGGTCATTAACGTGCATCACGCAGTTAGTGATCACACGAACGCACTGTTTTTACGATACTCATCCAGTTCGAAATGGCCAGGGGCGGGCAGGAGGTTTGAGGCTCAGAAAAACCTTGAAGCGACCTGCAAACTACCTCCCCACCCCTGGCACCGCTGGTAGTAATCCGATCGAACGCCGCCCGAGTGACGCTGGCATATAGTAAGTTAAGTTTTGTAATTTTGGCCTGGAGGTTTATTTTCTGGGACCGGAGGAAATGCCTCGCAAAAAGCCCAGAAGCCGACACAACTCTGAGGTCCAGGAGCGTTTCTACCATAGAAGTGGCGTCGGAAGAGGAAAAACGGGGGAGGGAAGAGGGGAGGGGGGCCTCAGCCCCCTTCCCCCTTCCAGATATTTCGGACTGTTAAAGAAAACATACGGGGAAAGAGGGCGTGGTCGAGCTTATTTTAATCTGAAATTATTTATGCCTATGTATAGCTACTGTCGCTCTTCACTGCATAAAAGATCGCGTAGCTGGTCATTGTTAGAAACTCGTTGTCAGAAGGCCTACTCGTCACATGCTTAGTGGTTCGGAAGTTCAAAGCTATGTCTTTACGACCTAAATAACTGTGCCAATAGTAAAAAAAAAAAAAAAAGAAAAATTAATAAATGCGGGGATAAAAAGTGGAGAAAGACAAAAATATCAAGAACTCGCCAGATGTGTTGTATTCTTGCATATTCAGAGGTTCATAACTTCGAAACAACTTTCTCCTACAAAAATGTGTACAGGCTAAAAGAAACACGTCCCAGAAACGTGAAGCGAAAAAAATAATGTTTTCTTTTAATGACGTGCTGAACTTAAACATATTAGAAATCTTCTCCCACGAGGTAATTTATTCCTTAAAGTGAAAAAACAATAAATACATTATTTTGTATTCTGCAGATGCAATGATATGTACTGTCCTGTGGTGTTAATTTAAATGTGATACCTCAAACGACTTAGACGAAAATAAATACCAAGTTTAGGGCATAATTTCATGTAGATACATGCTTAGACATTTCTTCGAAACTCACCTTGAATAACAAAAGTGATATCTTAAGACGACTTATCTAGGCTATACATAGATCATTCCTAAAAAGTTAACATCTCTTACCATAATAGCTTCGGCTACATCGCGCTTCAAATCTGGCATAAACGATAATCGTCAAAAATCCGTCGTCCTTCCTCGCTCCTTCGGGAATTTATTTCTTTAAAACTAAGCATGCCAGAACATTGAAATAAACTGCATTGTCTTTCGTAAAGAACGGAACACCGCATGTAAAAGTTCGAGAAAAAAAAAATTCGCTCTGTTTTACCAAGAAACCATCAGTGGATGACCGCTTTACTACCACGGATCCACAGTATCCTCTAATCCCACGCGCAACTGCGGCACATCGGGGAACGCTAAGCTGGCACCCAGCTCGCCTGCACACTTACTCGTCTCGTCTCCCTCGCAAAACTCACGCATATCAACTTCTGAACTTACAGCGGCGTTCGTGAAGTCTTCTGTTTATGCATCGCGTCCGACTGCAAACTCGGCAACGTTCAGCTTGCACTCTGTGTATTCCCCGGAGTCTTCGAAATTCGTATGCTTCACCGTTGGCTTCACCGAGGGGTTGATCTACACCTGTGGTGCCTGCCGTTTCGACGATATGTCGTCCTTCAGGTTTCAGAGGAACCGCAGACTCCGGGGGTAAGTGGATTCGGGTGGTCAACAGAGATCACTTTAATATCTCGGATTTTCAAACCGTAAACTAAAAAAAAAAAAAAAAAGGCGCGTTTTTTTAAAGTTTTGGCCTAGAGGCTGAAAGGAAACCACTGAAAGATTGGACAAGTAAGTAGCCTTTGCCGATCACGCCTTACCGGTTCAGAAAAATGAGGATAAAACACATGACCCTTTCTCGAGGCTATTTAGGAGTTTATGAGTGCTGAATTCTGAAAACCCTCGCTGGTGAACAGACGGGGACAGCGTTCCGTTGGGTGGTTGCTAAAAGTAGCCAAAACGCAAGTCAAGAATAGCCAGTTTGTTTCATCGTTTTGCGCCAAACGAATGAGGTTTCTTGCCCTCTTGGTCAACGTGAGAAATGCTGTCACAGGGAGAGTAATTGAGGTTCATTATCTTGAAGGAGCTCGATGGACATGTGACACGGTGCAGTTTTTTTTTTTTTTTTTTTTTTTTGCAGCCGCAACACTAACTTCAGTCCCAGAGTTGCCATAGGGACATACATCTTCATCCTGTTCCTTTGTTGAGTATTTGTCATCCAAACCGAGAAAAGACATACAGAATCCACGTGTTATCGTGGAAGTGGCAGGATTTTCAGAGCACCTTCTGCGAGGTAAAAGGAAGGACATGGATCACGTAAAGCTCTCGTAAGTGGCCGTTCCCTGCCAGGAGTTTAGGCCGGTTGTATGGTCGAAGGTGCTATAAACCGACTGCAGGTGCCAGACACCAGCTCATAAGAAGAATATCTAAAAAAAGTGAGGTGGTACTCTCATTGTTTTGAGGCGTTGGTTGTTGTGATTTTCGGTTGGCTGTGTTGTGAACGTGGACACGGCGTGACACGACCGTGCACTTGTGTCGTCGCTCTGTTTTACCAAGAAACCATCAGTGGATGACCGCTTTACTACCACGGATCCACAGTATCCTCTAATCCCACGCGCAACTGCGGCACATCGGGGAACGCTAAGCTGGCACCCAGCTCGCCTGCACACTTACTCGTCTCGTCTCCCTCGCAAAACTCACGCATATCAACTTCTGAACTTACAGCGGCGTTCGTGAAGTCTTCTGTTTATGCATCGCGTCCGACTGCAAACTCGGCAACGTTCAGCTTGCACTCTGTGTATTCCCCCGGAGTCTTCGAAATTCGTATGCTTCACCGTTGGCTTCACCGAGGGGTTGATCTACACCTGTGGTGCCTGCCGTTTCGACGATATGTCGTCCTTCAGGTTTCAGAGGAACCGCAGACTCCGGGGGTAAGTGGATTCGGGTGGTCAACAGAGATCACTTTAATATCTCGGATTTTCAAACCGTAAACTAAAAAAAAAAAAAAAAAAGGCGCGTTTTTTTAAAGTTTTGGCCTAGAGGCTGAAAGGAAACCACTGAAAGATTGGACAAGTAAGTAGCCTTTGCCGATCACGCCTTACCGGTTCAGAAAAATGAGGATAAAACACATGACCCTTTCTCGAGGCTATTTAGGAGTTTATGAGTGCTGAATTCTGAAAACCCTCGCTGGTGAACAGACGGGGACAGCGTTCCGTTGGGTGGTTGCTAAAAGTAGCCAAAACGCAAGTCAAGAATAGCCAGTTTGTTTCATCGTTTTGCGCCAAACGAATGAGGTTTCTTGCCCTCTTGGTCAACGTGAGAAATGCTGTCACAGGGAGAGTAATTGAGGTTCATTATTTTGAAGGAGCTCGATGGACATGTGACACGGTGCAGTTTTTTTTTTTTTTTTTTTTTTTTTGCAGCCGCAACACTAACTTCAGTCCCAGAGTTGCCATAGGGACATACATCTTCATCCTGTTCCTTTGTTGAGTATTTGTCATCCAAACCCGAGAAAAGACATACAGAATCCACGTGTTATCGTGGAAGTGGCAGGATTTTCAGAGCACCTTCTGCGAGGTAAAAGGAAGGACATGGATCACGTAAAGCTCTCGTAAGTGGCCGTTCCCTGCCAGGAGTTTAGGCCGGTTGTATGGTCGAAGGTGCTATAAACCGACTGCAGGTGCCAGACACCAGCTCATAAGAAGAATATCTAAAAAAAGTGAGGTGGTACTCTCATTGCGTCTGAGCGGCTCTTGGCACCCGTTACGGCTTCTGGGCTTATGGCATCTATCTTTCGAACTGTGGACGAAGCATTTTGCTGCTGTAGATGAATCTGTAGCCAGGGGGCCAGCCTCAATATTCGGTCACTAGACAGGCTTGAAAGTAGCCGACTTGGTGCAAAGCAGCCTCTCAACGGCAACACTGGACATGGAGCGCTCTGGTTTCTAGGCTAGGTGGCGCAACATACCGCCTGTTATAAAGGGTACAACCTTTAGCATCCATCCATCCATCTATCCAGCCACAGAATGCGTGCTATAGTCACTGACAAGGTGAGGACGGCAAGGAGAAGCTTCAGTTGTCCCGCCTCCAGGGCGAGCTTTCTACATTTCTGCCTTTGACAACTCTTCAATGTCTCGTGCACCTCGAGCGTGCGCGCTGGAGGGCCCAGGCGTTTGAAAGACACACCTTGCCCAGAGCCGTATATAGAGAGTTTGGTCAGTGGGAGGAGCGGGCAGAGCCAGGGCGTGCACGAGAAGCAGATTGAAGGCTTGACATGCTCTGTTGGCCAACCAGAAGTTGAAAATAAACCCCTAGCGGTGGTAGCAAGAAACGAGCTTAAGAAGGTCATAAGAGTTAAATGGAGTAACTCTTCATGGCTGAAAATATAGTGCATGTGATGTTTCGATTATGATCATGCAAAAAAGATGTAAGAATCGAATGGGCTGCTCGAACTCTCTTTTGCTCGGTTGGAGTCTGACCGCTCGGACGGCATTTTCCCGCCCCCCGGTGCCTGGCGTACAGATCACGTCGATCGTCCTCCTAGAATTTGATTTGGCATGACCGTGATTGAAAAATCACATGCATCATATTTTCAGTCACTTAGAGGTACTCTGACGCACTTATTAGTTTTGTTTCTCGCGACCTTGCCAGGGCATCGTTCGCAGCTTTTGGCTGGCCACGTTCAAATCTGTCAAGACGCTCTGGAACGCGCCCAGCCTGCTTTCGGCCAATGGCGCCTACTCATTTGTTTCCTATACTTCCAAAACTCTCTCAAACTCTCTCAATATATGGCTTTGACCTTGCCGTCCACATTCCGTCGGTGACTATAATGATGCGATACATCTCCAGGTAGGGATCATGTCTGCCACCGTAATACGTCTGATTTCGAGGGAACTAAAAATACCCCGTTTCAGAAGTGCGGACCTCTTCGTTTGTCTGTAGGGTCGGAGAAACGAGCGAGAAACCAGATACCTTTGGTGTTTGCAGACATCTCCTACAGCTAGCCACCCACCACCTTCCCGAGATATGTTGTGTCGTGGTCTGCAACCGCCAACAAAGGACCCTGTCGACTTGCGTTATTAATTTTTAATTAACTATCAAACTAATTTGTAAGTATCGCACATTTTCTGACGTCCGCCACCACAAGTAATGCGGTCCCGAGAAAGTTATCTTTTGACCCCGAATACACTAATTTTTGGAATTTTCGTCAGTCTCCGCTGAAACACCCGGTATATTACACCCTTTATCACCTCACCTCGTGCAGCTGCGGGGTAAAGTGATGGAAAGGGTGGGTGAAAACGAGCTTCACTACCTCCGTTGTGATTTTAAGGTATCTATGTTTATCGAAGCAACACTTGTCGGCAAGTTTTGTTGTGGGACAGATTAGGTATTGCCAATGGAGAAGATGGCAATTCCATATTTATTTATTTATTTATTTAAGTACCCTCAAGGCCCTGGGGCATTACAGAGGGGAGTGGTACAAGACAAATTTGGAACACAAAGAATATACAAACACTAATATCTAGCTGAATAAATAATATTTGATACAGGCACAATCTTTAAATCAAGCCCACGTTTGCACCCAGATATTATTTATCTTAATTTTTTTTAATAAAAGGAAACACTGGAAAATTAACACTAATTTCGGAGAATTGGGAATCGAACAAAAATAAACTACAATATATGTACTCCAAATTTTTGTCAAATAAATGAACTCTGATAAACACCCTTCGAGTTTGACAAAAAATCAACTCAGAAATCACAGAACCCTAGTCATTATCAACAATCTTGAAAAACAAATTCCTGTATAGATGCTCTGCAGCAGCTGTGCGTGGGCACCGCCATAACCTACCTTCAGTTTTTGTTTCCTCTTATTCCGTTTACTTCGCTTCATCATGTATACCATTGCAGGCCAGGTTATTGCCATTTTAGATTTTACTGTGTCCTTCTCCCCAGCATTGGCCTTTGATAAGGCTTGTCAACGCCGTTTCAGTATCTCGGTAAGACAAGAGAAGGTCAGCAACGGCAGATGTACTAATCTAGCGCGCGTGCAAAGTGTCTATAGTCTGCACTGCGTAAAATTCAGACTCTTAAACATGTGTAGTCTGTGGACTATAGCCTGGAAACTATGGTAGATTTTAAAAGATTTTGTTGGTCAGAGAGAAATTTATGTTTAGTTTTATATTTGAAACATGTACCTACATGTTTTAAATACAGATGGTATCAGATGCACAAACAAGTGTCTTAATTCTCCTTATAAAGTGAAGCCTGGGTAATCTGAAAATTTGTTTAGTTTGCCCAGCTCAGAAAATTTTGAAAGTGAAATTTTGGGATGGTCGTTGATTTGCCTCAAACTTTGATCTAAACTAGTGACGTCTGAACTAGTAACCCAAACTACAAGTTGCTATAATTTTTGTTTGCGATGTCATTGAAGTTCCATGTTTGGTCCGAGAGGGGCCACTGGCAACACCGATAACGTGACTTCAGACTTAGTAATATGGGGCAGTATGGGTGCTTTACAGCTTGCTCCCCCCGGGTTACAAAAAGTTTGGTGGTGTGAAATGAATGCATGCTAAGCTCACGCCAGCAAGACAAAAGGCCACGCGTTAAATGCCGAGTTTTTTCGGGTTTCCTGCTTAACTTGCAATTTATACAATGTGTGACGTCACCCCACTAGAAAGCGTGGGGAAATTTGAATGCTGGTTTTGGCATAATTTTTATTTGCCATTTTCTCATTAGCTATTTTGAATTTAGAGGCCCTAATTAACATGCAGGGATGAGTGAAGCCTGGACATTCTGAAAATGTGTTTAGATTGTGTAGCTCGAAAAACTTCAAGATGCTCACTACCTTTCTTCTCATGAGCACCTGGAATGAGGCAAGGCAACTCTTATTGCGATGAAGAAAGAAAAGTTCTATTGCTAGCCGGAACCTTTGCTACTTAGCCTTGAGACGTCTCCTCCTCTTTCCCCTAACTTTTGGCCTAAATCCTGTCTCCCCTTTAAGTGACCTAACCCATGATTTTATGTGTGATTTCACATTTTCCTACACTTGGCATCAGCTATTTTGTGCTAAAATTTCAATGCTAGCGTAGCTTCTACAGCGCTTCAGCCCTGCACTGGCTTCGTCTTGTGTCTCATTTGCACGCGCTCGCGTAACCAGCTTTGACAGAGTGGGAGCACTGCGGCAGCTAAGCTAGCCTCGACAACGTAGCACGAAATAGTTGACCTCGAGTATGGACCGTTCCCATCAATCTGCTATCTTTCTCTTTGTGATTAATATATTTTTATCCTCCATTCTTTTACCCTCAACAGCGCATCCAAGCGCTTTCGCCAAATCTCTTGCCCTTTCCGGGAGGGCTGGACCAAGCCTCGTGCATTTTACAGCTAGTACATGTTCGACATTCAATTCTAGCTTCGGCACGTGGCGCGCAATGTTGTGATTTCCTCGAATTAAGCCCAAATGTCTCGATTTCAACACCCCTTTTCTGTCTTCAAACACGAGAGGGCTTCCTCGTGAATGATAAAATAAAAGTACTTTCCTTATTTCGTGTTCTTTATTGACCTGTGCCTGGTTAGAGCTGATATTTTTGTTTTGCTTTACTTTGTTTTGTGTTTGAAGTGGGACAGGGATGAAATGCCACAGTTGCAGCTTGATGGAGGCCCAGGCGCCTTCATTAAAATGACACTGAACTCCTCTTCCCCCCTGCCCCCCTCCCCCCCAAATTTTTGTATGTGCCTGAAGAGAACATTTGTGTCGCAAAGTGAAGTTTCCGCTAAAAAGAATAATTTTTGTACTACAGTTATGTTGAGAGAATCGTTTTAAGCTCTTTTCAAAACTTTGCAGGTCAGTGTCTGGGCATTCTCCGAAGGATAAAGTGGTGGATGGCTTGTTGCTGCCTCGAAAAGATGGCCATTCTTCAGCCAAGTCAACCTTAGGCAGTGCCGTACCCATGGAGGTAGGAAGCTTCTGGAGGTGACATGACGCCACCAAAGGTGAAGCCGGAGGAGACTTCCAGTTTGGAGGGACACGCTCCCAACGATGACCAAAACCAAAAGATGCTATTGGACAGAAAGGACAGCTGATTTGTTGCCAACAGCTGTTTTGGTCACCCTTGGGGGCATTCCCACCGATTGCTACCTCTACTTCCGGCTTCACTTAGGATTTTCTTGTTTGGCTGGCTTGAGCCGGTATGTCGCTTCCTCTTCTTCCTACCTCCATGGCCATACCTTTGTGTTATGTTCTCACACAGATGTGACAGGTCAGATCAAATGGTGTGTGGCCAGGGCTTGATCAGTTGCATGCCGTCATTCTTACTGTCTACTACTTTACCTTAGCTAGCAGACCACCTGATTTTATTTGTTGCCATCTTATCCTCAGAAATGAACCCAGCATGACACGGTGCTATTGTTGCTTTTGCATTATACCTTTCAGGAGACTGGAAGCACCCAGAGCACTGTACTTGTGCCACACTTTTTTTTATTGAAGACCATGCTTCTTTTCTCCAGTTTTGTCTATCTATTGACTTCTGTGGTCTGTGATGAACTATATTTTATTTGAATTGCGAATGTTTTTTGTTGTTTTTTAGGGCGCAGCTCTTATGCGTTTGTTTCCGGGTTGAGCGGCGTCAGCGTCACCTGGCGTTGCATTATGAAACGTTGCATTATGAAACTTTTCCCGCTAATTTCTGCGAGAAAATGTTTTCGCTTCATTTAGTGGGAGACTTTTTCAGCTAAATATAGCAGAAAAATTTTTCCGCTAAATTTTGCGGGGAAATTGATGTCACATGACCTCAACACCAATTCAGTTTTCCCGCTAAATTTAATGGGGAAATTTTTGCTAAATTTTTCACTAAATTCAGTGGGGAAATGTTGGTAAATTTCCCGCTAAATTAAGCGGGAATATTTCCCCACTAAATTTAGCTAGGAAATGTTTGCTTAATTTAGCGGGAAATTCTGCAAAAATTTCTCGCTAAATGGGAGGGGAGCAGAGGCGTACCCTCCCCTCTTCCTCCTCAAGAGCTGCGCTCTAATTTGGCGTTACAAAGAATTGTAAACATCTTTAATTTTTTTTACATCAGTGTATCTTGATGTTCCGAGGTAGTGCACTTGTGTGTGTACAGTTTTGTGGCTGTGCCACTTCTGGATTTAGCCACTGGATGAGTGTAAACTTCTGAACTTGATGCATTCAAGTGCAGCTGTCCTTTTGTTGTGACTTCTTGTGTGGCCAGTTTTTTTAGTAGTGTAAATAACTCGCATTGAATTTGATCTGCTTTTCAACAGGGTTTTCCGCGACAGCCTTTGGCGGCGAATGGGATTTCACCGACGGTAGATTTCTCCTTCCAAAATACCAATTTGAACTGGCAGCAATGCAAAGTGCTTCATGGAGAGAGTAGTATGAATATCAGCACCCCTTGTTCTCACTCCAACAGCAACGAATTGAATGCCACCAGGCATAAAAGGAAGCACACTGGACAGAAACTACCCTACTTCGCAGTTTTTTAAAACCATACTCATCTAAAACTTGAAAATGGAGTCCTGAATGATTCCACATGGATGACAAGCCTGTTAGATACTATATGTTTTAGCAGGTTAGTTTTGACATAGTATTAGAAGACTCGCTGAAAGGTCTACTAAAAGACAAAACGGTTAAATAAAATTCACAGCGTCTTATGTTATCCCTAAGACGACTTGAAGGCGAAAGCCCAAGCGCCGATGGATTAAAGACAAACGCAGGGTTTACGGATGTGGTCGCAGGGTTTACGGATGTGGTCGCAGAGGGGTACCGTGTTGGACTACTGAACGAAAGGTCGCTGGTTCGACGCCAGCCGAGAGACAAGAGTGAAAAGTCTTTTCGGATGAATATTAAAATTCGCAGATGTCACATAAACATAAACGTTTTGGCACCTTTCGTGTCGCTGACATATTTTCGCTCAAGGACTTTGAAGGTCGACTGAACGATGAGACATAATACTCTCGCCTTAAAAATTTAGTGGACCATGCACCAAATTTAACATCTTTACAATTACATGTGCAACGGCTCAACATCATATGGTTACCTACTTTGTGCTGCTCTGGTTGGGTGACAAAAAAAGTACATGGCAATGTTTCATAAATAATTTTCTTATCTATGTTGTAGCCCTGAAATGATTTTTTGCTTCGCAAACTAGACTGAGATACAGTTCTCATAATTTCAGTAGTGTTATCAACATTTGACATGAGAAAGGCAAATATTTATTCTAAATACTTTTGTCTTAAGTGGCGAATTTCACTAATCTGTTCCACTTGTAGAGGTATGAAATCATTTATATCTGCAGATTGAACTCATTAGCTAATGTATTGGCCTGACAGTCTAAAGAACCTTGTCAAATATGATCAAAATACATCCTTAGGCTTCCAGACTGAATGTCCTCTCTTGGCTCAGAGAGCCCTTAAAGGGTAACTGCAAAGAAAAAAAAGTGTTTTTAAAACAGCTTAACTGGGTGCAAGCATGTCACAAAACAAATCTTCCGCCGAAAAAACAAATTTTTTCTAGCAATATTAACGCCACAGGACGTAATTTAGTCGGAGTCACAACTTCTCCACATTTGAAACTCCCGCTCTTTCGACGCGCGCGGAGTGGCTGTCATACGTCACTCTGTGACGTATAGCAGCCACTACGTGACGTATAGGTAATACCAACTTTGTGGCGCGCGATTTAAAATGGATGAAATAGCCGCAAACTAAAATCGGTCTAGTGCAATAAATATTGCTGTAAAAATTTTTGTTTTGGGCGGAAAAATTGTTTTGTGACATGCTTGTCCCAAATAGGCTGTTTAAAAATGCACTTTTTTTTTTGCAGTTACCCTTTCAAGGGTAACTGCAAAGAAAAAAAAGTTTCTTTTTTAAACAGCCTAATTTGGACAAGCGTGTCAAAAAACAATTTTTCCGCGAGGAAACAATTTTTTTTCAGCAATATCTAATGCGTGAGACTGATTTTAGTTTGTAGCTATTTCGTCCATTTTAAATCGCGCGCCACGAAGTTGGGATTCCGTGACTTTGATCCCAATCGGCTGTTATTGGCTAAGAGTTTGATTGACAGCTTAGATCTTGGTTATTAAACCTTTGTTATATGTTGTAATTTCCTTTTGAGCGGCATAGTTTTACGTTTACAGAATAACCCATGTAATGAGAGTTATTATTTTTTAAAAAAGGTTTACAACACGGGCACTTCCGTTTGGATTCATACCAGAACAAACAAAAGCTTCGCCATTCTGTCATGGCCGCTGAAGTCTCTGCTCCCGCCTGTCTCGCCTTCCTCGACTAGTCGTTTCGCCGAAGTGATCAGTGTTTCGTGTTGACCCAGGTGCTTGAAAGGAGACTTCCTGAAGTGAAGTAGTGTGTGTTTAGCAGCTGTCGCCAGTGTTAGTGATAGGAAGCGACACGGGGTTTTGGCTTTCATAGCGCGGTTTGATTCTTTCGTTTTCCTCTTTCCTTTCTTATTGTGTTTTTTTTTTCCTTGCTTGCACGTGCAAATGCCGACCTTTTTTTAGATGTAGCTCCTGTAAACAGCGCCGTTGCTCTGTAAAGTGCTGCGAGATGAGTGATCGCGACAGCGAGTCTTCCCGCAGCCATGTCGCCCCGAAAGATAACAAGCTGAATGCTATTTGGCTGCAGGCAATCGGGCGTTCGCGTAGCGACAAACGTGTTCAGGTATGTTCTCGTCATTTCGCTCCGGAGGCCTTCGAGATTCGCACCGAGGCACTTCTCAGGTCACATCCGCGACATGTGCTCGCAAAACTCGAAGCTTATCGCATCCCGTCAAACCAAAACAATACCGGCGCCATGTTGAACGTGCGTTGTTGCCACATTTTCCCTGACCAAACAAAAACAACGAAAGCAAACCGACTCTAGCTTCCAGCGTACATAGACGGCACCTTCCCCCCTTCTCATTCCCCTCCCCCCTCTCCGATCCGCGACCGGGAGTCAAGACGCTGCGTACTCCGCAGCCAAGTCAATCCAAGAGAATCCAAGAGGGAGGGGCGGGGCGTAGTTCTCCTGCGCGCGGGTCGAAAAAGCGGGAGTTTCAAATGTGGAGAGGTTGTGACTCCGACTAAATTAGTCCTGTGGCATAAATATTGCTAAAAAAAATATTTGTTTTCGCGGAAGTTTTGTTTTGTGACATGCTTGTCCCAATTAGGCTGTTTAAAAAAACACTTTTTTTCTTTGCAGTTACCCTTTAAAGGATTCATGCAAAGGAAAAAAAAACATTTGTTTAAACAGCCTAGATGGAAAAAGAATGTTATAAACTGAATTTACACCAAAGAAAGAAAATTTTTAGAGCTACATTTACGGCGCAAAACGAATTTGTAGTTGGCGCCCACGGGAGCCGCCGCTCGTCACGTGGTAGACCTATGCGCCGCCGCGCTGCGTCGCCGCCGCCGCAAAGTCACGCCGCCGCCGCACGCTGAGCGTTGCGCGCCGCCACTTCAACGCGTTTCTCCACGCCGCCGTCACCGTCGTCGCACCAGTTCGTGTGCTCCGGGGCACCGCCGCCATCATCTGACCGGCGCATAGGTCTATTACGTCTGCTTGCGCTTTTTCTGGAGCTTCCTTTGGGCTCTAAAAGTTACTTGTTCTTGTTTGTTTTTTGTTTCACTTCAAACGAAGATGAATAAGTAACTTTTCGAGACCATAGGGAGCTTCCGAAAGATTGCAAGTACCACGTGACAAACAGGGACCAGTCACGTGATAAATATGGGCCAGCCACTTTTCTGCGGCGCCCGCGGGCGCCAACTACAAATTCGTATAGCGCCGTAAATATAGCTCTAAAAATTTAATTTTTTCGTTGTAAATTTGTTTTATGACTTCCTTTTCCCAACCTGGCTGTTTAAAAAAAAAGTTTTTTCCTTTCCATGTGTCCTTTAAATGCTGTCTGTCCAGAAAAATGCCCGTAAAAATTAAAACTGGCACGATTCCATTTGTTCTGCTGCTCTCACAGATAAGATCGAGGCATACCTGGAAAAGAAAGAGGCCCTTGGCTGCAAGGATGGAGGGAGCAACCTCTCTTTCTCGAACCCCCGGTTGGACATGCAGCAGCAGAGGACGCACCATCAACAGGACATGCACCGTTGCCGCTTCTGCTCTTACCACAGCCGCTATGCACACAATGTGGCCTGTCACGAGAGGATCCACACAGGGGAGAGGCCCTTCCACTGCCGTTTCTGCCACAAGGCTTTTCCACACAGGTCTAACCTACGAACGCACGAAAAGGTGCACACAGGTGAAAAACCGTTCAGGTGTCAGTTTTGCCAGCGAGCATTTGTGCAGAACATTCACCTTGTGCATCACGAAAGGATCCACACCGGAGAGAGGCCGTTTCAGTGCGGGACTTGCGGGAAAGCATTTATCCATTTGTCTTCCATGACACGCCATGAGAGAGGTCACACGGGAGCGCAGCCCTAGAGTTGCGAGACCCGCGAGAGAGGTTTCTCCCAGACGTAACATTTAAATGAGCTCAAGAGGTAACACGTGCAAGAAATACCACTGTTGTGATACCTCCGGAGATGCATTGCACGGAAAACTTGTTTCAAACTCCTATGTGTTGATGCCTGGCAGCTGACCTGCAGGTCCTGTATTTGCGAGCAATTTGGTTTGCATAAGGTTAGATGTTTGCAATGCCTGGTTTATGACATATTTTGAAAAGATAATATGTCAGTTTGATACTTCAGTTTCATGTTTCGTTGAAGAGGAAACGACTACGTATGGCCTTAAAAATATGCTTTTTTGTTTCAAAATCGTCAAAATATTAGGCACTGAAGAAAATCGGCCATCTGCATTGAACTCTTTTTTTAACTTTTTTTTGCATTCCACCCATTGAAGAGCGTGGCAAAAGAGCTGGAGTGCACCTGATCTCGCCACACAGCCATCTCCTTTCGCAAATTAAAGTTTGATTTGGTCACCGTCATCATGGCAATGAAATGTCTGATGGACAGATGTACAGTCGGCACGGAATGAAACGCGAACAAGGAGCGCATGGTTTTCGACCCACGCTGAGTCACCTAGAGAGGCAACACCAAAGGTTTGGATGCACTGAACAAGAGTCTAACACATCGAAGGAGGAGCCATCTTCTTGCAGCTCCCATCTGGTTCAGGTGGTGCAGCATCTAGCGAAAACCATGTACCCACTGTTCGCGTTTCATTCCGTGCGGACTGTACATGGGAATGAAGCATCTGAAGCCAAGAACAGCAGACACCATTTTCATAATACCGTCTGCTAAATTCAATGTGGCAATGCCAGCGGGGGGCATTTAGCAAGGCTTCCAAACAAACCGTGCCACGTGCAGGTACCCCTTGTTTCACTTTTCCCCACTCGGGGAAAATGGATGATAATCTCGGGCTCAAGCTTGCACCAAGCTTCGTCGAAACCACCAAGGATTTGCAGGTGACTGTTTGTTGCTTTGTGTGCATGTCAGCTACGCGTCCTGCCTTGGCTAGCATTGCCGTATTGACTTTAGAAGGCGCTATTTGGAAAATGGTGTTCGCTGTGCCGGCTTTAGACGTTGCAGTTAAACATTTCTAGAACCCAAGACTGGAGGCTACAAAGAAGGGACAAACACAAAACACAATACCCATTGTAAATGGAACCTACTCTGACCTTTTTGCACCCTATCTATTCTTATTACAAAAGGTAATAAACTCCAGTGTCAAGGAGGAATCCTCAGTCATTGCCAAAGATGAGCTCATTTAGCGATGCAATCACTTTTTCATGTTCAAGTGATGTGCTAACATATGTTGGCACTTGCTCCAAAAGCATCAGTGGCTGCTCCAAGCTACTATTTTTCCTGCTCTAAAAGCTCAAATGCCACTTCCATCGCTGAAATAAAGATGAGCTAGGTTTTGGAGGATCAGTACAACTTATATTAGTTCTTAAGATTTTTTTACACCATTGGTGTTTCGGATGTTTTGTGGTGGCGAATGTTTTGTATTCTCTTGCTGTATTACATTTTTCTGTTGTACGAGTCTAAACTAGACTTGCTCACTCGGTGTGAATATTTTGTTTGTTTATTTTTCTGCTTGAGCTTGTTCATATCACCACATAATAAGCAAAAGGCAATGAAATACACATTGACCTGTCTTCCCTATTCTCCATCATGGCAATTTTTTAATGTTATTGGTACGGCAGCTCCGCTTTTGCCTTCACTGCTGTACAACCAGCACCCACGTGCCATGTCTCTCCTAGATGTAGCAAATATTCTGGTGGAAACGGCTGATACCGCAGAGAAGCTCGTCAAGTTTCCTGGATGTGCACAGACGACCACTTTTGGGTCATGAAGCTCTCGAATGGTGGTGTCGTACCAAAGTACAAAAAAATAAAATACTTTTTTTCTGATTTGCTTTTTTGTGTCATCCAAAAAGAATTAACCAAAACAGACTTTGGCAGCAAAAAGGAGAACACTGACCGTGAGAAGCACGAGACTGGCATGCTTCTCCTTCCAGAAAGATGGGCCGGACGTGCAGTGGCAGAATCTAGAAGACAAGCACAAGCGTCGATTGGGTCCTTGCTGCGGTTATTATCCCAAGACCTATCACGACACAATATATGTGGGAGAGAAGCCCTCTTGCTGTGGCGTCTGCCATGGAAAAGTTCATCCGAAAAGCTCACAGAGCCATGGAATGATTCACGCGGTAGAAGAGCCACTCAGGCACCAGACTTGCCGAAAAACGTTTGTAAAGAGAAGCGACTAGGTGTGTCACAATTACAAGAATCCACACCGAGAAGGACCTTCGAGTGGCACACGTGCGAGGATATAAATCTCGCTTGCTCTATTGGGAAAGAATCCACAAAAGAGGTTGGCAACACAAATGCGTTTTAATAAGCAGAGGAGGAGGAGGGGTGAACGTCGCGTGATACGTGCAGAGAAAATTTGCACAAAAAGCTTGCCCCAAACTAGTGTTTTCCGCACCCAATATCGAAAGGAAACTGGATTAACAAATTCCAGAAAATCGGCTCTCTGCTGTTCGAAGTGTCAGACACGCAAAGCCAAATTTTGCAAAGTGGACAAATTGAGCTTGTTCGATATAGCTGGCATCAGCCTACAACTAAATTGTAGCACTTGTAGACAGTATGACACTATGTGCCTAGTATATTTGGTGCAAATGTAGGGTAATCTAATGAGCCTACACATGGGCGTCCGTGGAACTTTTTTTCAAGGAGGGGAGGAGGGGGGGGGGGGGGAATGTTGCCTAGTCACGTCAAATATGCCAATGGCCCAATAGGGTGTTTTCGCATGATGTCAATATGCCATTATGTTGTTAGTCTGTTTTTCAAACACATTTTATTGATTTAAAAGATTACATCACAATCTCTTGAGGAGATGTCATACGAGTATCGTCTTTGAAAAATGGCGATCTTGATAGTGCGGAACGCACATACTGTGGAAGTTACGTAGTAAACTCATTAGCGTTCTCCGTCAAATCATATTGAGCGGCCCTAATCTGGACACTTGGCGAAAAAGTCGACGGGAAATCCGGTGGCTATGATTTGCCGGCGCCAAGGCCAACTGCGGCGTTGGCCAATCACGGCCACCAGATCTCTCGCCGACTTTTCGCCAAGTGTCCAGATTAGGGCCCCAGGACTGTAACTTCACGACCGACCAGCAGGCACAATTTTGAAATGTGTTACTTTGTTTTAAAATTAGTTTTCTTGACTTTTCTGCTGGCAGCCCAGAAACACTAGTCTAGCCTATCTACTTCATAAAACTTTTGCGTGTGCAGCAAAGAGGACAGAACAGGACGTCTTTGCTGTGCACGCACAAGTTTTATGAAATGACCAACTAGCTCAAACAGCCACTCTTCTCGCTGTTTCTGGGCTGTCGGCACAACAACGACCACATCTAAATAAAGAAATAAGTGTAAACATTTTGTTTTTGTTCCCCTAGGTTGCCGTCAATAAAATTAAATAGATTGCGTTAACTTTCCGCATATATGCTCGAAGCGAGTTTAAACCCTTCAGAAGAGCAGGTCGTCTGCTTTCTGAGCAGGAGTTGTGGTGACGTCAGAACGACGCAAGCTTTGATTGGCTTTGATTGAAAGGATAGGGGGTAGACCTCAATGCTAGATGCCTTAAGGTGCATGTTCAGGATCCCTACATTCTACTGTATTTTCATTTTTCTCCTGCGAGTCTTAGTCCTGCCCTTCCTTGTTGCCTCTTTCCTTGTCAGACCGGAACTCTCCTCGGGCCCGTATGGACCCATAAAAAAACCCTAGCCCTACGTTCCATCCTGTACCCCACCTGCCACCCTGAGGGTACACTGTGGTGGATGCCATCCCAGGAGAAAGGGTGGTGTGCTCCAGTCCCATAGATCTCCTGGTTGACGTTTATCACGTCGTACCTAAGGGCCTCCCTCATGTCCTGGATAACTCCGTTCGCCTCAATAATCTGCCTGGCTACCTCCGGACCCCTTTGTGGAACCTCTGGAATGGTGCACAGCAGAATTGTGCACCCCCTCCGAGACGGCCCTGAGTTTATCCACTTGAGTGGCCAAACTTCTCGCTTCTATTTGCGTCATGTCGCCCCTTCAACTTGAGTACGTCATTTACCCCTGCAAGGAAGAGAACTATATATATATATGTTCTTTCCCTTCACGTCCCATATCCTGTCCTTGGCCCTATCCATTACCTCGGTAAAACTCTGCCTGGCATGTCCTCTGCCTGGCATGTCCTCTACCTGCACCGTCTCATCCTGTCATTGTCTTTAGGACTGCCTTTTTCTATCTTGACACATTCAAACTTCCTACCACCATCCTGCACTCTGTCTCCATTTCCCCCTGTCCTGGCACCTTCCTCCCTCTGATGCTGCACTGGTCTGTCCTCCCGTGGCCCAACTTGTTCTGACTATCTGGCTGAACGTCGGCGTTGGTTGCTCATTTCGGGCATCGTCCTGTCTACCTCCTACACCTCCCTGCTGGTGAAGGCACCTCCCGTCAGCACTCGGCCCTCCCACCTGTTGCGCGCCGACCGTCTGACTCTGCATTTTAGCTCCCTTCGAGTTCGTTCCGTTTTCACTGCCTCCCGCTTCTCTTCTTCTGCCGTTACCCTTGCATCAATCTCCTCTACCCGCCCTTCCAACTGCCTCGACGCTCTCGCTCTTTGCCATCAGGCTCTCCCTCAGCTCCCTGACGTCCGCCTCCAGCGCCATCACACTCTCTTTCATTCCGCTGTTTATTTATTCCCATTTCTCGTTGAGCTCCACCTGGATGTCTACCCGTTTTAGACAGATTCTGCAGGTCAACTCTGTCTCCTGTGATGCCCCCACTTTCGGAATAGAGTTTTCATCCAAGTAGCACCACCTCCAACACTCGTCACAACGCACCTCCCCTCCGCCTTCCTCCTCTTCATACTTTTTTCGCGTTCGTTTCGCCATCATTCACCCTGTCTACACCGTGAAGTATTGAGTGTTCAGTTGTCTCCTTTTCCCTCCCCTCAGGTCAAAATAACCTGCCACACTATCCTGCATGGCAAGCCTCACGTGTAACTGCAAGCCTCATGTGTCGAAGGCCAATTTGTCATAGGGCAACTCTTCGCAGGAAAACTCGTCGAAAAGGGATCGCCGCTTTTTCAAAGCCAAAATGTATAATTTTTGTCTGCCTTGAGGCTATATTGACCTCCATTGTGCTCTTTCTTGTCGAAGAAAACAACTGGCCTCTTTCGCCGGTTTGTACGGTGCGCTGGGGTGCGGTACATATATGTCGCGCGTATATATCATTGGGGCGCATGATCACCTACCCGGCCCACGTGTTCACGCTAGAGTAACTGCAGGCTAGTTACTCTATGGTTCATGCCGCTTCGCGGCGACAGTTTGCGGCGGCTCATTACAAAAATGTCAACCTACCTGGCCCACCCGTTCACGCCGCTTTGCGGCGACAGTCTGCGGCGGCTCGTTGCAAGAAGTAATAAAGAAATGGAACAAAATTAGGATCCCGAGATGACACATTTCTCAACTTGTCTCAACTTTCTGTCCTGTCTTCGCCCTCTTGTGTTTTTTTGTTTTGTAATTTAGCAAGGCTGCTGTCCCTTGTTTGAACAAAAATACTTTAGGTCAACAGATAACTACCACAAACTTTTACCTCAGACTGTCATTCAACCCATTCGACGAATTGCCCTTCGACAGATAACCCCTTCCGGCAAGTTGCCCTTCGACGAAGTGATCTATTACAAATTGGCATATTCGGTATACAAATAAACTGTCAACAAGTTGGCCGTTGACGAGTTGGCCGGATCCCGAGTTTCCTACGTCGACAAGTTTCCTACTTCGACAATGGGGGTCCGCGAAGCAGGGCTTCGCGGACCCTATTATAATTAAGTTATTAATTAACTTAATTATAATAGAAAGGGTCATTCAACCCATTCGACGAATTGCCCTATTAAGTTATTATAATGTACATTATAATAACTCTATGGTTTCAACGACCGGCCACTCCATATGTGCTCGAAGCGAGTTTAAATCCATTAGGAGTATTAAAACATAAAAAATAACTTTATACGGTCATTTTTTTTTTTCTTACTTTACTCTCTGCCGTTTTACATGGGCCATAATTATTTTAATTCGAAATAATCTTGGCTTCTGCCACCCCTATCCTCGCGAGATGCCGGGTTCGCAATAACCACACGCAACAACAACTCGGAGTATGAAACTTGGAGCGTCGGAGTAGGAGTGAAAGAGCGCCAACTCAACTAGACTCAACCAACTCAAGGCGCATAGTTTTCATTAGAAGAAACAAAACGAGGGGTACCATGCCGAGCGCGCTGAGACCGCTTAGACGCGTTGCGCGATAACGAAAGTGGAACCACACTAACTTGCCCAATAAACTGAAAAAAACAACAACAACAACTCACCTATTCAAAATAATTTGTATACGTGTGTGGTGTCTTTTTTCTATTATTGTCAAGAAAAATAGGGCCTAAGATCCAGACTGGAATTTACAAAAAACACGGCTCCAGAAATTTTATTCGTTTGCTCGGTTTGCCAATGAAAAGACATATGACTCGAAGACAAATCCAATCCAGCGTTTGGATTGTTGTGATGAAAGTGTAAACACGACAGAGCTCGTGATGTTTCTCCGGCCTCTGGCTGTTCTCGGCCCGTGGATACCGTGAGAATGCGCCTGCGGAGGTGTGAGAGAAACAGTTGGTTGACGCGTTGCTACCGCGCATCCACACCATCCTGTAGTCCAGCGTGCAACATCGACGATAAATGGAACCGTAAACAAGAGACGCACCTCTCGTACGCTTCGCGCAGATAAGCACGTCGGCCATCTCTTTGTTCGTTGCAGCGCGTCCGACTGTGGACTCTTCTGCCCCGTATATTTCTCCGCAGTCTTCAAACGTTGTGTGCCAACGAAACGTGATGAAGACGTGCTGCGTCTACAAGTGCGGTGCCTGCAATGCCGACGCTGTGTCGCTCTTCAGGTTTCCGAGGGACCGGAGTCTCAGGGATAAGTGGTTTGGGATGATCGGCGTGGTCAGTTTCAATCCCCACGATTCCCATGCGGTGTGCTCCAGACATTTCACGGCGGACCTGATAGTGCAGGCGGGACGAGCGGCGCGACTCAAGGAGGGCGCCTACCCGACACTGCGGCTCGAAAGACCGCCGGCTGCAAAGAGCGCAAGAGAACTAGAGGTCGGTCGTGCCGGTAAGTGGCATTTGGCATTGCACCGACTGGAGATATAGCAGGGAGGTAGGAAGCTTCTGGTGGCGGCATGACCCTACGAGAGAGAGGTGAAGCCGGGGGGGGGGGGGGGGGGGGGGGGACGTTCGGTTTGGATGGGCACGCCCGCAACGATGACCAAAAATGAGGAAAACCAAAAGAGTCAAAGACCCTGTGGGACGGAAAGGACACCTCTGGGCACCCTTGGGGGCGTTCCCAAGGGCCGCAACGTCTACTTCCGGCTTCACTTGGAATTTTTTCTTTTGGCTGGCTTGAGCCAGCATTTCGCCTCCTCGTCGTTTTAGCTCCATGGTATTTATGAATTCATGAATCGGCCATCACTAAGTCCGGTGTGCGGCAGAGCGCAAGCTGACGACGAGCCTCCAGTGTTTTTCAACGTGACTTGCATGGCATCAGTACTGCCGGTCTTGGCAGCCTAGAAATGCGAGCTTGTACTGAATATGCGCTCTGAACAAAAAACTCAAATATGAAGTTCGATAAATCCCCCCATTCTATAGGGTGACTCAAGTCACCAGGCTCGATCTAAAATGGACCGTAAAAATAGACGCCTGCACGTAGCAATCTAAACTTTTCGTCAAAGGTGTATTTTACAGGTCGTTTTTTTTGTAAAATTACAAAGCAAGAAACTTGCCAGGGTCTACGGCGGTTGGCGACGCAGACGGCCATGTCCTAGTTGCAGGGTGTGTTTGGCGTTCGTATTGATAGATGGCGTCGGGAGCAATGCCCCAAGGTGCAGCCGACCAGCGAAAGAAAGCAGACGACACGCAGACGAAATTCGTGTGCAGCAAAAGCGCCGTCGTTATGCAGACACATTTTTTTTTACTTTAAGCTATGCTTTTATTGTCATCATGGTGAAATACGCCAAAACAACGAGGACGAAAACGAGGGAAGAACTAGACAGGACGCGGCGTATATTTATCAGCATTTATTTTTTAACCAAAGGTACATTTCAAAAAGATTATGTTCATTTTAATAAACCACGGCGGTCGCGAGCCGTCGCGATAAGGAGGTAGCGCCATCTATCAATACAAACGCCAAACACACTCCGCTACTAGACTTGGTCACCTGGGTCGCCGTCCGCCGTAGACCCTGGCAAGTTTCTTGGCCCTATTTTTTACAAAAAAGAGCTACGTTTTGTAATTTTACAAGAAAAAAACCGACCTGTGAAATACACCTTTGACGAAAAGTTTAGATTGCTACGTGCAGGCGTAGATTTTTACAGTCCATTTTAGATCGAGCCTGGTGACTTCGGTCACCCTATATCGTCGGTGATGGGTTAAGACTTGAGAGCGAGGGAAAGAAAAATGGGTGGAGGAAGCAGGTGGAATTCTGGAGAGAAGGGGATGTTTCCTCCTCTCCTCTCCAGCAATCCATCTGCTTCCTCCTCCCTAGCCTTCCTTTCCCTCGCCCTGAACTCTTAACCTGTCACCCTCTATAGTTACTGACTTACCATGCAGATTGTCTCAATTTCCAGCTTAAAAAAGAAAAACAAAACAACTACATCCCAGTTATTCTTTTATTGCAGCATTGCAATGTTAGAGCATTTCACCCAGACATGTCTAGTTTATTAGGATTTAAAAGGATTGCCCAGTCTGGGAGCTCTGTATAACATACTTGTCGTCTGTTTGTACAGCCAGTATGACGAACAAGAAGCAATACATCCCCAGTGTACGCAGATGTCTGCTTCTGTTAGCTAGCCATTGCCTTTCAACATACATATCTGGGTCTACAGTCACCATTGCACAACTTTGTCAGCATTTGATGCACCACAACATCATGCAGTTTACCCTCAGATGGAATATGATGATGTTCCATCCCAGAGTTACCTTTGGGCTTGCAGTTTTTCTTTTGCTGACAGAACTTACTCACTATGTTGGCCTTTTCCTGTATGGTGTGTGGCCTACCGAGTCATACTAAACACTTTTTTTGTTACATAACTTAAATTTATTTTTTCTTGTGTGCCAGAACTGTTACACAATTTTTTCCTAAACCAAATTTCTGACCACACTGCTGAGCAACATTATAAAGGCCCGTTCACACTCTTGCGACCTCTTAAACCTGGGTTCCTTAAAACTTCTTAAACCAGAGGACACACTGGCACCATCTATTGGGTAGCAGTGTAAACTCGGCGGTCCGGCATATTTTTTTTATTTCTCTCGCGCGTTATCCTTTCTTTCTTGGCTCGAAAAACTTTTGTCAATGTTATAAACGAGCCTTTCTATGGGTATTACGCACATTTGACCTCGGAAATCCCGCAAAACCTTCGCTCTTGTGAAATGCAGTTCCAGGGTCACCGCATAAATGGAGCCACAATGCCAGTGTGTTCCCTCGTTCTAAGAAAGATTTAAGAAGTTTTAAGAGATCTCGTCTCTCTCAGTTGTACTCAGTCGCAAGAGTGTGAACGGGCCTTTATGCATTCGAGGAACCTTGTCTTATGCTTTTTAGGTAAAAAAATAAAATAGTGCAAAAAGACACTAGGGCAAGAGAGTAGACAGGACAGGCTCTACATTTTAATTAACTTTACTTCATGGCTTCTTCCCAGTATCTTAATTTTCTGAATTCGCGGAACGCAGGCGCACGTGCTACAATGCATTGGCAAATGCGAGCCATATATTTTTTTTTTTACTGAAAGTGCATGCTCTGTCGTTAATACCCTATTTATGCTGTTTTGCTCAACAGTACCAGAGGACACACTGCCTTCTCCGACGGATAAAAATGCACACTCTGGGGACCGTGGCCTAGTGCCCCCTACTAATCTGCTCCTGGAGGGACAATGGAACAACTCTTTTGTGGTGAAAAAAGGTGAGCCCAATTGACTCAACATATTTTCTGGACTATGTTTCCCACCCGTCTTAAACTCTGCAAAAGCAAATTTCGTCCGAGGACACAGCTCTTCCACTTATAGCGCACACCCGGTGTTTAGTATGAACATAAAATTTTTTCATATGTAGCACACCTTCAGATATGCATGCTTGAATAGCTCACAAAAATGCTTGTGTCATACAGAAATCGTCATTACCATAATCTATCATTTGCAAAATCCGTCACATTTAATCTTAATCAACAATCTTGCAAAAACAAATTTTTGTATAGTCTGCTCCATGTAAATTTTAACTTTTAGACATGTACAGTTTACGGTGTTTACCCCAGCTAATTTATGCGGAGGACTTTCTGATGGCAGCTGGTTTGAGGGGCCTTAGTTACCGTCGGCAATACAGAAAGTGGACTAGCATGATATTCGTGTGCTTTGAGAAAGGAGTGAGCTAGTGAATGGAAAAGAAAGTTAATGCATAGACAATGTATATGGGCCAATGCAGGATAAGTATATGGATATTCTTGCCTACTCTGAACTTGAAGCATGGAGCTCACATACAAGTTTGCTTTGCATTTTGTCCGACAGAGTGCCAAGAAGCGTCTACCGATTCACCCTCTGAGGGCTGGCGTTGTGAGGACGTCGATGGACTGTCCCCTTCCCATGGGCACATGAACGTAGACGAAGCAGCCGCCGTCGTAGTGAAAAAAGGCAAGCTCTTCTCGCACCACCACTCCGGCCTCTCTCCACATTGCAAGCACAATGCTACACTGTTGTCACAAACGAGCAGTCAACAGTTTTTTCTGGTTTTCTCTTAAAATTGAACAGCTACCATAAAAAGGACCAGTGTGACAGAAAGTTCCTTTTCAGGGCAGTCACTCAAGCTCGTGAGTTTGGTGCCCACCAGCATTCCGGTCAAGTAAAATGCAAAAAATCACCGAAGGCACGTTTGTGCTGACAGCGTCGCACAGTTTTTACAGAACCAGTGGTAGATGACTGGTCATTGAATCAGGAGTAGGCATTGCGTGGTTTTCAGCTGGAACTATGTGAAAACATGTTGGCATGGCTTGGTAAAAGAATATTCTTGTTTTTAATGGCAGTGGTGGAACTGCTGAGCCAAACTGCGCCAGAACGAACAACCTGCTACGGGCTGCTCCAGAGGCTGTATTTGTGCACAATTTGCACCATGTCTGCGCCAAAAGGGAGCTGTTCTCTAAAAGTAAACTGAAAGTGTCTTGCACATGGCACTGTTGGCGATGCCACTGAAAATGAAGAAAGTACACTTGCTTTTCTGATGCCTACATACTATGTGCAAAGAGTAGGGTTGTGTGAATATTCAAATTTTCAATTAGTAATTTTAAATAATATGCTATTTGATATTCTCTTCAAAACGAACTGCGATATTCATGCTTTTTGAAGTTTTGGTCGTGGCGGGTGAGCCCCCTTGAGTGCGCCTCTCCTCAAGCACCAGTGCAGTGCGAAGAACCAATACTCGTGGAGCTTACACTGCAATCTTGCAACTGGCATCCGGAGCCGCCCACTTAGGCGAAAAACACACCTTCAGAGTTGCCCGATGCAAGCGCGTGCCAGGTTTATTAAAAAAAAAAGAAACAGGAAACATTGTTATTGCTGATACTTACATTGCAGTAGAATCTTCCAAATTTAACTGTGGCTATTATGTAAAGCTATTTGTTAGGCAGCAATGTTTTTTTTTTAATTTTAATTTAGAATTGAAAAAATGAAAGCTGTTTACAACTCCCTGTAACGCCGAATTAGAGCGCAGCTCTTGAGGAGGAGGGGAAGGCAGGGGGGGTGGACACGTGGACTGGGGGGTGGAATCACGTGACCTGAGGGGGTCACGTGACTTCAGGGGGTCACGTGACCTCAGGGTGTAACCCTCATGACCCTCGGGGGGGTAACTCTCGTGACCCTCGTGTGAGTAACTCTCATAACCCTTGTGACCTCGTGAGCGTGAGGGTAACCCTTTTGAGGGTAACTAGCCCTCGTAACCCTCGTGAGGGTAACCAGGGTTACTCCCACAAGGGTTACGAGGGTAACTCTCATGATCCTCATGAGGGTAACTCTCGTAACCCTCACAAGAGTTAAGCATGGTTATGCCGACGAAGATGCCGACGGCGACGCCGCTCAAGCCGGAAACGGGCGCCTAAGAGCTGCGCTCTAAAAAATGAAAGCCGTTTACAACTCCGTGTAACACCGAATTAGAGCGCAGCTCTTGAGGAGGAGGAGGGAAGGGTACTGAGAAGGGGCTATACCCCTCCTCCCTCCTCCTCACCTCCTTATCCTGCCTGCTACTCCTCCCTCCGAGCAGCGTCGCCGTCAGCATAACCGTGAGGTCTTGTGACCCACGTGACCTTACGGGGGCCACGTGACCTCACGGTGGCCACGTGACATCACCAAGGTCCCGTGACTTCACGGGGGTCACGTGACCTCACGGGGGTCATGTGACGTCACCAGGGTCACGTGACCTCACGGTTACGCCGACGGCGACACCGCTCAAGCCTGAAATAGGCACCTAAGAGCTGAGCTCTAAAAAAATATTTTCATATAGCAAAAATGTTTGTTAATCCTCTCAATTAGGTATGGGGCTGGGTTCCTTTATAGGTTCAATTATATGTAAAATCTGTCATTTACATGCCACACACTGTTCATACTCCTAATAGGGTAATTTAGACATCTACAAAATTAACGTCGTATGATTGTTCAATAAATAAAAAAATATCTGTAGTGGCCAGGTGACCTGTAGAAATGACACTTTAAATAGTCTACCAACACTCCAACAACTGCAGTTTTTTCCACAAGATAACCTTTAAAGTGATGGTATAAAATTTTCTAGCATGAAAGCTCAAAATTGTCTGCTCCAAAAGTGGGAATCTCTGCTCCAAAGCCCGTTTTTCCCTGCTACAAGAGCTGCTTCGAAATCACCACTTGTCAGCTGCACCACTGTATTGGTTAAGCTGCTCCCTTAACATCCACCATAGCACTTTGACCTGTTGTGGCAATAGACACTTTGCTGCATACGGGGCTGTCTGCCGTCAATCCATCTTTCGAAGGGACTTGCTGATGGCCCTCACTTACTCGTTAGCCGTCGTCTACAATACGGGTTATTCACTATGTCATGCAGGCACTTCCGTAGCCTTTTGTGCATGGTTAGGCTTCTGCCGAGGGAATTCAAGTAGAAATGCGCCATCCTTTCCGGGCTGTGGTGTAATTGATATCTTGACAGTTAGACGTAGTTCTGCATCTGACTTGATTCGCTGCAACAGTTCTGTTCTGTGCCGTCCCCCTCAACAGAGCCTGAGGAGGTTCTTGGCACCCCAATGGGTGAAGACATGCATTCCGAGGACTGTGGCAGAGCTTCTTCCTTTCCGCTACACTTGGAGGAAATGATGGATAATACTTTTGCAGTGAAAGAAGGTAAGCTTTTCTGATTCCAGTTACGCTTGTTTGCCAGCTGTATTCAGACTCGAGGTCTCCTGTAATGTGGCAAAAGGCAGGTTTATCGTGTTACTTTTTCAGGACGATGAACAGAGAGGTTTCAAGAACCTTTCGTTTTGCTTTCATGATGAAGTTTAGGCAGAAGTTGTGTTCTCACGTTTTGAAAAATATAATGTCGCAAAAAAGAAAAAGGAATGTAAAAGTTTGAATACTGTAAACGACAAAATTTTCGCGGGGACCTAATTTTCGCGAATTTCGCAAATCACCTGCATTCGTGAAAAATAGGTCCCGCGAATAATTCGGCCAATATGTGAACGCTACGGAAGCTACACTCGATTCGCGAAAATTAGAACCCGCGAATAATTCCGAATTTTCAGCTTTGGCCTGATTCGCGAAAATTTGAGCCCGCGAAAATTAAGTCGTTTACAGTAATTGTTAGACAAAGCTTAAGAAATGGTTGGTTCATTTTACAGCCGTTCATTTCACGCATGAATATGTACATGGTTCTCGTACAGTTTTAACAAGGTGATTTTTCATGAGGTGAGCACAGCATTACGAAAAAGTGTCTTGGAAAATTTGTGACATTGCAGCTAAGTTTAGTGAATTAATGTCCCACTGAATTTAGCCTTCCACTAATTAATTGTAACAAATTAATAAGGATAGTTACAAAGTTACAAGGAGAATAATGTATGTGTCTTTCCGCGGTGCACTCTGTGTCTCCCGCTTAAGATCCGTGAGATTGAGGTACATAGGATTTTTGTTTTACAATTTGTTTACAGAGTTGGATGACAGGTCTGCTCTTTCGACCTGTGAGGACCTCTACCGTGAAGACGCTCACTGCCTCCCCTCTTCCCATGACCACCCGGAGCAAGGCGAGGCGACTGCTGTTGTTGTGAAGGATGGCAAGTTCTTGCAGTTCCATTCTGAGAAATACTCATTCGTTCTCTTCTCCATGGTCACATGCCATTTTCTATGGTTTAGGCACAACCACCAAATATAACCAAAGTTGTGGGTCATCGAAGGCACACTCTCAATATTAAAAAAAAACAAAAAAAATTTGATACCTATTTTTTGTGGCTTCTAAAAAACTGCAAATACATTGATTGGAAAAAAAAAAAAAAAAGTTGCACAGCCACGTGACTTTTGCCAACTCTCTCCTCCTCTATATTTCTTCTTCCTCCCCGGTCCAGTTTCGGTTTCGGTTTCGAGCAGTTGCGTCTTTTGACTTCATTAAAAATATGTGCTACACTGTAGCAAAATATTGATTGGGTAGTCTTCTGACACCATAAGGGATCACCTGGCAAAAAATAAAAAATAATTTTTGGGAAGTGTCAGTGTCTCTTTAAGCATCAGTTTGTACTAACTCAAAACAGAACTAGTGGAGGGGACAGGTCGTATGCACTGTGTGCTCTATGAAATTAAAAGAGTGGGAATATGAGGCTCAGAGAGAGATGAAATAATGTCTGCCTTTTAGGTCCATGGAAGAGCTCCTTGTGTAGCCCTTTTGAGGATCCAAGAGTTCTTTTTTTTTTCCTTGGAGGGCATGGGGATGGTTACACATTGTGCGGTTCAGAACCAAATGGGTTCTGAACTGCACAATGCTGTAAGCGTAACAGCCTAGAAGCCCCTTCCATTGCAATGCAAGGGATGGGAAGTTAAATATAGTAGTGCTATGGGCACTTCAATGGGACCACCATGTGTGACCCTAACATCTGGAAAAACTTGTCAATAAGGTTCTTTTGAACATCAGTCACACGACACCACATTTGATTTGCTCTAGGTTTAAATAGGCACGAAAACAGCTTCATTATACCATATCAGTTTCATTCATGTGAAATATAGACAGTTACTGCTAACCGTCGTCTGGCATTACGGTACTAGGAAGTGCCTGGGTAACGAGGGTCTGCTATTGTTCTCAGCCTTTCAGAGGTACAGTGAAAAGGCTAGATCAAGATTAAAGGATCATGCATTTCTATTTGTTTTCTTTGAAAGATAGAAGTTAGACGTATGTTGTGCAAATATTCATAATTTCGAATAGTGGTTTTGAATAACACATTATTCAATATTTGCTTTAAAATGAACTAGGATATACATATTTTTCGAAGCGTTGATTGCAGTGGGTTAGCCTTGTTTAGCACGTTTCTTACCGAGCACGGGTGTACTGCAGAAAAGCAACACCTGCGTAAGTGAGCTCTGCAGGTATTGCTTCTCTGCAGTGCACGTGAAGGGCGCTGACACACGCGGCACCATACTGGTGGCTTCAATCTGATTGTTTTTCAGTTTCGGCGGGCTACTGGCTGTGTTGGTGGGTTATGTCGTTTTTGCTTAGTTTTGTGATGTAAATGTATCCCTTGTGGTACAGAACCAATGATACAGTGGTAATGGGTCACCTTGAGAACTACGACATATAGTTACGAGCCTAAATTCTGGACGTTTTTATGAACACTTTTTTTCTGATCATATTCTTTGTTCAGCCAGGTTTGGCAGCGCAACGACTGAAATGATGCCGGGGAAATATTACGGATGTCTACGGGCTGTACTGAATGTGCCTGCTGATACTAGTTTTCGTTAAAATAAACTAATGAAGAAACTAAAGCATGGGGGTGCAGTCAAAAAGCAGGTTGATGACTTGACTGACAATGTGCTGAATTGCAAAGAACAGATCACCTTTAGTGCTCACTGTTCGGTTTTCGAGGACACCAACGTTTTGTGAAAATCGCCGACCGCGAAATCCTCTTGTAATGACAATGAAATGCAAAAGAAAAGCATTATTGTCTCCATTTGTTTCTTTAAAGAAATTAATTACTGAAGAGATGTTTCGATGGTCTATTTTAGGCTGAATAGGAAATTTCTTTAACTATCAACCCTGCAAAAGTATTCATTAACAGCATTTCACAATGTTGACCTTAGGAAACAATTTGTTAGACATACATTTTCTTACAATGTATTGAGAATAGTATGAGATATGGGACGACCCGTCAATTGAAGTCTGATGTCTGTCTTTTTTGTCATAATTTGCAAAATAAAACTAAATGGTGCAAGAGAATTGACCTCCAGCAAGCTTGGCTCAAGTCAGATGCCAGGCACCACTTCATGAATTTGTGTAGACAGATATTTCTTTGTTTGAACAGACACACTTTTTGCTTTCAACAGCATCGAGTGAATCTGGCATTGACAACGCTGCACTCGAGTGATGCACTTGAGTGGCTTCTTTTCGGCATCACGTATTGCGTGCCTCAGGCTCTTTAGTCAGGCACTCGCAAGCTGTCCTTGACACGTTTTTCACCCGGCAAGCCCAGCCTTTTGTGTATAAATTATTTAATTGAATTAGATTTCTTAAGAAAATTGAATGACTGCAGACATGAGACCAAGCACAGTGTATGGTTTCTTTAAATTTATAAATAAACAAATCAAGCGAACGTTTATACCGCAGAAATGGTTCCCCCATATAATCAAAACTACCTGTTTTGGATTTGTTATGAAGGCAGAGCAGGATGCTTTCAAGAAACACACAGTGACTCCTTGCGTTGATTATTTTTGCCTTCTTTAAGGGGGGATACGGCCTCGAAATTTCAATTTTTTTTCGAACAAATGCGTTTCTAAAAAAAGTTTATTTTCGGTTCATTAACTTTCGAAGCATAGTGTCAAGAAGTTTCATTTAGAAATGTGCAGGATTTATTTCACAAAAAAAGATTTTCAGCGCGGTCGCGAGCACGCGCGATGCCCCGCTGAGCGAGGCCACGGCAAAATGCGACGTTTTCGAACTAAGCCTGCTCCGCGCTCGTTCGACGCGGGCGAATCGTTTTACCCTCGTTGGAAGCGCCATTTCTTCTAGTTTTTGCCGTGAAAAGCTTTCTGCGTTAGAGGGTATCTGTGGCCTGGGAGAGCCCAAACATCGAAGCAGAAAAAACGGAAAAAAGACGCTCCTAATATGCTACGCTCAATCTCATTGGTTGAAAACCGAAACAGGCCTCGCGATTGGCCGCGGTGGTGACGTCATGGTTTGTTTTTTCGGTTTGTTCGCTTTCGTCAGCTAGCTTCGCTCCTGATCGTATCCCTACTCCGCCGCTCTGGCCTCTCTTTCGTTTCATCCTTGTTTGCGTTGGTTTTTCTACCGAGGAATGCCTGCCACGAAAGCGAGCATTCGCGGTAGCTTTGGCCGGTGTTCTCGATCTCGAAAACGAAGAGGCTTGACAAGAGGACGCCCCCGAAAAAGTGCTGATCCACTGCCACCGCCGTCAGCATCCCTGTCGTCGCGAGCTTCGAATTCGACTGGCTTAACTAGCCCTCACGCGTCGGAGTCTATTGCTTCAAGGTCAAATGCTGAGGATGTTCCGGTCTCTGCGGAGTGCCTGCTGACAACGTTCGAGAGAAAGCTCGATCTGCTCAAGTGCAATGAGGACGACGCGGAGATGGCGGACGCTCCCACTGAAGAGCCTCTTGATGGTTATCGCCTAATCAATGTGTCGGCCGTGCAAGGACTAATTAACGCTCTACTATATCCCCAGTGCCATGGAGGGGAGCTCAGCTTGCAAGAAAGAGGGACTGGTGCCGGTCTTCTGTTTGTTGTTGGATGCTCGTCCTGCGGAGACATCGTCGCGACACCGCACTCGCCTCCAATTGGCAAGTCGCGACAGAACGAACTCGTGATGCGACTTGGAGTCGTCGGAAGAGACTGCGGAATTAGCTTTACAAAGTTCTCGAATCTTCTGGACGTGTATATCAGCTACGACGGAACGTGGCATAAACGTGGACACACGTCGCAGTTCGGAGTCGGTGTCGCAATTGAACTAAAGACCGGCTTGCTGATCGACTTCGCAGTGCAAAGCAAGTACTGTCATGGGTGCCAGCTGGGCCCCAAGGAAGGTACCGAAGGCTTCGAGGAGTGGGCAGACACGCATCGGAAGACCTGCCAAAGGAACTATGAGGGTTCATCGAATGCAATGGAGGTGCAAGCTGCAGCAACCATCTTCAGTCGGTCTGTCGAGAGGCATAACATGCAATATGTCGCCGTCCTGTGCGACGGCGACAGCAAGGCGTTTACGCGCGTAGCTGGTCTCGAACTGTACGACAAAGAAGTACACAAAGAAGACTGTGCGAACCATGTGGCCAAGCGAATGTATGCAGGCATAGAAAAGCTCAAGAAGACCAAAAAAGGGCTCGGCGGAAAAGGAAAACTCACTAACGTGGTGATGAAGAAGCTGACAAGCTACTATGCGTGCGCTGTAAAGGACAACGCTCCCGACGTCCCTAAGATGCAGAAAGCTGTCTTTGCCAGCCTCCTGCATAGCTATTCGACAGACCAGGAGCCCCGTCACAATGCCTGTTCACAGGGCGAGGCTTCATGGTGCCACTATAACCGCCACAAGGCTCTGGAGGCAGCAGGCAAGCCTTCAGCACCACGACCCCACCAACCAGCCTTCCCGAAGGATGTCGCAAAGGAGATCCTTCCTACAACAGGCTGACGCAGTGGGAATTGCTCATCCCATGCTCCCGCATGAAAACGCAGAATGCAAACGAGAGCTTCAATGCCCTCATCTGGAAGCGCTGTCCCAAAACGGAATTTGCCTCGCTGCAAACTGTGGAGACGGCTGTTGCTTTAGCCGTGCTTGAGTTTAATCTCGGTCCTAGAGGTTTTGAAAGGATGCTCAAGGCAACTCTGGGCAAGATTGCCAAGGCGAAGGTCAGGGCACTCGACACGTCGAAGATGGCCCACAAGCGACGCAAGCTGGAAAAAACTCACTTCTTCATTATGAAAACAAAGTAGTATAAACTCGTGTAAGGGCCGCACTATTTTTTCCCGATTTGAGGGCAAATTTTCGAGGTGCGGCCCATACACGGATAAAAAAAAAAAAATCTGTATCCACATTTTGAAATGAACGTACATGAGCGCGCTCAGCTGCACTGGTCGGAAGCGCCTTCACTCCGGAATCAGTCGTCAGTCGGATTTAATTAGTTTACATACTGCGCAATACACTTTTTTTTTTTCCGTACTTTATAGCATGCGCGGCAACTTTCGGCTTGAATCCCGTATGACTGTTGGAGTGGTACTTGCCCATAGCTCTGAGATTGCGCGAAAAGGCAGACAAATCGAGACGCCAAACAAATTACGACGCTTTGATACGAATCGAAGAACAAAAGGAAACCTCCCCAGAGCGTACAGTAGCGTTCGGAAACCTGAGTGCACGCGCGAGCCCAGCCCGCTGAATCCCCATTCCTCGCGCTTGCCACGGAACCTGACATATCGTTCATCTTTTCTCAATGCCTTGCCGCAACATAAATACATCCGGACAGTACGGCCGACCACGATCGAGGTCGACAGCCATTTTGCCATGCGGTGCAGTGTTGCCAGACGGAGAAAAAAAAAGTCAGCAGATTGATCCCCAAAAAGTCAGTAGATTTGCACAAAAATCAGTAGATTCTACGAAATCTGTGTTTTGCCATGTTTTGCTATTTTAATTAAACCACACTTCGAAGACATAGCATAGAATAACAAATAACATGGTAATAAAAACAAATAAAAATGAAAAAAAACAAGATCAGTTCTCGAGTAATTCACTTATACCCAACTAAAGTTTACCTGTTTTATGAAGGACAAAGTGAAATGACACCGTGAATGATTTTTTTTTTGTTCTTTTTATTAGCATTGACAACTGTTGCGATTTCGAGTATTATTCTTTGAAATCGAGACTGAGCCACTTTTCGGATCAACAGATGAGGGTGACAGTGCAAACGAAACCAAAACAAGATGTCCCGCCAAGTGCGCGCGTACATGCCCAATGGAAGTCCCCTGCAAGCTGCCATCTTTCCTTACTGGCTGTGGGCTGTGGAAGGTTTTTGATGCAACGCTGTCGGCGCGGAGCACTGTTGAGGCTACGCGTCGTCTGCTACGGGCTTATTTCCTTTTCGCCTGACTCAAAGTTTGCGTTCAAACGTGGAGAAACTTAATACTTTGCCTTTTTCAGCCACTGAGGAATAACACTATACCATTTTCTTTCCAAAGTCTGCGAAATAAAAGAAAAGAAAAAAACGAAATTTGGATGTCGATCCCATGCATTCCGCCGGGCGAATTAATGAAAATGGCGGTTCTCCCCACTCAGCTGGTAGCACCGTAGCAGCCGAGAGTTCACGCCCAAACGCTCACGCCTCTCGCTCTGCGCCACGGGCTGATTGGCTCACTGGGGAGAGGGACATTATGGCGGCGAGATCATAAACTGGACAAACCATCTCCATATATGGCTCTGGCCCGAATGTCACCGTCGAACCTGCTCTGAGTGAATAGATAAAAGATGAATATACAGCTAAGTCACTCGAATAGGACGGGGTTCTCAACCATTTAGCCAGTACTTCGTTTTGAATTCTGGGAGAATATGAGTTTTCTTGATAAGCAATTTGGGAACTGAAGGGGCCAAATAATAAATTTTAATGTTTACTAAAAACAAAAATCAGTAGATTTTCCTTTTTTTCACTGAATCAGTAAACCCGGAACGAAATCAGTAGATCTACTGATAAATCAGTAGACCTGGCAACACTGATGCGGTGATACGGATGAGTGGAGAACAAATATTGGGGATGCGGACGCGTTCCGCTACGTGCTCGGGCGGTGACTAGCGCCACCTAGCGAAATATATTCATAAAAACGTGGCATTACAGTCTGCGCGCCTCAAAAACAAGGGGGTGCGACACATACACGAATAATTCCTGTAATTTTTTTTTTTGCAATATTTTGTCCTAAATACGGGGGTGCGGCCCTTACACGGGTGCGGCTCTTACACGCAATTATACGGTATTTCTAAAACACAAAAATTTGAAAATTATTGTTTTTGTTGTTAGGTGTGTTTTTTCCCTTAGAATTTCAGCTTTTATAATTGATTTTTACCTTAACTTGCAGCATGTCCATTGTATTTCACATTAAAGCAAGAATTTTTTAAATTCCAGTTATATTTTTTCAACAATACATTTCCTAACGAGGTCCCTTTAAATCTGGAATTTGAGGAAATTAGGGTGTCGTAAAATTGGTCTATAATGCTGAAACTTGGCAGGTTATCCTTTCTCACAGTGTTCAATTCACCCTGCAAATTTCAATTGATTTGGATCAAGGGTTAAAAAGTTGACCCCCCCACCCCCCCCCCCCCAGGCCATATCCCCCCTTAAAATGATAAATGCGTGATCATAAATATACCCCGTGCTTCCTGTTGTACCACTATCACTTAGACAAATTCGTGCCGTGATAAATAATTGGCCTCTCAACCCTCGTATGTCTTAGAGTCAACTACATACTCAATGTGCGCCAGTGCTAATGCTGACTCCTTTCTGCAGACATATCCGGTATGCCGACAGTGCAAATAGTCATAACCTGTTATAAAACAAATTGCAGAAGTTGTGCAAGTAATGATGACATGCAGTTAGGTAGTACAGTGGAATCTCATTAAATCAAACTCTCTTAATTCAAACTAAGATGCAGGTCCCATGCCATGTGTTTCTAGGAAGGAAACTTCTGGTTATTGGGACTTTGTATTATTCAGAAAAAGTTCTAGTCCCCCTCGGGTTCAAATTAACGAGATTCCACCAAAAAAATAAGTACCAAACGACATTTCACAAAGCACGACAAAAAATTGCGGTAAAATGCAACGAAAAAAAATAAATACAATGCCTTCGCCAAGGCACGGAGGGGAAAGAAAAGCGACGATTTGAAGCCACCTTATGGCAGTTGCGTCACTTTGATTCCAAGACGGCAGCACCCATGCGACTGAAGGTGAAAAGATCTACATGTTAGGCACAGGTGCCTTGACAGCACGTGCTCATCGTTTGAGATTTTTTTTTTTTCTCTTAAATAGGAGTTTGAAGAAACAATATTTGCACATGGCAAGATTTTTACAGTCAACTCTTACGAATTTGAACTGCAGAAAGCCGCAGACTTTAGTTTGAAATATAGGATGTTTGAATTATCAGAAATTCTTCTAAATATGATGTGAGGCAAAGTAGCAATTTGCTATAGGAATAGCTGCACATACCTAGCTGGATTTCTTACACTTTCCTCTACACAGGCCTATAAATTAGCAGGCACACACATAAACTATTGGAAAAGTTTGAAGTGAATAGTGGTTTTTGGCCAAATATTCTCTAATCAAATATCAAATAGTTTCTCTAGGCCTTTTACTACCAGTTGTACCACGCTTAAAGGAAAATTCAGCTGAACTCGTGAAGGTTGTTCCCAACCTTCCGCTTGTCCAGTTCTAAGTTCAGTTAGTTCTAATATAACTATATCTATGAACCTCAGAAAGTTTAGCCTACAATGGCTTGTAAATGACAGATTTAACATAAATTTAAACCTAAAGAGACACTCAGCTATCTTAATCGCAGGAATTAATGCTTTACTCTCAAATTCAACCCCCTTAGAAAATAAAAAGAAACAAGCGTGAATAATGAAAGAAGATTATCAGGACAGTTCTGCTTGCATAATCGCGGCCGATTAGTCCCATCGAGTGAGCTTTTCACCTAGCACCCACACACTGCGGGAACGCAATGACCGCGGGCTTGGTGGGTATTGCTTTCCCGCAGTACAAAGGTGCTTGGTGAGAAGTGCACTCAATGGCGCTCACCCGCCGCGATTAACAAATAGTGTGAATTAAGCGAAAACACTGTTTGAATTAAGCGGGTTATAAATGCACTGACAGCATAGCGAGACAACCAAATTTTTTTAATTCGTTCGATGTAAGTGGAAGTATGAAATATCTTAATTTGAATTATCGCGAGACCACCGTAAATTCCTTCGTATGGCTGGGCATCTCTATATGTTTGTGTCCCTTTCTTGTTGTCGTCTTTTGCGCCGAATTCGTTTTCATGGATTACCAACTAGCCCAATTATCACCCTTAATTGCTATAGGTTTAGTTTTATGTCAAATCCATCATTTCCTTGCCAACAGAGTTTATGAATCGGACTTTTTGAGGCCACAGCTCATAAATGTATAGATTTAAATTAGCTTAGAAATGGGCAAGTGGATGCTTTGGAACTGAGTTTATGAGTTCAGCTGGGTTTTCGTTTATGTACGGTGCAACAGCAGTGAAATGCTTGTAGAGACTGTTCGATTAGACAATATTCAGCCAAAACCTCTATTCACTTCGCATTCGCTTCAAACTCGAAATCCACTATTCGCCCTTGACTAGCAGATGTCTTCGTACTTCTTCTTTTGCAGAGCCAGATGGGTTAGCCGCCCTTCACATTAGAGGTGTGCGCTCGTACTCCCCTGCCTTGGACTCCCGGTCGTCACTGCAAGGTCCCCTGGAGGGACACTGGAGCAACTGTCCTCTGCCTCTGATTGAAGGCAAGCTCCTGTGCCTCTGCTATCTTTAGCGGAGTGATTTATGTCGTCGGGTAGGAAGGTTGGAATAATTTAAAAGTTTTAAGAAACGTGCAGTAAAAATTTTTTTTAATTGGTTAGTAGTTTATTTGTTATAAAACTTATGGTGCAAATTGTTTCGAACAGAATCCTTTTTCTTGAAACCATGGGAGAGCTAATTTAAGTTTCATCCCCCAAACCCCGAGCATGATAACATTCGAGAATTATTACTGTCGATAATGATGCTTCGTAGTTGGTTGATTGACTGCATGAACAATTGACATGAGTTGGACTTTCACACACTCTAACGTTCGCCGGTAGTGCCCAATGTCTGTCTGTTATTTTGAGAAGTTCCGAGTCTGTGATTTCGAAGATCGATCCACCTTTGATCTCGTGATCAAATTTTAGTTAGAATTTATTTTACGGACAAAAATGAACAGCTTTGTCATGGTTATTACAAACATCATCCAACTGCGACATTAAACTTCGACATTATTCAGTTTAGAGTTGAACATACCTTGTTCCACTGAAGGTATTATTGGTGAGAAATAATATCGAGTTTCTTTGAGGCATGCAGGCTGGGTGTTCTGTTCTTAGGAGCTCAGCCGGGGCATTGAAATAGTGAAGAAGGGCTACTAATGGACCTAGAACAAATATAGGAAGCACTTTTACGGAACCTTTATGAAGTGAAAATTGGTGCCCTTTATGTGCAGAAATTTAATGCCACTTCAAAAAATCAGAAGCTGTCTTTTTCAGTAATTTATGTGGAATTCTAACTCAATGTAAGCTTATGATTAGGTGTTTTATTGAAGGCTTTCAAATTATGAACAAACAATATATAACTCTAACTTGGCCAGGCTTATGAAGAACTGAAGCAAAGTGGTATAATTTTCACCTTTCTAGAATTCATTACATCGTCTACAATAAGTTTTAGTTATTCTCATCTGGCATTCATCGCATTAGTTTTGACACAAATATTATAACAATAACTTTTTGTCCAATCAGTAATTATTAGCAAGAGCTAACAACCTTAGATGATTTTTTTTTTTTTTTTTAATTTTTGGACTAACTAAGTTGTTTGTTTCAATCGAAGCAAAGTCACCAGGCCAGCAGATTGACCTAGCTTTTCTACAAAGGCCATTTTGTGGGTTGCAGGTATTGGTTCTCCTGTGGCATTATATTTTATGTTTCCTCGCTGTACCTAGCATCGTGGTGAATGGAGATGGCTCTTTTTTGTCCTGGGATGTTGGCTACATTTGTGTTCTGTTCTCTCCAACAGTGCCAGACGAGATACTGCCCACTTTGACGGGCGGAAGCTCCCGATACGAGGACAGTGGCAGAGAGACTCCTTCTCAGCTGGGCCTGGAGGGACGCTGGAGCAACAACTGTCTTGTGAAGGAAGGCAAGTGTGATTGCAATTGCAGCCCCTACTTGTTCCTCTTTTTGCAGTCCTGCTGATGACAGCTGCGTGACACATGTAACCCTGTCACTGTCTTGAGTGAGGGTCAGTAAATGCTAGAGGTCTGTAAATATTGAGAACTTTAAACTTTCGAATAGTATTTGCTATTCGATTCTATTTGCAGTGCACTTTTACTGTTGGAATTATTCGAGTTGAAATATTTTTCCTTGTGTTTTTAAACCTTTCCCTTTCGTAAGCATCCTAGAAAATATCCACAGCCATATGTCCTTAATCCTTTCCCTACCATGGACGACTTGGGTTCGTCCACACTGTACCGCTCCCCCCGAAAACGAGCTGGGCTCGTGCACGTTGATTCGGGCTCCAATATGCTACCATGGACGAACTGGACTAGTCCACGTGTTTCTAGTTAGCTTTGCTATGGATAGATGGCGCTTCATGCAAAATAAAAACATAGTACATTTCTGAATTTGGCGGAAAATTGTTCCAACGCAGGCAACAGGGGATTTAAAAATGGCGGCATCAACTTCTGGTCGCTGCGTTCGTAGTGACGATTTTGCCCCAGAATTGGGGCAAAAACGAAGATATTGTGGTGTCTCTTCAGATTCGGAAGATGTCTTTCATCGGACCGCAAGAGCAATGTGTCTGAGTTATTGGATTTTAGCTCAGATGACTCCGATTTCAATGAGAACATTGTGTCGGCGTGTCGGCATTGGACTAGAATCCACGTAAAAATTCCCCCTCCATGTTTTGCATTCACTTTCCGTGCAAGGTGATGTGAACTGTCTGCAGTACTGCTACGCCCAGCCTGAACGTCCATGTGCAAGGTGATGTGAACTGTGCGCGGTAATGCAGTGAAGCCGAACTTTAGTCCCCTTTTCTTTTGCAGTGTTTTCAAAGATCTCTCATATAATAATTTTTTGGGCATTTGTTTTTGACCTTTGTATTGCATATTAAATTTATGGGGCAGATAAAAAAAATTGATATTTTCAAATCGTTTTTTCCAAAATTTTTGCGGTAGGCAAAGGGTTAAATTGTGATGAAAAACAGCGCACAAAGGACATGACAAGGAAGGGACAGAAAAAGAATGCGCAAGCGCCGACTCTATGTGTGTCTCTTCCTTGTCCCGTCCTTTGTGTGCTGTTTTTCATCATGTCTCAATATCGACTGGCCCAACTCACCAGATTGCTCAGTCTTAAAGTATACACATTCAATTCACATTAAATGTAAAATATTCATATCAAACATATATTCAAATTCAATTTGCAGTCAAATTTTGAAATTCATTCTTGCTTTGCAGTCCAAATTTTATTTTCACATAGATAGCTTTTTTCACCACGGGTGTTTTGTTTGGATGCCGAGCATCCCACGTGGACTTGTTCCTTCTGTCGTGCATTTGGCTGCACATGCATGCACAAATATCATGAGATGCCGAAGCGTTTTGGAAAGTAGGAATCTCGTGCTGGAGGCAGCACTACCGAAGGACCTTCTTGCTGTTTGTGTCCCGCCGGTGACTACCGTAAAAGTTCCTTATGTTCTCGTGCTTTGAAGGAAAGCAGGAAGGTTGGGGAAGCTGATATGTAGTCCTGGTGAAGGACACCGGTGCCAAGGAGGCGTCTCTTTCCGTTGCCTTTCTTAAATTTTAATTTATCCCGCGGACAAGCTCGGTGGGGCAGCACCCTGGTCAGAGATCTGCTGGAGGCTTGCAGGGGGTCATTGCGGTTTCGTTTGGTTCTGGTATTCTATCGGCTTGTTTCAACACGCTACAGAGATGCTAAGAAAGGATCCTTCTGTAGTCGCCGACAAGGAAGAACGTCATGGCGTCTCTTTTGGCCTCCAACATATGTTCATAGCCTTTCGCCATGCTTTGTCTGCGCATGCACACGCGAGCCTCAACGAGACGTCGAAGCGTTATCGAAGGTAGGGAGCAGGCGCTGAAGGCGGGACGACTGACTGCTGGTTCTCATCTCGTCAGTGAATGCAGCTGCACGTATGGCATATGCCTTGTCTCGTTCCCTTTAGGGAGTCATTTTCGGGCGATCATCTGCCACATTTCTCCGCTCTTCGTGTTCCGCCCATAGCCATCTCATTCTGCCGTTGCATTAGTGGCTGTTTGCATTCCCAATACCGTGGGAGGTCGTGAATGTGCAATGTGCTGCTTGCACCCGAGCCTGCCGTCGTAAAAAATTATTCGTCGCGCGTTTTCAACGTTCAAATGCAACGTCGAGGCGGTAGTAGCGGAACCACTGCCTCCAACGTAGGAAGGTGCCACTGTGTCGCATTGACTACAGTTTTTCAAAGAGCTGTGGTCCGATCTAGGAATAGAATGCAAAGTCGAGGTCCCATACTTTGGACTTTCTGGTGAAATTGAGAGGTAATAGAGCTTGTCGGCACTGCAGATGTAGAATAAAGTCGGTTTGGGTGTTTCAGCTCACATTGTTCGTGGGGATACATGCGAATTATTGTTCCACCAGCGAAGATTGTCTGCTCTGCCCACTACGGCTGTTTTCCTACCAGTTAAAGAGGCTCGAGCTTGTTTTGTGAGACAGGGTAGCGACGATAGAAAAAAAAATTGACCCTGGCCAAATACAAATTCTAACGCTTTGATTGGCATCGAATGAACCAATGTTCCATCTGGGTTTTCTGTGCAAGGTACAGAGAGCAAATGTGTGGTGCTGCTTCTTTAACAGACAAGACCGAGTTGCCTGCTGCTCAGACCTCTGAGGGCTCGTGGTCTTTACTCTCGGGATCCAAGTCCCCACTGCGGGTGAACCAGGAGGGACACTGGGGGAGCGGCCCCGTGCGCATCAAGCGAGGCAAGCTCTTCCTCCATTGCACTGGCCACTTGGGCAGTTCATGCAGGGAACCTTGTGCTTTATAAATACTGGTTTGAAGTGTATCATTCTGGCTAGTCACGAACGAAAAGCACATGATGCTTCCGAATGCCTCCAATCTGGCAGCTGCTCTGCCGTCGTATTTACATTGTTGTCTTCTCCCGGCGGCTTGCGCACGGTCACCTATCTTTATAACTAAGGGCGGACTTACTGATGGGGTGGTTTCACTCACGTCTTTTCCCTCCGGTAAGCCTGATTTCACCATGTCGATGAACAACATCCGCCACATTTTGGATCTTTTTGTTTGCAAATGCCCAGATTTTGGCATAGTTTTTGTTGCTGGTGAAATACGGCAGCATGGCAAGTGGCTCCGTCGTCAATGGAGCTCGGTACACATGGCCAGGGATGTATTTAGATCAATTAAACCAAAGCTCACTTAATTTTTTTTGTCTTTGGCATTACCGGACAGAGTGTCCTTGGCCATTTTGGACGCCCATGAGCCGCTTTCTCGAGCACCGGCTCATTTTGACTCTTATCAAAGAAATCCAAAACACGGTACTATGCAGTGGCACCTTAACCACACCCTAATGTCACTATTTTGAGCGGCCTTACTCGGCCTTTGTTTATTTTGAACCGTGACTTTCTTGTTTCAATAGCCGTTGACTACCCGAGTTCATTGGTGATTTCTAGACCTCGGCGTTTGCCACGAAGTGTGAGGTCGAATGGCATAGATTTGCCATTTTGCAACATGGAAGGAGCATACCGAAACAGAAGTTGCCTAAGCAAAAAAAAAAAAAACAAAACAAAAAATTACATGTCACCAAAAAGTGACACCACAGAATAAAACATTGTTTTCATCGCTCGTTTGTACATGCGGCTACGCGTAACAAAAATGACAACGCAGTTGGGAGGGGCAAAAAGTGAAACCACATGGAAACGCACTTGAGAATACTCGAGTGTATCACTTGGAGGGAAATGCCATGTTAGAAATCCCGTCAAATGTATAATTCCCTTGTTTCCTTCAACAGAGCCAGAGGATACACCCGCCTCTTCACCCTGTGAGGCCTTGGATTGGGAAGACGCTTGCGGCTCGTGCACTTTCCTCGAGCCCCCAAACGAAGTCCAGAGGGCCGCCATTGTCCCGAAGGAGGGCAAGTTCCTCTTTCGGCCCTACCTTGGAAATTACGCGGGCAGTGCTAGTTTACCTCGGTGTGGAGCAGATACGAGTGCGGGGCTTGGTAGTGGGGTTAGTGTGGGATCAGATTAGGACGCAAAGTTTTTCACGTCCGACTCGTGATAGTACACAGCTTGTACATTTTCTGGTCAGCATCGGGGACATCACTGTGGGTGTTAGAACGTAGTCAGACTCACTTATAGCCGAGGTTCCGTGTTTTCGGTGCATATCGATAAATCCTGAAAGGTAGCCCTGGAGCCGGTTTCGTCAAAATCGGGAAGAACGGAAAAACCCCGAGCTTGAGCTGTCCTCAAAAAAGAAAAGCTTACGCTTCATGTGAAATGATCTTTATTGACAGCTTTGTCTTTACTCGTAACACGTACTGAACTGTCTGTGAGGCTCTTTCTTTGTTAGCAACCAGACGCCTTATCCGAAACTCGTTCCGGCTGTTCTCAGCTTGTCAGTAAGCCTAGTATCGATTTCACGGTCCTGGCTCAATGCGTTTTGATTCCAGTTTGACGAAAAAAATTAAATTGCGGTTGCCGACACAAAAAGAAGTATCTGAAGGAAGAGAAGATGAAAAACATTTTTGGGGGAGATAAGGGGGCAGATGTCTCATGTTTCCATTTCGACAGACCCAGACGAGTTTGCCACTCTTCGAATTGACGAGGGCTCGGGCTCCGGTGCCCTCTGCTCCGCGTTGCCTTCTCTGGTGCAGCTGGAGCAACACTGGGAAGACACTCCTCAGTGCCCGAGAGAAGGCAAGCCCCTGTGCTTCTTCTATGCTTGTTGGTGTGAATTTTTGCTTTATGACAAGTACCGTATTTACTCATACAGTCGGGCCCGGTTATATCACACCCGGGTATTTCGAATTATTGCTTATATCGAACAGCCCAAATATCCCCTTGAAAATCACATGCAATAGTATAGGAGGGCTGTCTTTTTGTATCAAACTCTTAGGGACTCCCATGGCGGGTACACTCGATATACCAAACGAAGCACGGCGGCCCTTCACTTCTGCCAGGGTCAGATTGGGATCGCGGAACACATAGCTCGCGTTTCCGGGCTGGCAGACCGCCAAGCCAGCATACATGCACGGGAATACTCAACAAAAAAACAGTTGTAAAAAAAAGAAGAGCAACTGTAAAAAAAAAAAAACAGTGGAGGATGGAAAAAGCAAAGGGAAGGTCAAGCGCGCGTAGGGAGGGCAGGGAGTGCTCCTTGGCCCCAAAATAAAATAAGCAAAAAACGTCTTCCTCAAGTCGAGTGTGTCGACAACAACGGTTGAGCAATCGCACTTTGAACGCTTTATCTTTGTTTACCTTTTTTTTCCCCGTTTTTGCTTTGCGCGTTTTTCTTCTTTTTTTTGCTTTTGTTTTTGCTACCTGATTTTAGTGGTTTCTTTTTTGTTGCTTGCTTAACTTTATTCTATGGATCCAGCGTTTTTGCTTGATTTTATGCGGCCCGCTTTTTTCATTCTTTCATTTTTTTTTTTTTATTTGTGTTTTGTCGCCGGTGCTGTGCGGAGGTCGTGCGCACATAAACGATCGCAAACACCATCGTGTAAAACGCGGCGGTGTTTGTGATCTTCACCAGCTAAGCTCTACTGTATTTAGCGACTTGTAGTGGCTCTATTTGGTAAGGTCCCGTTTGTCGCGGCCTTCCGTATTAGCAGAGACGCGCGGAAATTTCAACTGGGGCTTAAGTTAACATATTTTTTGTATATCAAATTATCAATATATCAACTATTTTACGATCCCCTTTGAGTTCGATATATCCGAGTTCGACTGTATAATTCAATTCAATTCAATTCAATTCAAGCTTTAGTTTTCCTGTTATACACTGGAGGGACCTCCCGACAAAAAGCTGCTCTATAAGCAGCTTGACGGGGTCTGGGGTCCCATGAGTGCACTCGCAAAATAAACGCACCCCTTACAACAGCCATCAATTATTGGATTTTTCTCTTTTTTTTTTGCGTAATGAACACACTTTTGATTTTCGACTCCACGACTCTTGAACTGCGTCCAACTTAGCTAGCCGGTTAACCACCAAGCCCGCGAATTTTATTTTGCTGCCAAGCGGCCAGGCCAAGTCGAGCCAAGCCAAGCCAAGCTGCTCTCGTAATGGCTGCAGTTGCGTGGTTGCGGAAGTGATTAACCGTGAAACCGAGACGCGCACGCTTAGCGAAGCTGGGGTCGAGGAATCGCCCAGCCCCGGGCGTGCTTCGTCCATGGGATGCATTGATGTCAACAAACATGCCACCGTCTGTGATCCGCTTTTGAACAGTGATATCGTGAAAGGGGTTAGGCCTAAGAACGGTCGCGTCGCTCTCCGCGCTGAGTGAGCTTCGTAGGATGCTTTTTCTTTGGCAAAAGGCACGCCAAAAGCACCCTAAAAAAGGTTTGCCATTTATAGAGAAAGGTTACCGTGGTGCGCCCACGACCAGCCATGGGCACGCCTCCGTCAGTGGAGACGTGCCGCAGTACCCTGCCATGTCATATTGGCACCTAAAATGACATTTGCGCAAAGTGTGTAAATGCAAAAATGTTACCCTGCGTAATGAATGCACCCCCCAAATATGTGTCAGTTTTTCGGGAAAAAAAGTGTGTTCAGTAATTATTAGCATGAGCTAACGTCCTTATATGACTGTTTTCTTTTTAGTTTTTAGGGAGGCTAACATGTTTGTTTCACTCGAAGCAAAGTAACCAGGCTAGTAGATTGGCATAACTTTTCCACAAAGGCCATTTTGTGGGCTGCAGGTTTTGGTTCTCCTGCGGCATTATATTTTATGTTTCCTCGCTGTATCTAGCCTCATGGTGAACGGAGATGTCTCTTTTTTGTCCCGTGATGTTGGCTACATTTGTGTTCTGTTCTCTCCAACAGTGCCGGACGAGATACTGCCCACTTTGACGGGCGGAAGCTCCCTCTACGATGACTGCGGCAGAGAGACTCCTTCCCAGCTGGGCCTGGAGGGACGCTGGAGCAACAACTCTGTTGTGAAGGAAGGCAAGTTTGACTGCAATTGCAGCCCCGACTTGTTCCTCTTTTGCAGTCCTGCTGATGGCAGCTGTGTGACATATGTTACCCTGTCACTGTCTTGAGGGAGGGCTTGTAAAAGCTAGAAGTCTGTCAATATTGAAAACTTCAAATAATTTTTGAACAGCTTTTGCTTTTCGATTCTATTTGCAGTGCACTTTTACTGCTCGAATTATTCGAGTTGAAATGCTTTCCTCGTGTATTAAAACTTGCATTTCGAAGCTGTTCTGAAAGGGATTTCCAGCCGTATTTTCTTAAAGTATCCACGTTCAATTCCCATGAAATGCGAAATATTCATAGAGTGACGTCTCGTTATAATGGACACTTCCATTCCCGCAAGAAATCGTACGTGATGGGAGTTGTCCATAATAACGAGACCGAAATGCATGTATTTTCTCAGTTTGTCCACGAAAATGGTGTCCTTATAGCGTGGTATCCATAATAATGGGGCCCATATTAAGGGGGGACGCGGGTCCTAAAAATGCAAAAAATCGCGAAAAAGTTAATTTTTTAAAAATCCTGTATTTGGGTGCCTTACATATCCAAGCACCTCTCTCCAAAATATTATAGCGTAATTCGAACTCAAAGTATAAAAAAAAAAAAACTATAATTACGTCGCGCGGAACGCGCCCAAAACCTCCCCGAAAGAGAAAACCGACGTCAAAACGCGCGCCCTCCGCGCTCCGCCGGTGCGCGCCCATTCGCGGCCATTTTGGTCTTGTTCGAAAGCTTGCTTCTTTCTCTACATTTTTGGCGCCATAAAAAATGGCGTCCGCCCGGGAAAAGCACAGAATACCGCGTTTCCCCGGAAAAAGAAACCGAGCTACCGATTGGCTAAGAAGCACGGGCCGCAGCGAGTGCTGTCGCTATTGGCCGAAGCGCATGCCTCCTCTCCTGAAATATGTGATTCTCCTCTCCCTCCTCTCCTTCCTCGTGGCGCGGAAGGAGTCGGGAGCAGTCGATATCTTTGTTTGTCGTCTGCTAGCGGTTGCGTTTTGGCTTCAAGAACGTTATTTTTCGGCGTTCGCCTGCTTTGTTTAGCTCGACGTCTTTAGGAGACATCGGTAGTGATCGCAATGCCTAGCGTGAAGTTTTCAACGCAGCGTGCGTATGGCAAGCGGAAGCGTCGGGCGTAGAACAAGAGGACTTCGCTCGCATCGCCAGCCGCGTTGCTTGCGGCGGACATGCGGCAAGTTCAGCTGCCAGCAGCTGCATCGTGTTCCGAGGTGCCCGCCCTTGATGTGAGCAATGAAAAAGACGACGGCTTCGGCCCTGGTGCGTCACGATTCGACTCGCATTTCTACACGGCAAGCGAAACTGCTCAACGTGCGGCGCGGGCTGACGAGATGAAGGAGGATTTGGCCGCGAAGCCGCGAAGTCTGCCACACAACGGAAGTTAGACCTCCTCAATGTCACTGTCAAGGATAAACAGACAAATTTCGGCACGCAGTTCGTGATCGTGGATTTGAACGTGTTTAACATGTTCTTCGCGACCGCCAAATGTGAGCAGTGCGGAATGGCCGCGGCCATTCAAAAGCTGGTGCTTTGAAAACGTCCCCGAGTCCCCTAAAAAAGCCCTTCTGAGGGCTAACCAATTGTTGCATATGGGGCTGATCCCTACCCGTGTCTCTCCCTTAGTATGAAATTCAAACCAAAGGCATTCCACCCATCTAAAGCTTCAATGTTGTTAGTTATGCATACCCAAATTTCAAAGTCGATTTTCTCAGCTTTGGTTTTTTTAGCCTCTTCTCCGGCCAGGAAGGCTTTTTGATTCACTTGCGCTCAACCGATTTTCATAAACTTAGTACTATTTTCTTTGGAATGAACTAGACTGCAAGCTAAAGCTATTTTTATTATGATATTTTGTGGTATATAAAACTGGCATTTCATTATTAGACATTGTTATAGCCGCTATTGTATGTCTTCTATTCACTTTAATTTTTTTACATGATTATATGCTGCTAAAGAAATAAAAATAGCTTTAGCTTGTATGGCATTTCTTTGGGAATCAATTGATACCCTTATTTCATTAAAATTTTAATAAGAAGGTTTTTTAAAACTTTTCCTAAAATTAGCTAATTAATATTTTATTTTGTTGATAACTTTTGACAAAGAAGAGATATCTGAAATCTGATTGCAGTTATGAAATCAGCACAATAAACTGCATGCCTGTGCAAAAAAATCATTGAGATAGACCAATAAACAAAAAATATTTTTTGAGAACCCACTTCCTCCCTTAAACGAGACGTGACTGTGTTAGAAAATATTAAAATTAAATTTGCAGTTGACTTTTTATATTCCTATTTGCTTTGCGGTCAAAAGTTTATTTTCACTCGACTTTTTTCACTGGAGGTGTTTTGTTTGGACGCCTTGCATCCAGCACACACTTGCTGCCTTCCGCCGTGCATTTGGCTGTGCCCGCCCGCTCTAAGCTCACGAGATGCCAAAGTGTTTTGGAAAGTAGGAATCTCATGCTGGAGGAAGGACTACCGTAGGACCTTCCTGCCGTTCTCATCATGCCAGTGATTTTACTCTGAAAGCTCTTTGTGTTCTCGTGCTTTGAGGGAAAGCAGGAAGGTAAGGGGAGCAGATAAGTAGTCCTGGTGAGGCATGCAAGTGTCAAGGGTGTGTCTCTTTCCGTTGCTTTTCTTAAATTTTGATTTAAGCACCGACTATCCTCCCATTGGCTGTCTGAAATCATGGGACAACTGCCGGTAGAATCCTGGCTTATTCTCCTGGCATTTTGTGGAAACACGATTCGTTGACAACTTTTCGTGGATGCACGTTTAATGGACGCACGTTTCGTTGACATCAACGTTTCATCGACGCGCGTTACGTGAATTGCACTCTGTAAGGGCATTTCGTCGCGAGTGTTAACCTACCGTAATTACCCGATTCTAACGCGCCCCCGATTCTAACGCGCCCCCGATTCTAACGCGCACCCGTTTTTCCAGGCCAACAAACCAGAAAAACTTTCACCTCCGATTGTAACGCGCACGGAACTTCGTGATCAAGAACAACGAATGCGAGAGAAACAGGCGATTTATTTACTGAAGTAGTCACTCATCTCACTCCTCGTCGCTCTCCGAGAGCTCTTTGTCGCTCTCCGCTGACCACAACATGTCGTCCTCGGTGCTGTCAAGCGCGTTCGCTATGCCACACTTCTTAAACGAGCGTTCAACCATGGCCGAAGGGATCGTGGCCCACGCCTCGCGCGCCCATCCCGCGAGCGTCTCGAGAGGCGCACGCTTCAGCCGACCGCTCGTCGTGAACGAGTGGGAGCCGCTCGTCAGCCACTCGTTGTACAGCACACGAACGCGATCTTTCACGGACGCGATCATTGCGCGCGCAATGATCGCGTCCATGGCAAAAAGCTTCGGCGCCATCTTGAGATGGCGATGGCAATGGGTGGAACGAAATTTCCGCTGTTTTGGCAGTTTCGGTTTCGTATCCGATTCTAACGCGCATGCGATATTTTGGCCTATTTTTCCGGAAAAAAGGTGCGCGCTAGAATCGGGTAATTACGGTACTCGGCCCACATGACGCCGGTTCACGGCGAAAGTCTGTGACGGCTCATTACAAAAATGTTAACGCACCTGGCCCATCCGTACACACTGCTTCACGGCAACAGTCTGGGGCGGCTCATTACAGAAAAAAAGCTAATTTGAGTTGTTGATGAACCAATCTGTCGAGGAAGCAATCTGTCAATGAAACATCTCGTGTTGATGAAACAATCTGTAAATGAGACGTTGTTTGAAATACTAATTGCCACCGCCAAAGGATGGTGACTGCCAATCATAATTTCGGGAAAGTTATTCTCCCGGCGGCCAAGAGAATAGACACTGCTTTTCACGTAGGTATCCTGCGGGCAAGCATGGTGAAGCTGCACCCTGGTAAAAGATCTGGAAACTCGCTGGTCATTGCAGTTCTGTTCGGCTCTAATATTCTCTCGGCTTGTTTCAACACACTACAGAGATGCTAAGAAATAATTCTTCCGTAGTCGTTAAAAAAAGGGGGAACGTCACGGCGTCTCATCGGGACGCCCATCTTTCAGCATGCATTCGTAGCCGTTCGTCACGCTTTGGCTGCGCATGCACACGCGAGCCTCAACGAGACGTCAAAGCATTATCGATGGTAGGAAGCAGGCGCTGGAGACAGGACAGCTGACTGCTGTTGTTCTCATCTCGTCAGTGAATGTAGCTGCACGTATGGCATATGTCTTGTCTCGTTCCCTTTAGGGAGTCATTTTCGGGCGATTATCTGCCACACCTCTCCTCTCTTCGTGTTCTGCCCGTGGCCTTCTCATTCTTCCATTGCATTAGCGGCTGTTTGCACTTCCAGTACTGTGGGAGGTTGCGAACGTGCAATGTGCTGCTTGCACCCGAGCCTGCCATCGTGAAATATTATCCGTCGCGCGTTTTCAATGTTTGAACGCAATGTCGAGGTGGTAGTAGCGGAACCACCGCCTAAATGCAGGAACATGGCCACCGTGTTGCATTGACTCCAGTTTTTCAAAGGGCTGTGGTCCGATCTAGGATTAGAATGCAAGGTTGAGGTGCTGTACTTTGGACTTTCCGGAGAGATTGAGAGGTAATAGAGCTTGTAAGGACCGCAGACCTAGAAAAGTCATTTTTAGAAGTTTCAGCTCGTACTAGGGGCGAAGCTTCTTAGGGGCTAGCCATGTCCGTCCGTCCATCTGTCTGGTGTCTGTCTGGCGTCCAGTGCTCGTGCTCCTTCTTGTGAGCTCACGAGCAAGTGAGCACGTGCTCACGTGCTCGTGTAAGGCAAAAAAAAAGAGATGAAAAAAAATTTGTGCAGTCGACAGGCTTCGAACTTGTGCGGGGAGACCCCAATGGATTTCTAGTCCACCACCTTAACCACTCGGCCACGACTGCGGGACGAGTAGGGGCCCTGAGTTGTGGTAGTAACTCAAGAGCTGGGGATGTTATGGATGAAGCGTTGCATGTAGCCGCTCAACGTCTATACAGGAGAGGGCGCTGCAGGTCAAATGCGTATATAATTGCCTTAAACTTTGCATGCATTGGCTCACCGTTTATAGACGAGAGGGCGCTGCGGTCAAATGCTCAAATGCGTATATAACCACGTTCCATACCACACATTCTCTTTCTGACATGGATGAAAACGAATGAAAGGCTCGGCATCCTGCGGCTCAGCGTCTAAGCAGACAAGCACCACCAGAGCTTCGGCCCAATCAACATCATTCACCACGTGGAGATGCGTTTTGTTTGCGGGGGTACATGTGAATCATTGTTCCGCCAGCGAGGATTGTCTGCTCAGCCTACCACAGCTGTTCTTCTACCGGGGTTAAAGAAGGTCGAGTTTGTTTTGTGAGGCAAGTTAGCGACAATAGAAAACGAAATTGACCCTGGCCAAATAGAAATTTTAACGCTTTGATCAGGATTGAATGAACCTATGTTCCATTTGGGTTTTCTGTTCAAGGTACAGAGAGCAAATGTGTGGTGCTGCTTCTTTAACAGAGAAAACTGAGTTGCCTGCTGCTCAGACCTCTGAGGGCTCTTGTTCTGGACTCTCGGGATCCAAGTCCCCACTGCGGGTGAACCAGGAGGGACACTTGTGGTGCGGCCCCGTGCGCATCAAGCGAGGCAAGCTCTTCCTTCATCGCACTGGCCACTTGGGCAGTTCATGCAGGGAACCTTGTGCTTAATAAATCCTGGTTTGAAGTGTATCATTCCGCTAGTCACGAACGAAAAGCACATGATGCTTTCGAATGCCGCCAATCTGGCAGCTGCTCTGCCGTCGTATTTACATCGTTTTCTTCTCCCGACGGCCTGCGCACGTTCAGCTAGCTTTATAACTAAGGGCGGACTTACTGACGGGGTAGTTTCACTAACGTCTTTTCCCTCCCGGTAAGCCTGATTTCGCCATGTCGAAGAACAACACCCACCCCATTTCGGATGATTTCGCACGCAGGTGCTTAGTTTTTGGCATTGTTTTTGGTGCTGGTGGATCGCGCAAGCATGGTAAGTGGCTTTGTCGACGATGGAGCTTGGTAAGGCCATTTCGTACGCCGACGAGCTTCCTTCTCAAGCACCGGCTCATCTTGACTCTGATTAAAGAAATTCGAGACATGGTACCATGCAGTGGCACCCTAGCCGTACACTGTAATGTCACTATTTTGAGTGGCCTTACTCGGCCGTTGTTCATATAGTTCATCGGTAATTTCTAGACCTCGGTGTTTGCCACGAAGTGTGAGGTTGAATGGCATAGATTTTCCATTTTGCAACATGAAAGGGCATACCAAAACAGAAGTTGCCTAGGCAAAAAAAAAACAAAAATTACATGCCACCAAAAAGTGACACCGCAGGATAAAACATTATTTTTATCGCTCGTTCATACATGCAGCTATGCATAAAAAAATGACAACCCAGTTGGGAGGGGCAAGAACTGAAGCCACACGGAAACGTGCCCGAGCGTACTCGAGCGGATCACTCAGGGGGCAAAGCCAAGTTTGAAATCCTGTCAAACGTATAAGTCGCACGTTCTCTTCGACAGAGCCAGAGGATACACCCGCTGCTTCACCCTGCGAAGGCTCGGATTGCGAAGACACTTGCAGCCCGTGCACTTTCCTCGAGCCCCCAAACGAAGTCCAGAGGGCCGCCATTGTCCCGAAGGAGGGCAAGTTCCTCTTTCGGCCCTACCTTGGAGGTTACGCGGGCAGTGCTAGTCCACCTCGGTGTGGAGCAGAAACGGGTGCGGGGGTTTGTAGTGGGGTTAGTGCGGGATCAGATTAGGACGCAAAGCTTTCCACGTTCGGCTCGTGGTACACAGCTTGCACATTTTCTTGTCAGCATCGGGGACATCACTGCGGGTGTTAGAACTTAGAACGTAGTCGGACCCACTTATAGCTGGGGTTTCGTGTTTTAGGGGCGAAGCTCCTTAGGGGCTAGCTATGTCCGTATGTCCGTCCGCCGTCCGCCGTAGGCCGGCGTCGGGTGCTCGGGCTTCTGCTCGTGAGATCACGTGCTCACGAGCACGTGAGCACATGCTCATGTGCTCGTGTAGGGCAAAAAAAAAAAATTGGAAAAAAAAAGATGAAAAAAATTATGAAAAAAGAAAAAGAAGAAAAAAAAAGAGTAGGGGGTTCCGAGATGCCATCCCATGTCTTCTTAAAAACAGAAAAAGAAGAAAACCACACATTCTCCTACTGATATGAATGAAAATGCTCGGCATGCTGCGGCTCGGCGTCTACGCAGACAAGCACCACCAGAGCTTCGCCCCAAGCAACATCATTCACCACGTGGAGATGCGGTCAATTTTTTGGTGTATATGGATAAATCCTGAAAGGTAGTCCCGAGCCGGTTTCGTCAAAATCGGGGAGAGCTGAAAAACCCCGAGCTTGAGCCGTCCTCAAAAAAAAAAAGCTGAAGCTTCATGTGCAATAATCTTTATCTGCAGCTTCGTCTTTAGTTGTAACACATACTGAATTGTCTGTGAGGCTCATTCTTTGTCAGCAACCACACGCCTTATCCGAAACTCCTCCCTGCTGTTCTCAGCTTGTCAGTAACCTTAGTGTCATTTTGACGGTCCTGGTTCGATGCGTTTTGATTCCGGTTTGACGAAGAAGCTCGAAGCGCGGATGCCGACATAAAAGGAATTATCTGAAAGGCGACAAGGTGAAAAACATTTTTGGGAGCTAAGGGGCTGATGTACCGTGTTTCCATTTCGACAGACCCGGACGAGTTTTCTGCTCTTCGGATTGACGAGGGCTGGGGCTGTGGTGCCCTCGGCTCCGCAGTGCCTTCTCCGGTGCAGCTGGAGCGACACCAGGAAGACACTCCTCTGTGTTCGAGAGAAGGCAAGCCCCTGTACTTTTTTATGCTTGTTGGTGTGAATTTTTGCGTTATGACAAGTATTTTTATTTGTATGCAAAATGTTTTGTTTATGCATAGCACAAGATCGTCTGCTTCTTGCCCAGGGGTTGCGATGATGTCAGAACGCAGAGCTCTTATTGGCTAATTGAAAAAAATAGTGGGTAGGCCTCAAGGCATCTAGCGTTGAGGTCTACCCACTACTATTTCAATCAAAGCCAATCAGAGCTCGGCGTCGTTCTAACGTCACCACAGCTCCTGCTCAAGAGGCAGACGATCTTGCTCTTTGAATTGGTCACCATCTAGCATTTTGATCTCTGACTCGAACAAGCACTTTCCCTCAATTTCATCAAAATTTTAATGGTTTACGCTTTTATATTTCTTTGTCCCTTGACATACCGTAAAAACCCGCATATAATACGAGGTTTTTTTTCCAAATTTTGCCATGTAAAATTTGTGGCTCGTATTATACGCGGGTCCCAACAATTTTCAGCTTCAATGAGGCGCGATCTAACGCAGTTCGACGTAGTTTCGGTTTCGAAGCAATATGGCGTTCAAAACAGCTATCATCATCATTAAAATCACAATGTCCGATGCGCCACCATCCGTCCACAGTCAGGCTAGGCAATGGCGTCGGCGCGAAAACAATGCTCGGCCGCCTTCAAAAGATAAGTTGTTTTGGTTGTGGAAGACATCGGCAACAGTGCTGCCGGACGACAATTGGCCGTAAATGAAGGGAGCATCCACGGATGGAGACGACAAAAGCAAGCTCTGTTCGCGTGCAACGGAACAAGGAGAAGCTTTAGAAACCCAAAGAATGGCGTGTTCGCCGACTTTAGTCGAGGCAAGTTTCAGCGACTTTGTGAAAGGGCAACGTGAAACGGCACCTCGCGACCTCGCCGTAAACATCGAGCTGCTGCAAGAGAAGGCGAGAGAACTTTGGCGGAGCCGACATTGGGCTGCTAGCTTTATGCGCCGCGCCAGGTTTTTACTGCGTCGGCGCACGCTCGTCGCTCGCTCTTTCAAAAAGTGCGGGAGCTCAAATGCGCTCGAAGGCACTGAAGACGACTGCCTTTGAGAAGAGGCGTCGGAGAAGGAGTCTGATGGATGTGATGACAGTGATTGAGGTTCAATTACGACGCAAATAAACGTTTTTCTTAAGACTTCTTGGGTCGTATTTTTCGTGGAAAATTTTCGCAGTCTTTAAATTGTTTCGTATTATACGCGGATAAAACTTTTTTTTCTTTTTCGCTGTCCTCAAATCATGCCTCGTATTATACGCGGGTTCGTATTATATGCGGGTTTTTACGGTAAGTGGCACAAATTCGTGTGTCGTAATATACTGTCAACGACTAAATTTTCGCAAGGACCTAATTTTCGCGAATTTCGCGAATCACTTACGATTCGCGAAAAATACGTCCCGCGAACAATTTGGGCAATATGTGAACTCTACGGAAGCTACAGTCGATTCGCGAAAATTAGGACCCGCTAATAATTTCAAATGTTCAGCTTTGGGCCGATTCGCAAAAATTCGAGCCTGCGAAAATTAAGTCATTTACAGTATCCATTTACTTGGAAACATGCAATTTGGGTGTTCTGTGCTTAGGAAATCAACACCATGGCATTGAAATAGTGAAAAAATGCTACTAATAGGCCTAGCACAGATATAGCAGGCACTTTTATTGAACCTTCATGAAGTAAAAATTAGTGCTGTCTATTTCCACAAATTTAATATTGCTAAAGAAGAAATCAGGCTTTGTCTTTTTCTGTAATTTGTGTGGAAATATATACCAATCTAAGCTGATAATGAGGTGTTTTAAAGCGGTAGCTTTTATAGGCCCAACCACACTCAACGTCATGTTTTCAAGGTTATGTACTGGCCGTGGCTGAAGTGCAAGGTCATGTAATCAAGGTCACGTAATGCCTGTGACTGAAGTGCAAAGTCGCGCAATCAAAGTCACATAAGTGCCTTTGTGTAAGCATGTAAGCTCATAGGACAGCGTTGAGGACGTCAGGTCACAACAGCTTCAGTCACTGAAGCTGACATGACCTGATGTCCTTGACGTCGTCCTCGAACTTCTCCTAGAGGTCGTCCTTGACGTCGTCCTGGAGGTCGGGCTTGACGTCGTCCTAGAGGTCGCCCTTGAGGTCATCTCAGGGATCGTCCTAGACATTTTCTAGGACGCCATCCTCAATGCCGTCCTTGACATCCTCGACGTTGTCTTATGGCCAATTTGTCTGGGCTCGCATGGCACCGGTGCAGTGCAGTTCGTGGTACATGCAAGGCTAGAGGGGAGAGGGGAGCTTCCTTCTCTCCCCGCCAGTCTTTCGTGTACTAAAGTGGAAAGAGTTTACTGCACTGGACGGGTGCGGTGCGGGCCCAGACGAATTGGTCATTAGAGGTCGTCCTCGACACCGCCCTTGACGTCGTCCTTGATGTGTGTGCGGCACATTACAACCATTTCATCACAGTACCCTTTCCTTTCCTAATTGTTTTCACAAACAATGTTCCTGTAAAGCTACCGCATTTCATCACATTTGGTTCAATGAACATGCGTGCAATTTTTTCTTTCCACTCTTCATTAATTCTTAGCCCTTGTGATTTTTTGTATCTCGTAACATTTTTATTGAAGGCTTTCAAATAATGAACAAATGATATACAACTCTGACTTGACCAGGTTTATGAGGAAATGAAGCAAAGTTCTATCATTTTCACCTTTCTAGAATTCATTACACCAAATACACTAAGTTTCAGTCATTCTCATCGGGCCTTCATCGCATCAGTTTTCACGAAAACATTAAAACAATAACTTATTGTCCAGTCAGTAATTTTTAACAAGAGATAACATCCTTAGATGCTTTTTTTAAATTTTTTTATTATTTTTGGAGGGACAAGGAGATCTGTCTCACTCGATGTAAGGACACCAGGCTAACAGATTGCCTAACTTTTCCACAATGGCCACTTTGTGTGTTGCAGGTGACGGTTCTCCTGCGGCATTATATTTTTTGTTTTCTCGCTCTGTTTAGTCTGGTGGTGAACAGAGACATCTTTTTTCAACTTGTGATGTCGGCTACATTCGTGTGCTGTTCTCTCCAACAGTGTCAGACGAGATACTGCCCACCCCTACAGGCGGCAGCTCTCAATACGAGGACTGCGGCAGGGTGCCTCCTTCCCAGCTGGGCCCGGAGGGATGCTGGACCAACAACTGTGTTGTCAAGGAAGGCAAGTGTGAATGCAAATGTAGCCCCTACTTGTTTCATAGCGTCTGCTGTTCGATTCTATTCGCAGTGCACTTTTACAATGCGAAATATTAGAGTTGAAATGTTTTTCCTCGTGTATTAAAACTGTTCTCTTTCATAGCTGTTCTGAAAGGGGTTTTTTAGCTGTATTTTCTGAAAGTATCCATCTTCAATTCACATTAAATGTCAAATGTTCGTAGAGTGACGTCTCATTAATATAGACACTTCCGTTCCCGCACAAAATTGTTCCTAATGCGAGTTGTTCATAATAACGAGACATCGAAGCGTCATCGAAGGTAGGAAGCAGGCGCTGGAGGCTGGACAACTGACTGCTGTTCTCATCTCGTCAGTGAATGTAGCTGCACGTATGGCATATGTCTTGTCTCGTTCCCTTTAGGAAGTCATTTTCGGGCGATTATCTGCCACACTTCTCCGCTCTTTGTGTTCTGCCCGTAGCCATCTCATTTCGCCGTTGCATTTGCGGCTGTTTGCACTCTTTAATACCATGGGAGGTTGCAAACGTGCAAGGTGCTGCTTGCACCCGAACCTGCCGTCGTGAAGAATTATCCGTGGCTTATTTTCAACGTTTGAACGCAATGTCGGGGTGGTAGCAGCTGAACCACTGCCTACTAAATGTAGGAACGTGCCAACATGTAGCATTGACTACAGTTTTTCAAAGAGCTGAGGTCAAGCTTGTTTTGGGAGACGGGGTAGCGATGATAGGAAAGGAAATATTCCCCGGGCAAATGCGAATTCTAACGGTTTGATCAGGATTGAACGAACCCATGTTCCATTTGGGTTTTCTGTGCAAGGTACAGAGAGCAGATATGTTGTGCTTTTTAAACAGAGAAAACCGAGTTGCCTGCTGTTCAGACCTCTGAGTGTTCGTGGTCTGGGCTCTCGGGCTCCAAGTCCCCACTGCGGATGAACCGGGGGGGACACTGGGGGAGCGGCCTTGTACAGATCAAGCAAGGCAAGTTTTTTTTGGCATTGAAAGTGCCACTCAAGTTTGTTGCGTGAGACTGGGTAGCGACGATAGAAAACAAAATTTGCTCCACACAAATACAGATTCTAACGATTCAATCGGCATCGAATGAACCCATGTTCCATTTGGGTTTTCTGTGCAAGGTACAGAGAGCAGATGGGTTTTGCCACTTCTCTATGGGGCAACACTGCTTCTAGAGATTTTTTTATATAACTTGTGATTCAATTCAAGCTAAATTTACCTAGCTTATCTCCCATTACAATCTGGCTACAGTCGATATAGGATATATCGAATTCAAGAGGAATCGTAAAATAGTTAGATATATCAATAACTTGATATACAAAAATACGTTAAATTAAGCTCGACTTGGAATTTCCTGGCGTCTCTGCTAATATTGAAGGTCGCGACAAACGAGAGCTTTCCAAATAGAGCATCCAAGAGCCGCTAAGTACAGTAGAGTTTAGTTGGCAAAGACCACAAACATTGCCGTGCTTACACGCGTGCCTGGTCGGAACCTCCAAACAGCGTAATCAACAAAACATGAAAATAATAAAAGAAGAAAAAGCGAGACGCATGAAAAAACTTAAGCAAGTAACAAAAGGAAAGCTGTCTAAATTCAGGCCACAAACAAAAGAAAAGAAAAAAAACGGGCAAAGCAATAACGGCGAACGAAAAAGGTAAACAAAGTTAAGGCGTGTTCAAAGTGCGATTGCACAACCGTTATTGTCAACATACTTGACTTGCCAAAAACTTTTTTTTTTTTTATTTTGGGGTTAGAAAGTCGCGCAGCATCAGCAGTGTTTGGGGAAAGGGCGCAAGCTATCGTTTTAACGGTGAGCAATCCCTGCTCTCCCTAAGCACGCGCGTGCCCTTCCCCTTTCTTTTGCCACCCTCCACATTTTTTTTTTTTTTACAATTCATTGTTTTTTTTTTTTTTTTTTTTTTTACAACTGCTTTTTTGTTGCGTATCTTAGTGCTTGTATGCTGGCTTGGCGGTCTGCCAGCCCCGCAACAAAAGTGATGTGCTCGCCACCCGCTCAATCGCAATCGGATTGCGGGAAAAGCAACGGCCGAGCTTCGTTTACTATATCGCTTACCCCCGCCATGGGAGTTCGATAAAAAAAATTGACCGCATCTCCACGTGGTGAATGATGTTGATTGGGGCGAAGCTCTGGTGGTGCTTGCCTGCGTAGACCCTGAGGCACAGCATGCCGAGCCTTTCGTTCGTTTTCTTCCATGTCAGAAAGAGAATGTGGCGTATGGAACATGGTTATACACGCATTTGAGCATTTGACCGCAGCGCCCTCTCGTCTATAAACGTTGAGCCAATGCATGCAAAGTTCAACGCGATTATATACGCATTTGACCGCAGTGCCCTCTCCTGTATAGACGTTGAGCGGCTACATGCAACGTTTCATCCATGACATCCCCAGCCCTTGAGTTACTAGCACATCTCAGAGCCCCCTAGTTGTCCCGCAGCCGTGGCCGAGTGGTTAAGGCGATGGACTAGAAATTCATTGGGGTCTTCCCGCACAGGTTCGAATCCTGTCGACTGCGCAAACATTTTTTTTTCGTCATTTTTTTCATCTTTTTTCATTTTTTTTTTCTACACGAGCACGTGAGCACGTGCTCACGTGCTCGTGAGCTCCTGAGCACGAGCACGAGCACCGAGCACGATCACCGGACGCCAGACGCTGGACAGACACAATTTTTTTCGTCTTTTCTTCAATTCTTTTTTTCCCCTACACGAGCACTTGATCACGTGAGCTTACGAGCGGGAGCACAAGCACCCGACGCCGGACGGCGGACGGACATGCGGACATGGCTAGCCCCTAAGGAGCTTCGCCCTTAAAAGACAACGCTCCTTAGACCCTTTCTTCAAGGGCACCGCCATCTTGAATTGTCGTCACTTCTGGTATAGGCGAAAAAATTGTTTTGCCGTCGCCACGCCAGTAGAAGACACTTAGGATATAAGCGCGACTGTCACACATTATCGTTTTGCCTCCCCTCTATTTTTTTACTAGTTACAGGTTGAAACGTTTTAGTGTTTTTTCGTCACCCATACCGGATACGCCTATTAGGTGGTTGGGGACGAGAGTACACAGAAAAGGTCTATAGTATTACATGTGATTTTCAAGCGGATACTTGAACTGTTTGATATAAACAATAATTTGAAATACCCGAGTGTGATATAACTGGGCTCGACTGTACAAATATGTACCTGGTTTTGATGTAACCCAATTTTGTTAATATCATAAATTTCATTTGCAAATATTATAGAATGGATTAAGACAAATTGAAATAATGAAATAAACATATATCAGTGAACTAAAAGGTATGTGGAATCTAATAAGGCATAATTGAAAGCTCTGGGTTGCATTATAAACTTTTTAGGACACTTTTGAACTTTCCAGTTTCAAAATGATTTATTGCAGGATGCCTAAAAGGCACATAAAAAAAGCCTGATACCCTATTTAATATATTTGTACCCCTTGTTGCATATGTGACACATATACCTACCCAATAAAAAAAAAATTATGAAAATTAGATATGTGCAAGTGGACAAATGGCTTCCATAAAATAGTAAAGGTTGTAAATAGTTCATTTAGAAATAGTATTAAAAAACATCCTCAGACCCATTTTACTTTGTTTCCAAGACAATATTTCAAGATGAGAGAGACTTACTTAACAAAAATCTTCCAGGACAAAATAATAAGTGCCTAACAATCTTAAAAAAAAAAAAAAAAAAAAAGAAAAAAATTTGTAAAGAGCAGTGTTTCCTTTTAACAGAGAAAACCGAGTTGCCTGCTGCTCAGACCTCTGAGGGCTTCTGGTCTGGACTTTCGGGCTCCAAGTCCGCACTGCAAGTGATCCAGGAGGGACACTTGTGGAGTGGCCCCGTTCGCATCAAGCAAGGCAAGCTTTTCTGTCATTGCACTTGCCACTGGCGCAATTTATGCAGTGTCCCTCGTGCCTAATAAATCTTTCTTTGAGGTGTATTGTGCCAGCTGGTCGCGAGAAAAAAAGGACACGCTTCCTAATGCCTCCGATCTGGCAGCTGCTCTGCCGTCGTATTTATATCCTTGTCTTCTCCTGATTGCTTGTGCACGGTCGGCTAGCTTTATAACCGAGAGCGAAGTTACCGGCGGGGCGGTTTCACAAATGTCTTTCTCCTCCCGGTAAACCTCCTTTTGCCATGTCGATGAACAACATCCGCCGCATTTTGGATCATTTCGCACGCAGATGCTAAGTTTTTGGCATTGTTTTTGGTGCTGGTGAAACACACAAGCAGGGTATGTGGTTTCGTCGACGATGGAGCTTGGTACAGGGGACCTGGGACGTATTTGGGACGCTTAAATCCAAGCTTACTTAATTTTTTTCTTCTTTGGAGTCATCCGGCAGAGTTCAGCGGGGCCATTTCGTATGTTGACGAGCTGGCTTCTCGAGCACTGGCTCGTCTTAACTCTGAGTAAAGACTGGTATGCATAAAAATTGAATACCAATCGGTGCTCTTTTAAGTTTCCAACGATGGCTGCTGCAGTCAATCACGACGCAAAAGAACTCGAGCGAGCTGGAAAACACTGCCTTAATGCATAACAAGACATGGGGTAAAGGTTCATCAACATGGCGTCCGGCCATACTTCAAGCTGGAAGTGCGTCATGTGAAACTGCCCTACAGCCCCAGTAGGTGCCTCAGTTGTCCGCTAGACAGCTCGGCTGGTGGCCGAAAAGGGCAACTTTGGCAAGGCCATGTCAAGGAGCAAATGGACACGAGTGCTGCGTCACAGTGTGGAATGGCGCTCATAGATTCGAGCTTGAGATCGGTTCGAATGATCGCAGTCGTGGTCCGTCTCAGAGTTGCGAAAATTCCCCATAAGATGGCGCCACTTGTCCAGCCAAACTTCATTGCCCGGTGGGTATATATGCAAAGTAGGCAGCCATGTAGGCCAGCAGAATTTGGGGGGGCTTTAAATTTTAAGGATGGCTAGTGTGGCATCAACCCTTTGCACACAGAACGAAGAAAGCAGGACCCACTCCAAATTCTTTCTCGAGAGCAGTTTGCAGAAATATGTGTCCACGTTTGTGTCTGACAACCGGTAAAGGGGGAGAGGGGGGCAACAAAGTTGAAAATCTCCCTTTTTATAACGGATGCACGAGGGACCTTTACTGTTTTTTTCTTGATGGAGAAGGAACAAAGAATATATTTCTACCCTTCCGGAAGCAAAAAAGCTGGTAAAAAGGAATGGGAAGCGATGAAAATATTAGTTGGAATTATTAACCTTCCGAGTGCCGGGAATTTTTTCCCCCTATGGCCGAACGCAATTTTTGGTGTCGGTAACACTGTAGCGCGTTCTGCGAAGAATATCTATTTTGGAAAGACATACTAGTTTCTGGTCACAAAGTTAACCAATGTCTGCGTACCTCCAACCTACGACAGATTTCTCGCACCATACTTTTCGAGACACGGTGCCACGCAGTGGCCCCTCGACCTCGCACCTTAATGTCGCTATTTTGAGTGGCGTTACTTGGCCTTTGCTTGTTTCAAACCGTAACCTTCTTGTTTCCACGGTCGTTGACAACCGAAGTTCATGGGTAATTTGTAGACTTCAATGTTCACTACGAAGTGCGAGGTTGAATGGCATAGATTTGCCATTGTGTAACACGGAAGGAGCGTACCAAAACAGAAGTTGCCTGAACATAAAAATGATTACGTGGCACCAAAGAGTGACACCACAGGATAAAACATTGTTTTTATCACTCGCTCACACATGCTACCACACACTAAAAAAAAAAAAAAAAACCCACTTGGGAGGGGCAAAAATTGAAACCACGCGGAAATGCGCCCGAGTATACTTGGGTGGGGCACTCTGAGGGTAAAGCCAAGATTGAGATCCTGTGAAACTTATAGACCTTTCATCTTGGTAATTGCCTGAACAGTAGATAGAGGGTGCTGACGCACTCGCTGCAATTAGGTTGTTTCAATTCGGTTGGTTTTGGTGTCAATGTGATTATGGCTGTGTGGCTTCTTTGTGTCATGTTTGCTTAATTTTGAGATACAAATGTGTCCCCTGTAGCACAAAACCAATTAAAAGGTGACACAGAGGCACTTCGAGAACACTGAAGTGGTTTCGAGTCTAAATTTCTGACTTCTTTTGCGAACACCTTTGACGCATCTGATTACGTTCTTCATTAATTTTGGCCATGGTCGGATTAATTCGCGCAGGGGATTATTACCATCATCTACTGCCGTGTCCGATGACACCAGTACTCCACAAAACTAAACTGATGAATAGACTAACACATCAGTGCAAAGTGAAGAAGCAGGGCAGCAATTACCAACGTGCTGAATGAAAAACAACAGATGAACTCCCAAGTTATGTGTGGTTTTCGTGGGCAGCAACATTTTGAGGACTTTGCAGACCTGAAAGTCTTATCTAATGACGCAGATGATCTATAAAAAAGTGATATTGTATGGACCTGTTTTTTCTTAAAGAAATTAAGTGCTCGAGAAATATTTCGACAGTCCGGCCTAGTCCAAGTAGGACATTTTATTAATTATCGGCCCTGCCAAAGTACTCATTAACAGAATTTTACGATATTGATCTTAAAAATAAACTATTTGTTATACTATGGACATTTGTTTATGGCATACTTAAGGTATGAGATAAACTTTTTAAATTAAAGTCTGACATTTGCTTCCGTAAAATCTGCCAAATAAAATTGGAAGGACGCAAAAGAAGTGACTTTGGTTTGGCTGGTTTAGCTGAAGTCCAACATCATGGCGTCACTTCATGAACCCGCGTCAGATGCGCTTTGCAGATTTTGGCGTCAGCAGCTACTGAAAGTAAATCTCTATTTGCATCACAAACGTTGCACACGGGTGATTTTCAGGCAGACGACTTTTTTTCGGCGTCACATATTGCGGACCCCAGACGCTCCCAAGTTGTCCGTGACAATTTATCACACAAGAAGTCACAACCTTTCTGTTGAAATAAATAAATTGAATTGAACTGGTTATGTTAAGACAACCTTTCTGTTGAAATAAATTAATTGAATCGAACTGGTTATGTTAAGGGGGGACGCGGCAAATAAAACGGCAAATTTCGTCAAAATATTTGATTTTTCAGTTCATTTTTTTTTTGGGATCCTCGCGTCTTCGTTTTGACTATCGCGAGTTATCAAACTGAAACAAGCGCTATAAAAAAAGAACTCACTGCTTTTATAACGCGTCAACATCAAAAATTGCGAGAAAATTGCACTTTAGGAGCTCACTTTGTACAGCAGCTAGCGCGCGGCCCGCTTGACTGAGCGGCGCCATCTTGGTATTGCCGGAGAGAGGATGAATTCAGCTTCCCCGTAGCCGCGGTGCCGTATTTCTCCAAGCAACAACAAGAGCGCACGGTGCAAACAAAAAGCAACAAAATGAGGAAGGCGATTGGCCGCTTGAGTCACGTGGTGAGAGAGAAGCTCTCCTACTGGCTGACGCGTATCCGCACGGTGGCGCGGCCCGCGCCGTGCGCACCCGAGGAGCGGCGGTGGGTCGAGGGAGCTTGTTTTGTCGTCTGCTACGGCGTTGCTCCTTCGATTTCAGCTCGCAAGCAGTTTCGTTTCACGCAAAAGAAGTTCTTTTTTCCGCCTCGTTGCTTCATTTCTACGTTCAAGTTGTATTAGGGAAGTCATTATGCGTGGTTGAGATCGAGGTAGGAGACTTTTTAATCAATTTGCGCCGTGTTTTTTTTTGCTGTTTAGAGTGGTTTCAGTTTTGACAGAAGCGCGACTCCACATTCTCTCGCGTCGACATTTTCACGCTTTTGACCGCTTCTGGCACGGCAAGTTGTGTCAGATAGTCGTGCAACGTCATGAACCCCAAGGGAAAAAAGTTTCGGACAGTCCACAAGTACGGGAGGCGCCGGAAAGCTTGGAATAAGAGCGTGAAGCTACCTGTGGCGGCGGAAGTCTCCGACGACACCGACCTTCCCGAAACGGCTACACGATCGGCTGTTCAATGTGCCTCTGATGAAAGCGAGACCTCTTCGAAGCACTTTGAAACCAATATTACCTCATCGAATGGTGCAAGTGCAGACGCTACGGTGTCTGCTTCCGCGTCCAACATACAGTTGCGCATTTCGGCTCCAGCTCCGAGTAGCGATGAAATCGCACGACGAGAGAAAAAAAGAGTCGACGTGCTGGATGCTTTGTCGTCGACTTCAGCCACAAAGCGTAAATTCGAGCTCCTGAAGCACGCCAGTGACGACAGTGACAACGACGCGGATGCTGAACCGTCTTTTTTTATAGTAAACAAAAAGTTGCTCGACGATCTGCTCTCTTCTGCCAACTGCAGCCAGTGCGGAATGACATCACTTCGGGTGGAGACTGCCAACTGCCTGGGACTAGCTACAAAGATGCAACTTTTTTTGCGATGTGTGTGGTATAATAAACAGTGAGTGGTCATCCCCAAGATGCGATGGATCAGAGAAGGTGACCCCTTTTGAAGTCAATATGCGTGCTCTGAGGGCCGTGCAGTCCATTGGGAAGAAGCAAACTGCAATCAACGACATCTTTTCCCAGATGGATATTTCTCACCGAGGGCTTCACCATAAGTCCTACCAGAGGCTGCAAAAGAAGTACAGCCACCCTGCTGCTACATCAGCAGCCACAGAGATTGAGGCAGAAAGTGCACAGGAGGTAGAAGAGGTCTATAGGGAGCTTGGCGGTGCACCGGGAAACATCGACGTCATGTATGACGGAACATGGTTGACAAGGGGACACAACAGCCATGTTGGTGTGGGTTGCGTGATTGAACTTTATACGGGCCTGGTCTTGGACCACTGTGTCCTATCTAACTACTGCCACGGCTGTTCTGTTGGCCCCAAGCCTGGTGACAGCCGATACCCCCAGTGGCTCCAGGAGCACAAGCCTGAATGCCAAAAGAACACCGATGTGCACTCCGGACAGATGGAAGTGGTGGCAGCCAAGACAGTGTTTGAGCGGTCGCACTTGAAGCACAAACTTCGCTACACAAATGTACTTTGTGATGGAGATAGCCGCGCATTCACTGCCCTCAACGAGGACAGAGTGTATGGGTTTATACCCATCAAGAAACAAGAATGGGTAAACCACGGGAAAAAGAGGATGGGCACGGCTTTACGAAACCTGGTCGAAAAGAACAAGAGCAAAGATTGTGAGCTCAGCATGAGTGGGAAAGGACGACTGACACAGGGCCTGATTAAGAAACTAACTAACTATTATGGCTGGGCTATCAAGAGCCATCCCAATGACGTCCATGGCATGGAGAAGGCCATCATGGCTACATACTACCACATTACATCTAGTGGTGAAGAGCCACATCACGAGCTCTGTCCCATTGGGACAGACTCGTGGTGCACATTCAACTGTGCAGCCGCCAAGGGAGAGGCAGCCCCTCCACACAAGCACAAGCTCCCAGCGCATGTTCAGGCAGCGCTCCTGCTGATCTACAAGCGCCTCTCAGCGAGGCAGCTCCTTGAAAGGTGCCAGCTGGGCAAAACTCAAAATGCCCTCGAGAGCCTGAACAACGTCATCTGGACCATCCAGTCCAAGAGTCAGTTCGCCTCTCTCATGAGTGTTGAGAGTGCTGTTGCCGAGGCAGTCTGCAGGTTTAATAGTGGGTGCAGAAAGGCCCTGCAAGCCATCACCTGTCAAGTTGGCTTCAATCCGGGCTCGTGCTCTCTGCGACGAGCAGCCGAAAAGGACGCACGGCGGATCAAGAAGGCCAACAAAGTGCATGGTGCAGCTTCAAAAAAACTGAAGACAGCGGCAAGGCACCATCCGGGCATGCCTTCCACATCAAAGGACTACCGCCCAGGTGGATTCTAGGTGTTCCAAGTTTGTGAAGCATGGGACAGAACAAAAAAACTTTTGCATGATTTTTCCCAAGTTCTATATCTTTAGACAACTGTCTTAACTCAACCCTCCGGCATTTCATGAACAATGATGATAGAATGCTTCTGTTTTTTGCATATAATACCCGAGACATGGAGCAGTGCTATAAAGCTATCAGTTTGAATGTGTCTTTCATCATTAGTTTTTAATTAATATTTATTTTTAAGTGGTTTGCATGTAAAATCATAAAAGAATCTTCTATAATTTTTTTCTACATTTACTGAGATTGCAAAAATAAACTAGCAGCTTCTTTGCACAGAATGGGTCTTTGTAAGTGTTGTGACATAAACATCATCTGCAATTTTTACCTAATTAATTAATTTTGGTATAAATTTTGGAGTATACTTAATCTCATAACTTGGAAAGTATAAATGGTATCCTTAAAGTAATTGCAGTTTTGAGATTGCCACAATTACCTACATATATGTACAAAATTTCATTCAATTTGGTGCATAAATAGCGAATATATTTTTAATTGCCACGTTCCGCCTTAAGAAAATAATTATATCACTCGAAAGACTGCAGAAATGGGATTGAGCATGTTATGCACGTTTCTCTAAATTTATAAATACACCTATCAAGCGAATGTTTTTATTTAAAAGCTATTGAGAACGTCAAGCGCATGTAGTTAAACGTTTGTTGCCCATCTTCTCAATGAGTTCCTCCATATAATCAAACGGAGCTGCTCTTGATGTGCTTCTTACCGGGCATGTTCTACTGCTATTAATAAGCTAACCTGCATTGTTATACAGGGTGTGCACAGGTCCTTGAAACCCTTGAAAACCATTGAATTTAAAAATTGGGTTTTCAAGGCCCTTGAAAACCCTGGATTTTTTGCTAGACCTTGAAAACCCTTGAATTTGAAAATTTGGCTTGCAGGTCCTTTCAAAGCCCTGGATTTTTTAGCTAGACCTTGAAAATTTGTGAATGTCTATTTACAATAGCAAATGCGGGTATATATTGTACATTTTTTTGTCATGCTTATCAAATTTTTTTTTCGTTTCGGTCCGAGTTTTTTTTTTAATTTGTTTAGATTTAGCCGATGTTGATGGTTGGTCACATTGAAGCAGATCCAATCTGGTCCGGGAATGTTTTGCGCACTGTTTCCGCCATTGGCCTGGTGTTTTGTCGTCAGTCGTAGGAAAATGTTCGGCCAAAGCAGGTTTCAAAGTGTGTGGCTCTGCAGTGATGAATATAAGGACTGGGTTGTGCCAGATACGAAAAATCAGCATCGTGCAATATGTAAGCCGTGTGAAAAAAATGTTTGATGTCGCCGCCATGGGCCAGTCGGTGTTGAAGAACCTAAATGAAGAGCGCGAAACATGTCGCCATCATGAAGATTGCAGCCGAGAGCTTGGTGCAAAATTACCTGGCTAAACTCCAAAAAGCAGGGCCGAGGAGCTGCTTCGCATCAGCTAGCAAATACAGGAAAAGCTGCAGGAACTACCCTGAAGTTACCACAAGCGGTTTTGGAAACAATTTTTATTTTGGCTTAGTTCAATGCAAACAAATTTGCAAAATAGTTTTTTTTTTCTTTTCTTAGTGCCAATAAATTTGATATCTGCAATCTTTTGAAAACAGTGTTTTATAGAAATCCGCTACGTGTGACATCAAGTTAGCTCCTTGAAAATACTCCCACAAGGCCTTGAAATTCCTTGAAAATCCTTGAATATCTTTCTTTGAGTTCTGTATGAACCCTGGTTATAGGTCTGCCCCTCGTCCTGTATTATAGTCATCTACATACTCAATGTGCCCCAGTGCTAACGCTGATTCCTGTGCCTCTCTTCACACGTATTCGGTATGCCGACACTGAAAATAGTAGAGGGCTGCTACAAAATTAACTTGCAGAAATTGTGCACATAACACTGTAACGCAATTAGGTAGTAAATAGAAGCATCGGAGTACACTTTACGGACTAAGCAAGAAAACGTGGTGAAACATGACAAAAAAAAAAAAAAATGAAAGACGCTTACAATTTTTTGTAATGCCGAATTAGAGTGCAGCTCATGAGGAGGAGGAGGGGAGGGTATGCCCCTCCTCCCCCTCCTCCTCTCCCGCTCTCCTCCCATTTAGCGGGAAATTTTCGCAAGATTTCTCTCTAAATTTAGCACAGAAATTTTTCCGCTAAATTTAGCGGAAAAAACGCTGGAGAGGAGGTTGCCTCCTCTTCAGCATTCGCTCTGCCAGAGTAGAAAGAGGTGGGAGGAGTTTTCCCCAAACTCTTAAGCTGTCACCTACTACAGTGGCAGCCGCGTCACATGGTTTCAAGGATGCAGTGTTGGGAAGTACTTTAAGTACATTGTACTTAAAGTACTACTTCGAGTAGGTTTAAGAAAACTTGTGCTTTACTTGAAGTGCATTCTCTTAGTATATGTACTTGTACTTTACTTAAAGGACACATGCAAAGGAAGAAAACATTTTTTTTTAACAGCTTAGATGGAAAAAGGATATCATAAAACGATTTTGCAATGAAGAAAAAAAATTTTAGAGCTATATTTACAGTGCTATACGAATTTGTAGTTGGTGCCCGCGGGTGCCGCAGAAAAGTGGCCCTTATTTCTCACATGACTGGTACATAATTGTCACGTGGTGCTTGCGCTCTTTCGGAAGCTTTCTATGCCCTCTGAAAGTAACTTATTCATCTTTGTTTAAAGTATAACAAAAAACTAAGATTAATAAGTAACTTTTAGAGCCAAAAAGAAACTCCTGAAAAAGCGCAAGCAGACATGACAGACCTGTGCGCATCTGACCGGGGCGGCGCCCCGAAGCAGACGAACTTGTGCGGCGGCGGCGACGGCGGCATGGAGACACGCGTTGAAGTGGTGTCGCACAACGCTCAGCGTGCGGCGGCGGCGTGACTTTGCGGTGGCGACGGCACAGCGCGGCGGTGCGCGGGCCTACCACGTGACCAGCAGCTGCTCCCGCGAGCGCCAACTACAAATTCGTTTTGCGCCTTAAGGGGGGACATGGGCCTAAATTTTTAATTTTTTTTGAAAAACTTCATTTTTTAATTTTGAGGTTTTCAGTTTTAGAAACTAATTATACACCTTTACACCAAATTTGATAACCGTACGCCAAATAGTTACGTTGATATAAAATATTTTCAACACATTGTGAGGCAGTAACAAAGTAAAGGAGTTCAATGTTTAAATGCATTTTTCTCAGTTCCACTTTTTGCTGCAAACTTCATATGAAGGAATCTTTTGTTTAAAGGTGAAAGTATTCTGATGCCACAATCAAGATGTTTCTGAACTGAAATTTACTGGGGAATCGGGCTATCTACTTTATTTTGTTTTAAGTTGAAGTCCTCAGTGATAAAAAACTAAGTTTTCAAAAATTGACATAGGACAAATATGCATCTCATATTTTGAGGTGATAACTCTTCCTTAAATATTTACATTTAAGTTATTAAAACTAGATAGCCCGAGGTTCCATATTTACCACTTTATATTCAAGCAGTTAAAATGATGCTTAATAGCTTCATTTGCATATCATAGATTTCTTAACGAAGAGTGACACATCATCTTATGCAGGTATGTAAATTTGTCCTAGAGAGCTGAACGTTTGCACAGTACACCTACATCTGAAGCTAAATCTCCCTTGCAAATTTCATTCTGATCACTTGAGTAGTTCAGAAGTTCAACCTCTAGCCAGTGTCCCCCCTTAAATATAGCTCTAAATTTTTTTTTTTCTTCGTTGTAAATGTGTTTTATAATATTCTTTTTACATCTAGCCTGTTTGAAAAAAAACTTTTTTCCTTTGCATGTATCCTTTAAAGTATTTTCTTTTGGTACTTTCCGAGGAAAGTACAATTCCCGACTTTAAAGTACATTCCCCACATTTTTTTTGTTAATTTTGTATCACGAAATGATGCTTTGTCAACTCCAAAAAAATACTGGGAGGGATATTCTACTCTTACCAGAAACGTGAGCAGACGACGTATCGCTCAGTTTGTTCTGGGGGCGGCTTTCACATAGTTTTTTTAACTCTCGCTACTTCTCGTTCGGTCGGTGCAAGCGAGGAGGTTTAAAATATAAGGAGAGAAAAATTAATTGTAATGTAGCACCTGAGACTGTGATGCGGAAAAATTAAATTTTCAAGTCGAAGTAAAAGACAACGGTGGAGAATGTCACAATGTTTTGAGACATTCTCTTTTGTCTTTTCCTTCGACTTGAAAGTTCCTTAATTTTTTCTCACCTCAATCTCCAGTGTCAGATTATGAATAATTATCACCAGCTTGTTTGCGCACTGTCTGTTTTGTTTTTTTTCATTAAGGAGAGGACGTTGTTCTATGAGAGGATTGCTTGCGGGAGCTACGGGACTGGCGTCGTGCTCTCTCCTAGTACAGTTAACCACTTGGGTGCAACAATCCAGTGCAAGCGGCGCCAAATTCAGAAGAGGGACTTCTGAATTTCGATTCATTCCTGAAAATAACTAGCCTGTGCCCACTTGACTTTATGAAATATTTTCCGCTGTTTTTGAAAATATAGATCATGCACCCCTGATTATCCCTGGGCAATGCTCACCAGTTAAAAATCACTGTATAGGAGAATGAAAGGGCATCATGAAAGATTGTGTTAAAATACTTGTGCTTTACTTTGAAAGTACATTGTATTTATAGTGCTTCACTTCAAGTACATTGCACCCAGTATACTTACTGCTTTTCTTGAGGTACGTCACGTCTCATTTACTTTGTACTTTACTTGAAGTACCTTTTAGATGTACTCTACGCAACACTGTCAAGATGGCAGTGCCCATGCGACGGAGGCTGAAAAAGGTCTATATTTCGCACATTCCCTTTGACAGAGCCAGGGGATACACCCGCCTCATCACCCTGGGAGGGCTTGGACTGCGAAGACACTCGCGGCCCGTGCCCTTCCCTCGAGCCCCCGAACGAGGTCCAGGGAGCCGCCGTCGTCGTGAAGGAGGGCAAGTCTCTCTTTCGGTTCCAGCCCGGAGATTACGCGGGCAGTGCTAATCTACCTCAATGTGAAGCAGGAACGAGTGCGGGGATTTGTAGTGCTGTTGGTGCGGGATTAGATTAAGATGCAAAGCTTTCCATATCCGGCTTGCAGTACACTGCTTCACTGCTTGCACATTTTGTGGTCAGCTTTGTGGACATCACTGCTGGTGTTAGAATGCAGTGGAGACCCACTTATAACTGGAGTTCGTGTTTTCGGTGTATATCGATAAACCTTGGAAGGTAGCCCCTGAGCCGGTTTTCTAAAAATCGGGGAGAACTGAAAGACCCCGAGTTGGAGCTGTCCTCGAAAAAAGAAAACCTGAAGCCTCATGTGTAATGATCTTTATCCACAGCTTTCTCTTTACTTGTAACCCGTAGTGAACTGTCTGTGAGGCTCCTTCATTATTAGGAGCCACACCCCTTATCCGAAGCTCGTCCCTGCTGTTCTTGGATTGTCAGTAACCATAGCATCATTTTCATGCTCCCGGCTCGGTGCGTTTTGAGTCCGGCTTTGACAGGAAAATTCGAAGCGTGGACGAAAAGATTCTGAAAGCTGAAGAAATGAAAAAGATTGAGGTACACCTAAGCACTTCTTATGAGTTGTGAATGCGAAAGCATGAACATCATTCTTGCTGTACGCGTGTTGGCACGCTGACTGGCGCTGACCTGGCGCTGACTAGAGTTCCTGTATAGGCTCCTTACGGGAGCCAGAGTTCCGCGTTCATCCCCGTAGTGCCGTCTTTCCCGCACAGCATCTTGATCCCGCTCCTCACATGACTGAATTCGGCGAATAGCGGTGCTGCGCGTTCGAGGCGCACGGCGCGCTCAAAAGCAGGGAACATATGCTGGGGAACGCGCAACGTCTACTCTCCTGCACGGCACTTAATCCGACTCCTCACGTGATCGGATCTCAATGAATAGCGGGGCGGCGACGCGTAGAAAACAGGCGCGCAACTCTGGCTCCCAAACTCTCGCGCTGACAGACACGCAGCGCCATGATGTGGCTGGTTGTTGAAATTGACGCACAGCGTCGGTTTCAACGACTGGCCATCCCATGGCGCTGCGTGTCCGGCGAATGGGACCCTGGTCGACGCGCGCTAGCCAATGGAATTGAAGTGATGTAAAAGGTGACGTGGCTAACCGGCGAATGGGAGTTGGTTTGACTTGGCGACGGATTTATGAGCCGTCTGGGGTGGTTTCAAAGCTGGTGACGTCGGCTTGCTCCATGAGACAGTTAATGCTTTTGCATTAAAACATTTTTGGAAGATAAGGGGGCTGATGTCTCGTGTTTCTGTTTCGACAGACCCGGACGAGTTTGCCGCTCTTCGGATTGACGAGAGTTCGGGCTCCGGTGCCCCCGGCTCCACATTGCCTTCTCCGGTGCAGCTGGAGCGACACCAGGAAGACACTCCTCTGTGCCCGAGAGAAGGCAAGCCCCTGTACTTCTATGCTTGTTGGTGTATATTTTTGCCTTATGACAGATATCTTTATTTTTACACGAGCATTTGTTAATAATGCGTTAGTATTAGTACCTACATCACCGAAAAGCCGACGGCGTCTGTCTGGGGACAAAACAATGGAAAGGGAAGCCCGTTGCGTAGAGAGGAGGAAAGTGGTGAAGGACAAAGGCGAGAGGGAGGCAACGTCACAAGACGGAAGCCAATGCTTGCGCGGGAAACCGGCGAACATCGAAAGCACTGTCAGGCAGCGGGCGACGCTGCTAAGCGTGCAAGACGGGTGAGCGCGAGAGAGGAACAGAAGCGGCGCCTAGCTCAACTGGCCGAAATGTGGCACAAGAAGCGGCAAGCCGACGCAGGTCTGCGTGCAACAGAAGCCAGAAAAAATTAAAGAAAGATCCATTGGTGTTTCCCAAGGGTCATGCTAGCATATTCTCTAAGGATCCACCCATGCACCTTCCTTTAATTTTTTCGGCCACCATCATGGATTTTGACATCTGAACAGGACAAGCACCGTATTTACGGAAATGTTGGTCGACCCATTAAATTTTTGACAATATGAAGTGGGGGGGGGGGAGGGGGGGTTGACTGATAATCGAACCAAGGCATTCTACCGCTGACGAAAACGAAACAATTGCGATATCAAGAACACCCTGGCTTGTTATGAGTTCAGGTGGCTGTACTTAGTATGAGTTCTTTTTTTTCTTTAATTCGCGTGAACGAGTATTTTTTTTATACTAATTCGCAAATCAGCCCAAATGTGTGGCGGTGACCGGCGCCATGCGCCGTTCACTGCCGTGCGCCGTCAAGCCAGAGAAAAAAATTGACCGCATCTCCACGTGGTGGATGATGTTGATTGGGGCGAAGCTCTGGTGGTGCTTGTCTGCGTAGACGCTGGGCCGCAGCATGCCGAGCCTTTCGTTCATTTTCATCCATGTCAGAAAGAGAATGTGTGGTATGGAACATGGTTATATACGCATTTGAGCATTTGACCGCAGCGCCCTCTCGTCTATAAACGTTAAGCCAATGCATGCAAAGTTTAACGCGATTATATACACACTTGACCGCAGCGCAATCTCCTGTATAGACGTTGAGCGGCTACATGCAACGTTTCATTCACGACATCCCCAGCTCTTGAGTTACTACCACATCTTAGAGCCCCCTACTCGTCTCGCAGTCGTGGCCGAGTGGTTAAGGCGATGGACTAGAAACCCATTGGGGTCTCCCCGCACAGGTTTGAATCCTGCTGACTGCGCAAACATATTTCATCGTTTTTTTTTTATTTTCATCATTTTTTCATCATTTTTTTTTTCCCTACACGAGCACGTGAGCTCATGAGCAGGAGCACAAGCACCGGACGCTGGACGGACGGACTTGGCTAGCCCCTAAGGAGCTTCGCCCCTAAAATCCAAGATGGCGGCCTCTCAGCGGCCGCCACTCGTGGCAACTCGTTACTATTTTAGTCCAGAAAGTCACATTTTCGGACTGTAAACTGTCGGAGAAATTGGTTGTTAATATGTACTATTTCATTTGGGTAAGTCACGGTTCCTCGTCGACGTCCGAAATAATGAGCAAGTCAGAATTTACGGCATCCAAAAAATCGGTCGGGGATGTGAAACATTGCAAAACACCCCATTTTGTGAGACATAGTTTAGAAAAGGGGCATGACTCGAGGCTTGGTAGGGTTTTTAATGGGGGAAAAAGGTTGTGCATGAATCTAGTTCTGGGTTCTCTAGGATATTTAGCGTGTAGAGATAGAGTTTGTGCTTTAAGAAGATGATTTCAGAATCCAGTTTAGGGCCCCTTTAACCTGGGATAGTGCTCAGCTCTTGTCAACTTAAGGGGACTGGATACCAGAGTTCTAGCATTAGTGCATGTTGAATAGCAATGAAAAACTATTCCACATTGGCACGAATGCCGCAGGAATGCGCAGCTGATGTGCAGATTTTGTTTGGCATATTTTCCAGCAGAAACAGAGGATGCAGCTGCTGTTCTAAGAATCAAGGGCTTGGATTGTAAAGGTGCAGTTGGCCCGTCCTCTCCTCTCAGGCCTGTGAACGGAGTTGAGGCAGCCACTGCTGTCGTGAAGGGAGGCGAGTTCTTCCATTTTTGCTCTTGGCGTCATTGAGGCGGGAATGTCAAAAACTAAGCTGTCTGCCCTTGAACCTTTGGTTGAGGAGCTGACCCTTCTTCGATCCCCGCTTTTTAGTGGTCGTTATAGTGTGTTTTTGATGGCTCACTAAGACCGGCCTCTCAAAGGCTGGCACCTGCAAGCACTTGGAGTCACTCAGCTTCATGGATGCAAAACGAAAATGCAGTGTTAGGGAAGGAAAGTGAATCGCACTTATGCACTGCCAAATGAAAATGTTCCAATTGAAAGTGCACAGTCTGCCCAAGTGTTGCTCTAGCAGTTAACTCTTTCCTTACCCAGGGAAAACAATAATTTTTTGGAGGGTCCCAGTATTTTTTTTTTTTCTAAAACACATATGCTTCTAAATTTTTTTGCATATACCAAAGTGTTGCACCCCCCCTGCGCCTTTGCATCTTTATTCTCCTTTTCTCAGTCCATTTTCTCTTTTTCTCTCCACGATTTTTTCATCATTTTTTCATCATTTTTTTTTCCCTACACGAGCACGTGAGCTCATGAGCAGGAGCACAAGCACCGGACGCTGGACGGACGGACTTGGCTAGCCCCTAAGGAGCTTCGCCCCTAAAATCCAAGATGGCGGCCTCTCAGCGGCCGCCACTCGTGGCAACTCGTTACTATTTTAGTCCAGAAAGTCACATTTTCGGACTGTAAACTGTCGGAGAAATTGGTTGTTAATATGTACTATTTCATTTGGGTAAGTCACGGTTCCTCGTCGACGTCCGAAATAATGAGCAAGTCAGAATTTACGGCATCCAAAAAATCGGTCGGGGATGTGAAACATTGCAAAACACCCCATTTTGTGAGACATAGTTTAGAAAAGGGGCATGACTCGAGGCTTGGTAGGGTTTTTAATGGGGAAAAAGGTTGTGCATGAATCTAGTTCTGGGTTCTCTAGGATATTTAGCGTGTAGAGAAAGAGTTTGTGCTTTAAAAAGATGATTTCAGAATCCAGTTTAGGGCCCCTTTAACCTGGGATAGTGCTCAGCCCTTGTCAACTTAAGGGGACTGGATACCAGAGTTCTAGCATTAGTGCATGTTGATTAGCAATGAAAAACTATTCCACATTGGCACGAAGGCCGCAGGAATGCGCAGCTGATGTGCAGATTTTGTTTGGCATATTTTCCAGCAGAAACAGAGGATGCAGCTGCTGTTCTAAGAATCAAGGGCTTGGATTGTGAAGGTGCAGTTGGCCCGTCCTCTCCTCTCAGGCCTGTGAACGGAGTTGAGGCAGCCACTGCTGTCGTGAAGGGAGGCGAGTTCTTCCATTTTTGCTCTTGGCGTCATTGAGGCGGGAATGTCAAAAACTAAACTGTCTGCCCTTGAACCTTTGGTTGAGGAGCTGACCCTTCTTCGATCCCCGCTTTTTAGTGGTCGTTATAGTGTGTTTTTGATGGCTCACTAAGACCGGCCTCTCAAAGGCTGGCACCTGCAAGCACTTGGAGTCACTCAGCTTCATGGATGCAAAACGAAAATGCAGTGTTAGGGAAGGAAAGTGAATCGCACTTATGCACTGCCAAATGAAAATGTTCCAATTGAAAGTGCACAGTCTGCCCAAGTGTTGCTCTAGCAGTTAACTCTTTCCTTACCCAGGGAAAACAATAATTTTTTGGAGGGTCCCAGTATTTTTTTTTTTTTTCTAAAAAACATATGCTTCTAAATTTTTTTGCAATAATACCAAAGTGTAGCACCCCCCCCTCCTTGCATGCTTTATTCTCCTCCTCTTCCTCAGCTTCTCAGCGTATAGCTTGTCTGCTGTTCCCGTTTCAAGCACTCAACCGTTTTGGGTGAACCAGGCTCGCTCATAGCTTTGTTTGTAACTCTGCCAACAGATGGCGACACTGAATTATTTTAAATCTTTGCTCCTTTTCTATTTGTGGCTAGAATAATGATTTTGAAGGCAACACCTTTGATTTTGAAGACAGCAATTAGGCAGTTGAAGTAAGAATTTCTCAAAAACTAAAAATGTTTAAGGGGTCAATGAGCTGAAGCGATATTTTTTCACATCTGCCCTCAAATATTTGGGGGCTAGCAGATGACTACTACAAGTGAAAACACTTGAAACAATACAAGCACCAAAATGCCTAGGGCAGAGGAAACTTTGGCTGGAAGCAAGAAAAAAAGAATCCTGAAAAAGAATGAAAACTAAGCTGGGGGCCTTAATAGGAGAAAACGTAAATGGACACAAAAGCTAAAGAAATCGAGCGAAAACAGAAAAGTCATATTTTTCGCCCACGGTGTGCAAAGAAAGAAAGCGATAGCTGTAGCACAGTCAGACAATGCGGGTGGAATGGTGCCGTTATGCACCTGAGGACAAAGGGGCGACGTGGTTAATTCTCAAAGCCGTCGTGGATGCCACTGACGACTGCCACCAGTGATCCGGGAAGTAAGTGGGTAAGCGCGGTGGAAGTTTCTAAAACCATTCAACATTACATGTAGCAACTGGATACTGCCAAAGTGAGATTTCGCACAACGCGAAGAATGTTTGAAAAGAATTGTTTTAAAGCAGACAACATGGACATTCTCCCCGCGACACGCATTTATTGGTGGGGCGCCTGGGCTGCTTCCCTTGCGAGGCACGGCCAATGTCACGTCCCGACTTCCCTCTCCTCACGGTAAGAGGGGAGAGAAGAAGGGTTTTCCTTTCTATGGGCGTGCGGTGACGATGAGAGACGAAGTCGAAATCTCTGCAAAGTGTTATCCAAAAAGCTATCGCTTTAAAAAAGGTTACTAAGCAAGTTTGTGCAACTGTCAAGGAGGCCCTCCATCATGATTTTGGGGGAGAGCGCGATGAAATAAGTTCTTAACATTAATTTTTTCGGAAGTTTACCCCATAAATTGAAATTGTTAAGGCCAGTAGACATTTTGTAACGTTTTGTAGACCTCAGTAAACGAGTCTTTGGATTTGTCCGTGCTTCTCTTTGAACAGAGCCAGACGAGTTTGTCACTCTTCGGATCGATGATAACTCCTGCTTCGAGCCCTTGGAATCACTGTTGTCATTGCAAGTGCAGCTGGAGGGACCCTGCAAGGAAAATCCCCTGCGCCACCTGATTGAAGGCAAGATCCTGTGCCCCTTCCATCCTCGTAGGGGTGAATCACGTCCTCGCACAAAAGAGTGGAGATGATTTCCATGGGTGGAAGTCAATTTATTCCCGCATCAATCATCTCCGCTTCGGGGACTTCGCCTAAGAATTTTGATATAAATCATTAACGCCAGATCTCACCCTGATCATGACTGGTGGCAACTGTTAACATCCGTCTGCTCTACTGACTGTTAGCTCCTGATTAACTCAGTTGGTAGAGCGATTTGCTAGTCTTGGAGAGGTCTAGGGATTGAATCCCAGATGAGGCAGAGTTTTTTCAGTGGCCACCGTCTGCCCAAAAGGGTGCGAGTTTTGCTCAATTTCGGGTGGAAGTCAATTTATTCTTCCACTTGTGTACGTGTTCAGTTTGTAACACGTGTTACAAGCATCCTTTACGACAGAATTGTTGGTCACCTTTTTTTGTCGCTACGGCAGACGAGTGTCTGAAGAGAAAGGATGGACTCTTTCTCTTTTAGAAGTGATAAACCAAGCTCTGGGGTATCCCAAACGTGTTTGCTGTACTTTTGCCTTTCCCTCGAGTGCAGAACCTTTTTGTATTCTGCCCCACATGATGGTGGCACAGTGTGTGAGCGAACAATGTGGGCAAAGCTTTGTGTGCTCACATGTGCAAAGCATCTTGCCAGTATTCTACCAGATGACACTGTTTGCAATTGCGATGGCTGTGTTACTTGCGGTGGACCGATTCCTAGCTCCGCATATTCTGGCGATTTCATGGGGTGCACTCTACCTCTGCCCTTGCCGACGCCACACACTTCACGCCGCATGCTTCGCTGCATTGAAGGGCTTGTCCTGTTGAAGAAACAATGCACAAGCTTATAGTTAAACTTTTTTTAATACCTTAATTCAATCACAAAGTTCATTTATATTGCGTTTAGTTATGGTGCTGGTACATACTAGCTATATTGAAATAGCCACATACCATAGTGCATTACACAAGCTAGAAATGCGTGAAGTTACATTGAAAGAAAAAAGTAGGAAAAAGGAAATACTTTGTTAAATCAAGACTTTTGGTACATTGAAGTTTTGTCATATTAAGGTTCAACTCTACTTGTGTTACTGCACTTACCAGAGGCAACATTCATTCAGTTGACCTTGGCATATGATGGCCTTCGGAGTCTTTTTACGTCCCCTGTAAAGGGGTATTCACACGGGAGAGAAATCCTTCCCTTTTTGCTCCCCGAGATGCACGTCATGTGGTCACTCACGCCTTCGTGCGAAAGTGCGCCGACTTAGGACATTCCGGGGGACGCTGGAACTTTTTCTCGGGCTGCACAAACCTTCCCAAGGCGGGGATCTCTGCAATTGGCGGTATCTTGTTCGCATGTCTGGCAATTTTACTAGGGGTGTGGAAATACCAAATAGTAGTTATCAATTCAAATACCAAACCGAATTAAGAAAAAAAAAGCCGAATATTGAATCGAATATTGAATAGCCACTTTATTTGTAGGAAGTTTTCAAAGTGTACTGCGAATGAGGTTATTATATGTGCAGAGTATGCGCCTGGTGCAGAATAGGCATCTCGTACAGAACAAAAGCTCAAATGGATAAAAGTTCTAATGAAAAAAAAAAAAAACAGAAAAACCAAGGGCTGCCCATGGATGTTGGGCATTAAAGATCCAATTTTATGGCGCAAACATAATTTATCTGCCCTAAGCGTCACAAAAAACCCAAAGTTACAGCCACATGTGCCTTTTTTTCATGCTAAAAGCACGACCTAACACCGCGACATGTCCTTTTTTTATATTTGTATATCTCAGAACAGGGGCATTTTACGGCATTTGGTCTCAATTTTAGGAGAGAAAAAGGGCACCCGGGTTTCTTTTTATATAAATAAACAGGATAGGTGTTAAATTTGAGTAAACAGCCTTAAACAATATAATCTGAAGTAAGAAAAAAAAAAAACATGTGGTTAGGTGGCGCAAGTCACCGTCCAACTGCTGCTATACATACATTTTTCCGTCTATTTATCCTGCTTTAGAGAGCCTAGATTTAAAAGAGGGAGCAAGCGAAACTGAAACCACGGAGACGGCTCCTGCGCAGATGGGTCGTAAGTGTGCATATGTTGTGCTGTCGCGTGGAAAGAAGGTGAGCAAACGGAAGAGCGACGCCTGCCTGCCCGATCAACGCTTTCGTCTTTTCGTCACCTTCTCGCAGATCGTAATTCAAATGCGGCTATCGAACGGTTGGAAATCCTCTCAAATCTAGGCACACTATTTTTCCGTTCCGTTTCGTTCCGAACCAGAATTTGCGGCTTGCGGTTCCAAAAGATTGACGACGACAGCACGGCTGGTTTCATCAGCATGGTTAACATGATTTTCTTTTTGTGATCTTGCAGTCGCCGATTTCTGTGAGTGTGGCAAGTGCGTTCTACATCGACGCTTCAATTTGAAACGAGGGGCTTTACTCGTGAAAAGAATTAAGCGTGCCGCGGAATTCCGGCCTCCCAACAATTCCTCTCTGGAAGCGGCGCAAACGGGATGTTTCTGTTGCGATTCAAGATTATATTGTCACGATCATGAGTAGGTCTGCATGCTATAAAGTTTGTGGCATTCGTTACTTTTTTGTTTCTAACCTGCGCGTTAGATTTTTGTGGAATGGTAGGACCAATAGGTGTTTCTTGCATGGTCTCTCTAACATCACGGCGCTAACATCGAGAGGAAAAACGACTCTTTAGTCAGCTCCGCGCCGACCGCGCGTCTTTGGCTGAATATATAGAATATTCGAGTGACCGAATACTAGGAATTCAATTTGCGAATCCAATTATTCGGGAACTTCCTATTTGATTCTAATTTGTATATTCGAGTATTTGCACACCCCTAAATTTTACGGATAGTGCTCTACAGAATACCAGCATTGGCATCGGGATCCGCTAACTTGTTGGGGCTTCCGCAGGTCGTTGACTCATTGAACGTTCCTTTTACGTTTCTACAAAGAAGTCCTCAATATTCTTCAATGCTGTCCTCAATCAGCTCCTCATAGAACTGGTTTTACAATCCACATTCTTTGTGTTGCATTTACTCTTTCACCCATCATCTTTTCTTAGCGCAATACAGTTCATAGTCATTGTACCTAACAGTGCTGTTGCCATAATTGCGTACTGCCGCTTTACAGATCCCTCCATTTTTCTACTCCCGTCGGTGCGCACCGAGCCTCGTTGTCGAGGTCATAAATTCGTCTACTAACACTGATATTCTTCTCGGCCATCCACCATCTGTGTCCGTCCGTATAAATAGTGGAGGCGGGGAGAGAGTCTCTCCTACGTCATGCACATCCCTCCGCGAGAAAGCTCCCCCGTGTGAATACCCCTAAGGAGCCTACAAGTTTTCCTTCCTCCTTTTTTTGTTTAGTATGTGAACAAAAAATTTATCCCCTGTGTCTTCAACAGATCTGGTTGACGTGGAAGACAAGAGCACCGACCGTGTCAAGAGCAGCAGCCTATCCTCTTCCCAAGGCCAATTGGATGAGAGACGGCAGAAGACGTGGAAATGCGGGAGTATGAGGCACGAGTGCCGTTTCTGCCCTTACTCCAGTGCCTCCAGAAACACTGTCACCGACCACGAAAGGACACACACAGGAGAGAAGCCCTTCAAGTGCAATTACTGCCAGAGGGCATTTACCTTCAAATCCAGCTTGGATTATCATGTGAGAACTCACACGGGTGCAAGGCCTTTCAAGTGCGACGTCTGCCAGAAGGCATTTGCCGGCAGGTCCAGCTTAATGGTTCACTCGAGAATTCACACGGGTGAAAGGCCTTACAAGTGCAGCGTCTGCCCAAAGGCATATATCAAAAGGTTCAGCTTAAACATCCATGTGAGGAGTCACACGGGAGCAAGGCCTTTCAAGTGTAACATCTGCCAGAAGGCATTCACCAACAGTTACAGCTGCAAGATTCACGTGCAGACTCATTCGGACTCAAGGCCCTTTACATGTCCCATCTGCCCTAAAGCATTTCGACGGAGGTCTCGTTTGAATGCTCATGCTAGAGTTCACCGTGCTAAGAAGTCCCGAGAGAGGCACAAAAAGATACGCGACGACGGACCCCCCTACAAGTGCAGCGCTTGTTGCGAAGTGTTTACAGAGAAAGGGCAGCTGGAAGCTCATGAAGTTATTCCCATGGGTAGAGAGCCCTTGAAATGCTCGGCTTGCCCGAAAGTGTTCCGATGGAAGTCTCAATTGAATCTTCACAAGAGCTTGCACTCAAGTGAAAAACCCTATGAGTGTGATATTTGTGGTAGAAGATTCAAGTGGAAGGTCAACGTCACAGTTCACCAAGTGAAGCACACTGGTGCATCGCACTTCAAGTGCCCTATTTGTGCAAAAGTGTTTCAGTGGAAGTCTAGCTTGATTAGTCATCAAAGAGTTCACAAATGTGTAAGGCCATACCGATGCCGCACATGTCCAAAAGCCTTTCGATTGAAGGCCAGCTTGATGCAGCATGAATTGTTTCACCAAGCTACAATGACCTACCGATGTATCACATGTTCCAAAGCATTCCGTCTTGAGTGTCACTCGAAGCATGAAAAGGTTCTCAAACGTGAAAAATCCTACAGATGTAATACCTGTACCGAAGCACATGCTGATAAACATTGCCTAAATGATCTCGAGGCGGTTCACGTGCACGAGAAGCCATTCAAATGCTCCATCTGCTCTAGAGCGTTTTACTGGAGGTCTAGCTTGAAGGCTCATCGAATGACTCACATAGGTGAAATGCCCCACAAATCCAAAAGCCGTGACATTTCAGTTGAGAAACAGCACCCAAGTGTTCAGATGGCAGGTCACCCAACAAAAAACAGCTTAATGCCCAAAAGACAGTTTCTGTTACCAGGAAAGAGCTATCCCAATGCCTCTTCAAATCAAAAAGTGTTTCATTTGAAGTTTCCCTTTAGTGTTCGTTCAATTGTTTACAAAGGTAAGATATACAAGTGCAAGACGTGTGCGATGGCATTCACCCGTAAACAACTCTTGGAAGCTCACCTTGGAGTTCACACAGGATGAAAGCCCTTTCAGTGCCTCGCATGCACAGACAAGTTTCCTTGGTAGCCTGCCCTGAATAGTCATGAATGTTGTCACAAGGGTAAATTTTGCTACAAATGTAAAACTTCGGACAAGGAATGCACAGAGAAACAGCTCTTGGTTGATCTCCAGGTAATTCATGTACTTGAGGCTATGTACACATATTACCTTTGGAACAGCATTCATAGAGTGGGGACTTGGAATCCCTCCAGAATGCACATATGTGCGAAAAGCCCTAAGGGTCAAACATTGATCAGTAAGGGATTGATGCAACTTGCTGAATTAGGATGTTGTCTAGAAAGATTTTTCATAAAATCTGTGGAGCACTTCAGCATATCTCAAATTTCTGAGAAATCTTTTTTTGCTACGTATGAAATCTCACTTTGCTCTTGGGTATGAAGAATGGGATACTGCCACATTTCATGAGTGATATACAGGGTGTCTCAAATAGCAACCAGGCTCTTTAAATCGACTGCAAAAATTGGTTTCTTAACTTGTTGCGGTACGATTTTGTGCACGGAAGACAAGAGATGGCACAAGTGGTTGTGATGCCAATAGCCGCCAACGAACGAGCATACGGTGCCAAGAGCCTGCGTCAGAAGGCAGACAATATTTCTGACTCAAAAGTGGCGCAAGCTTTTTCAATGTCAGTTGCCAATGCATGATTTTATCATCCTTACTAATAAAATACATTGAATGGACACATAATCGATTGAAAAAATGGTTTGTCGGGTTATTTTGACTACTTTTTTGGAGTACTGATGTCGTCTGCTTTGCAGTTCCTTGTTACCATGCCTGTTTTTGGTTCTGCGACTGTCGCTGCCTGCGGAACGCGCGCTGCTTTTGAGTTGAAAAGATTGTCTACTAATGACGCCGGCTCTCGGCGTCGTATGCTCATTTGTTGGCGGCAGTTGGCATCGCGACAGCTTGCGCCATTTCTTGTCTCCCCGGCCAAATAGATCCCTATTGTTTGAAGACCGGTGGCTTCGCTGCGTTTCCATAGGAGTTAAGCCTTTTTCTTTTTTTAAATATTTTTCCTCTGGTAAGTTTGCTCTTTGCAAATTTTATAGAAAAAAATGCACCACCTGTGGGCAACGCTGCACGAAATTGTAGCGTGGTCGGTTAAGAAACCGATTTTTGCGGTCGATTTAAAGAGTCTGGCCGCTATTTGAGACACGCTGTAGTTTGGCACCTTCTGTATTCCCCTTTTATACTGTATAGTACCTTGGAGGCTTAATGTTAAAAATCTTGCATTGAGTGGCACCCTACGAAAGCTAGCACTGAGTTTCTAATGACCGATATGCTGTAAATTTCAAAGACTGTTTATCTGGTCACACAGCAGAATTTATGCACTGAAACAAAACTTTTCAATTACCAAAAGAAAACGGATGTGGATAAAGCATCACTTGGTATATGAAGTTTAAGTGTACAATCTTATGCAATCCTGCACCTAAGAAAGCTAACATTTGCAGCCTACATTTAAACTTTCTTTTTTTTTTTTGGGGGGGGGGGGGGGGGGCACTGAGAGCTGTCAATATTTATGTGGCGTGGGAGCATTGTCAATGTGACTTCTATTATCTTTCAAGCCTTGATTCAGTTCAAAGTGTCTAGGGCTTTCCTCTGTCTGCATGTCTTGTGTGAGGAATTGAATAAATGAAGTGCACTTTGGTTCAGTCCTCCTGTTGCTCTCTGCCTTCTTACAGAAGCTGGCTCTCCACTGTAGAAACATTGACCTACAATACTTAAAAAACAAAAAATCACTAGAGGCTTTTTGTTGCAGTTCTTGCTCCATTTAACATTGGTTCGAGGTTTCATTGACACCAACGGAAGGATGGGTGTCAACGAAAAGGGAAATGTTGATGCAAGAGACAGTAGTTGATTTCATTCGTTTTTATTAACTTAAATATGATTCCCATAGGCTCAGGGCAGGGTCCCAGGGAGCGCCACTGTCGGTTGATCATCAGCGCCACCGTGGCCAAATGAGGCGACACTGGGACGGCTAAAATCGGCAGCGCCGCCGGCGTACCCTTGCGAGATTACGTTATTACCAACTGTTTTAAGAATCTATCAAACGTTAAATATATAAATGTGCATCCGCGTGTGGTTGTGTCGTTCTAGCATCAGGGAGTTTTAGTAGGTGCCTTCCTCGATAGGTAGACAAACCAAAACGAGAGCTAGCAGAACAAAATTGAACGTTATAATATTAAGGCCAAATATAAGTGATAGCAAATAGACAAAGACAGTTTTCTTTCTTTTTTTACGTTGTTTGAGCGCACCTGAAGATAACAAAAGTGAAAACTTTGTTCCGCTTCCCACCTCGACATAAGCGCACTGCAAAAGCGGAACTAAAAACGCCCCCCCCCCCCCCTTTTTCCCTCCCATCCTTACCCACCTTTTTTTTTTTTTTTTTTTTTTTACGTGAACTCTTCTTGCATGAATAGCTGACCTCATATTGGTGACCAGCTTGTTTCCAGTCCCTTCATTGCCGTTTTGAAGACGATTATGGTGTCCGAGGCATGTGTTTTTCGTACAAGCTGGCTGGTGTTTGGACGATGTCGTGCGCAGTTGCTCGTCGCAAGCTGATGCTTGTTCTCGTCGATTGAATATATTCTTCACTTTTACATAGAACAGAAATAAACGCCGCATGGATAACCTTTTCTCGTAGGGTAAGTACATTTTTTTTTTTATTATTTCTTGGGTATACTTTTCTCGCAGCAGGGATGAGGTTAGGACCGCATAGACACGGGTCGTCGGTCGATATAGAACAACCATACTGGGCAGCTACGCGATCTTGCTAAAGGTGCAAACGACAGTTCGTTCTGCAATCGGCGAAGCGGAGAAAACGCTCACTTCAGCTTAACGTCCACAAAACGTCGTTCGATCAGGATGTGTCCGCGGAGCAGAGAGCAATGAAAGTGTCAAAGGACCGATCTGATTCTAGAGTCATCGCAACGAATCCAAAGACAACACCGGGCTTCGAGCGCATTAATTCCAAATATTGAGCCTAATAGCGCATACGAAATGCATCTCAAGTCGGGCAGTTTAAACGGAATGCTTATTTTACACGTTTTATGGCATTTGTTCATATCCGACGGCGTTGTATTTTCCACGGCCTCGACGGAAACCTGCGGAGTTTCACGTCTGTTAAGCTTCCAGGGTTGCGACAGTCCTGTAAGCAACAGTGCCTACAGCTTCGGCGATTCCTCTTCTGCTTCATCCGATAGCAATGTTAAAATAAAAGACCAAAAAACGCATGAACCAACACCTTCAAATTGATGCGTGAACAGCCCCACGAGCAAGCAGGCTGGCGAAAGGGCCTTCTCAGTGTGGCAAATATTTTGACCTAGATGGCGCAACGTGTCACACCAAACTTGACTGCCCGGAGGGTATGGGCCCCCTGGATTTCCTAAAGCAAATAAAATGTTTATATTAATGTAGTTTGTACTTCATAAATAAATAACTATTTAAAAAAAAAAAATGAAAATATGGGGCTATAATTACCCCAGGATCTATTTATTTAATTTTATTATAGAGCTATATAGGTTACATCTATTGCAAAACACAGCAATACCAAGTCACGAAAACATTGTCAGAACCTCTGTAAGGCACCGGCACTTCCAAAAAATTGAAGCTGAGAAAATCCCTGTCAAAGTTTTTCCCATAGAGTTATTAAAATGTACGCCAGGTGTTCAGCTGGCGCTAGTGTGCTGTAGCAAATTGGAGCAGACCACTGATCCAACTGATCTCTATTTTAGTAGGCCAAGGAGGTTATAATAGGCAGGAGGTGGCGTCCCTATCCCCAATGCATGGAGCGAAGTGTAAAGGAAGTAGGCGTGGCCACGAGCCGCGACGAGCATTTCTTGACCAAATGGAAGCCTAGTGAGTGGGCGCCGCCATTAATTTCGGTGCAAACAACCGCGTTGCGATGACATTTCTGTGGCAACGCGATTGTGTGCACCGAAAATAATGGCGGCACCCACTGTTATTTGAAACCGGTATGGTCGGAATTGGACGAGATTATTATAAACGAACGCCTGGTTGCCCAGCAGAAAGTAAGTGACTAGAGTTTAGACGCTCTAGACGACGCACCGACTGAATCGGTGTCGAACAGGCGAGATTTCGAGCCCAACACTTGCCTGACCAGTAGGACTAGGAAGTCGGCGTGTAGCGGACGCTCTCGACACCGCGCGACCGCGCCTGGAGCGTCGTCTCGAACGAGTCGTCGTAGCGCGGCTTTGGAAAGCGATCGCGAGTCAGTCATCGTAGGCACGAACGCTGAGAAGGGCATCGCGGGTTGAGAAAGCCGTACAAATTCTGCTTCGAGAAGATGTTGGTTTCACTCCGCCGTGATGAGTATTCGGGTTCGCGTCGAAACATCTTTTGGTGCGCCGATCGAATCGAAAGCCAGCCGCAACAGCGAGCAGACGAAGCAGACCGCAGGCACGGAGCAGACGTAGCCTAAGCGTAACGACCGAGCGGAGAGCAGACTTTGGGAGCATGATTGAATTTAGTTTGGATGAGAGAGCGTCGGTGCGCGGGGCAGTCTGGGATTGGGTTGTTCTTCCGGCGTCGCTGGGTATGACGCAACGTTACTAGAATACTCAGTTGGGAAACTCGCCGTCGAAACCTGGGCCGCTGGCGTCCACCGAGACCGAGCTAAATGCGATAACAGCGCCACTCTTTATCATTTGTCCGTACTGTGGTCACCTTGAGCTTTTATAAAGCATGTTTTTGCGTAAAAACAAACGAAAAATACTTTTTTTGTATGATATTTGGCACTCACTACGGTGAGGGGGCCCGTCACTGTAGTGCGGCCGGCAAAAGTGAGGGGGCACCGTTTTAGCGAGTAACCGGGGCGCGCGTTAACCCATCCGCCGCGCTGCGCTTACGCCGCTTCGCGGCGACAGTCTGCGGCGGCTCATTACAAAAATGTGAACCCACTTGGCCCACCCGAAAACGCCGCTTCGCGGCGTCCGACTATCCGCTATTCACCGTAGTACGTGCGGCCAGCAAGAGTGAGGGGGCCCGTCCTGTGTTGTATGTGGTGGGAACAGTGAGAATTAATGACTTGTAATTTACAAGCACCTTAACCCACGCCTTGCGGTCCTGTCCCTGTCCCTGTCCCTGTCCCTACACGTAAATATAGCGTCTGTGACCTAAATAAAAAAAAAAGTTACAAAAATATCCTTCCGAACGCGATTCGAACCGCCGACCCCCAGCACGTGAAGCCGACGCTGTACCCACAGCGCCACGAGGTACTTCCGGAATGAGCATTCATTGAACCATAGAGTTATTATAATGTACGCTAGAGGTTCAACTGGCGCTAGTGTGCTGTTGCAAATTGAAGCAGACAGCAAGCAGTCGGAAATTGACTTCCGGTAATGCATTTCTATGGAAAAAGGCGAGTGCATTTCCTCTTTGCGCTCGATTATAAGAGCAAATATCACGAATAATTCGTACTTACTAGGCACTTTGGAACATTTCCCAGTCACGCAGACGAAATAATTGGTCAGTTACGGTGTTTTTATTTTAAAATCTTGACATGAAAAATGGTGCTAAAACCGCTTCGTACATGAATTTATGTGCACTGTCGGACACTGTTAGCGCGAACACGGCGTCGACGCTTTCCAGCATGGGTGATATACGTGCCAACGAACGAAGGACATGTGGAAAACCAAGAGAGACGGCAGGAACTACGAAGTAACACTGGATAAGTAACTCCTTGTGCATGCAGACGATCAAAATAATTGGAAGTCACGTAATATAGTCCGATTTGCAATAAATAAGTACTGATTTATTCTTTCTGCTCATGAATATGTGCGAAAATGCTTAATTGTTCTGGGTTCAAATCATCACCGGCACGCTTCAGGGAACAGGTGCCCGATAAAAACTGCCCGACAAAGGAAATAATAAGAAAAAACACCTTTAGTAGTACACATACTTTATCCTTTACGTTTCGAACGTTTTTTAACCACTCGTAAAGATGCACGACGGGGTCATTTTCATATAGTGACAGAACGGGCATATTAGCAATATATAAGCACCAGCGGAATGCTGGCGAACTTTGAACACACTCTACATTCCTTTCGATCGTTATTTTGCTTAAAATCGTCGCTCGTTTCTATATACCTGCCATGGAACGGAGGTTTGGGCCTGAAATATAGCGAAGTTTAACATCGTTCAGTGGTAAAGAAAAAATGCTGTAACTAAAGCAATTACACTTCCACAATATTAATAAAGGTACATACTATCCGGTACAACCGAAATAACAAAAGTTATTCATGTTATTTTCCGGCGAAGAGACAAAATTCAAGCGCTTTTTTCCATAGGAATACACAGGAAGACTGTAAAAGTAGACTGCATGCTGTCTGCTTCAATTTGCAACCGGAAGTCCCGTAGACACTAGCGCCAGCTGAGCCTCTAGCGTGTATTGTAATAACTCTATGCATTGAACATCTATATCGTTTCCTGTTCCCCCGTCACCGTAGTGCAGTTTCTCAAAGTGAGGGGCCCCGTCACCGTAGTCACTTCCATGATATTTATTAGAGATTAGTACAAAATGAAGGGCGCGTGATGTTTTTAAAATCTTTAGTTTGCAAGGTTTTGCGGCATATTTAATATTGTTTTTATACGACCATGCCTCAGCGGCGCTTTCAGGTAGCACGTCCCGACCTAGGTGCATTTTAACTTCGGTTATTAAGACGCGGGGCGTCCGCTGGGGAGATGGGGGTGGCACCCCTGTAACCTCTTCCACTGTATCTGTTCTGGCCGATTATATTCAAAAGGGAAGTAACGTGCGGTTCCTCGAGTGGCCGCTGCGGGAGAAATGGCGGCGTCGTGTTCGCCATTAGCTCGGTTCGCGAGGACAGATCGGGGACACCAGGGACCAAGGACGTTTAAATAGACAGGACCCGGCATGACGTCATACCCAGCGAAGCCGGAAGAACAACCCAATCCCAGACTGCCCCGCGCACCGACGCTCTCTCATCCAAACTAAATTCAACCATGCTCCCATCGTCTGCTCTCCGCTCGGTCGTTAGGCTTAGGCCACTTAGGCTACGTCTGCTCCGTGCCTGCGGTCTGCTTCGTCTGCTCGCTGTCGCGGCTGGCTTTCGATTCGATCGGCGCACCAAAAGATGTTTCGATGCGAACCCGAATACTCATCACGGCGGAGTGAAACCAACATCTTCTCGAAGCAGAATTTGTACGGCTTTCTCAACCCGCGATGCCCTTCTCAGTGTTCGTGCCTACGATGACTGACTCGCGATCGCTTTCCAAAGCCGCGCTACGACGACTCGTTCGAGACGACGCTCCAGGCGCGGTCGCGCGGTGTCGAGAGCGTCCGCTACACGCCGACTTCCTAGTCCCACTGGTCAGGCAAGTGTTGGGCTCGAAATCTCGTCTGTTCGACACCGATTCAGTCGGTGCGTCGTCTAGAGCGTCTCAACTCTAGTCACTTACTTTCTGCTGGGCAACCAGGCGTTCGTTTATAATAATCTCATCCAATTCCGACCATACCGGTTTAAAAGTCTCCCGTTAAGCGCTGTTTCAAATAACAGTGGGTGCCGCCATTACTTTCGGTGCACACAATCGCGTTGCCACGGAAATGTCATCGCAACGCGGTTGTTTGCACCGAAATTAATGGCGGCGCCCACTCACTAGGCTTCCCATTGGTCAAGAAATGCTCGTCGCGGCTCGTGGCCACGCCTACTTCCGTTACACTTTGCTCCATGCATTGGGGATAGGGACGCCACCTCCTGCCCATTATAACCTCCTTGCCAGGGACACTTTTTCAGGGCAGTCTCTATGGCAGTTTCCCAACTGAGTGTTTTAGTAACGTTGGTATGACGTCATGCCAGGTCCTGCCCAACGTTACTAGATTACCTCAGTTGTGGAACTCCCGCGGAGGGGTGTACCCCCCCTCACTCACCTCAATCCGCCTAGAGTCATTCGAAGCGCCATTATATTTTCGTTTCATAACTGTGCATTCTATCGAGCACAGCTGAAGCGCCAAATGGCGATCACAACGCCATTTCTCCCGCAGCGGTCACTCTAGGAACTGCACGCGACATCTATTTTTGGCTTCAATCGGGTTACAGGGGTTCCACCCCCGTCCCCCTAGCGGACGCGCCGCGAAATACCCCCACAGTTAAAATGCGCCTAGGTCGGGACGCGCTACCTGAAATCCCCGCTGAGGCATGGTTGTATAAAAACAATATTAATTGTGCTGCAAAACCTTGAAACCTAAAAATTTTAGAAAACATCACCCGCCCCCATTTTGTACTAATCTCCAATAAAAGTTACTACAAAAAAAGTTTTTTTCATTGTTTTTTTGAACGTATCCCGATTCAGTTACCAAAGCAGCCGTCCGGCGGCGCGTCGAGCGAATCTGGGCGAGTCGTGGTGAGTGAGGGGGGGTACTGTTCGTGCATGCTGCGTCTGTGGACAGTTCCGTAACTGAGTTAATCTAATAACGTTGGTCCTGCCCTATTTAAACGTCCTTGAGTGGAGCAGACAGCAGCCAGTCGGAAATTTACTTCCGGTAATGCACTGCTTTGGGGAAAAGTGGGTGCATTTTTTCCTCTGCGCTGGATTGTAAGAGCAAACATTACGAATAATTATAGCATAGTAAATAGCTTGAAACATTTTTCAATCATGTAAATGAAAATATTGGTCAGTTACGGCATTTTTCTTTCAAATTCATGGCATTAAACACAGTGCTGAAACAGCTTCATACGTGCGTTTTGTGCACTGTCTGCCACTATTAGCGCGAACATGGCATCGGCGCTTTTCTGCATGGGGGATTTACGTACCAAGCGAACGAAGGACGTGGAAAACCAAGAAAGACGGCAAGAACTGCACAGTAGCACCTAGAGTAACTGTATACGCTCTGCTTGCAGGGGCATATACAGTTACTCTAGTAACACTGGATCAGTAACTGCTGCATGTAGACGATCAAAATACAGTGAAGGCCAAGTTAGTGTAGTCCGATTTGCAATGAATAAGTATCTGTTTATTAATTCTATACCATTTTTTAGCTATTTCACCCGGTTTTCGCGATACGGGATGTGACCTCGGATGTGCTGTGCGTATGTGCTGCGCATACGTAGGCGGCACACTCCTCCACATTCGCACCCTCTTCGAAGGGCCCAACGTGCTTGACGTTGTCCCCGACGTCGTCCTAAAGGTCATTCTTGAGGTCGTCCTAGACATCGTCTTTAACGTCTTCTAGGACGTCGTCCTTGAGGTTGTCCTATACTCTGCAGTTGCCCCCCCCCCCTTGAATTTCGAGAGGGGTGGAAGAAGGGGGGGGGGAGTAAAGGTACTCCGGCGGTTTTTTAGCAACCCAAACCAACTACATCTTTTGAATACCATGGATTCACTGTTCCCAACATGCTATTTAGTATCTGGAAATTAAAACTGGCTATTGAGAAAAGGGCAAATTTAAACGGCAAACAAATAATAATAATAAAGTGCCAAGGAAGTTTTGATTACGCCACGAAACCGATGAAACTTGCTTTCGACGCGTTGTGCCTTTTTTCTGCTACACTGTGCTTCCGTTAAAATTTCCATGTGTTCTCAACGGCAAGGCTCACGGCTTTCAGAGGGTTTTAAAGAACTTCTTCGGCGAATGATGACGAAGGAGTAGAAAATGCGTCCTCACCACGCTGCCGCCAGCCTCCGCAACGCTCCAAAAACGCGATTTTTCGACATGCAAAATGGCCGTCCGGTGGCTTCACTCGCGGGAGCGGAAAGCGCTATTTAGCAATTGTCATAGAGATCAGTGGTTTGTAGCCCCAAATCCAGGGCGCAGCCGTGAAAGCATGTAGAGAGTAACAGTGAAACGTGCTGAAAATGGCCAACATCGCCAACATTCCCCAAAAAAAAGGGGGGGGGGGTATAAGTGTGCACCCCCCTGGATAAAGTTCTGCGGACGCCCATGACTCTGTCTCACTTAAACCATGCAGTACAGTCAAAGATACAGGGGAGAGATTGCATCCCGACCTGTTCAAGAAGAGGGAAAGAAGGAACGAGGAATCCCAGCCCTTCTCTCCCGTTCCTCCTTTTCCCTCCTCTTGAACAGTTTGTCATACGCTCTCTCCCCTGTAGCTTTGGCTTTAGTGAGACGGAGTATAAAAGCTGTCTCTGAGATCGCCATGGAGGTCGTCCTAGGCGTCGTCTTTGACATTGTCCTCTAGGACGTAGTCCTGGATGTTGTCCTAGCGAGCAGATAAACCCGTGCCGCGCGTACACAGAGCGACAGTACGCACATATTCGCGGTTGTACCCAAGCTAGGAAGCAATTATCGAGTGAACAGGAGTAGCTGACGTTTTGGGTGTGGAACGGGTGGGAGAGGCCTTGGGCGCGCATTGTTTTCCAGTCACCTAGTCTCGAACCGATTCGCGTGTCTAGGTGGCAGCACATATTCGCCAAGAGGTCCATTATCGACTTGAGCTAGTTGGTATGGTCAATGATGGTGGTGAAACAGCTTGAACATTAAACAATTACACCGAGACAGGACAAGACACACACAGCTTCAGTGACGGGGAAACAACTTCAACATTAAATGATTACACAGAGATAGAAGATTAAACAATTGCACAAAGACGAAGCAATCACATACTGCAGTCGTGCTGACGTCAATGATTGCGTTGTAAACCATATTCATTCATAAATAATGTCTTTACACAAAATTTTCGTCGTCGTATTCACAGAGCTGTCTCGTGAGTCTCATGTCGAATGCTATCGGAATTCATAGACAACTAACAATAATGGTTTCTTAGACTATTGGAAAAAATCAAAAACCAAATCCTACAACAAGGTCCCGACGTTTCGAAACCGGGTCGATTTTTTCTTCAGGGTCATCTATTTCCAGATAGGGGACATCAGTTTCGTTTTCTTCTGCGGTGATGGTCTCTTTTTTCAAAAGCTTTTGGCAAACTTCTGTCTTGGTCGGGCCGTTGTAATGGACAAATGCATAGGCGCTCGACATGAGGTTAGAAAGTTTCCGGTTAAAAGGTAAATAATTTTTTGTAAGCATTGTGTTTTCTCAATATCTAATCATGAAGACTTTTTCTGTCATCTCAGTAGCATAAAGCGGTGACAAAAGCCTGTAATAAAGTTTCACCACCTGTGTTGATTTGCTAACAGTTGACAGAGTTGCTTCGTGGGTTCATTGGTTCTTTCTGAGGGAGTACGCGACTGCGTTGAATGAAGGTGGTGACGATCGACGAAACTTCCATTCTCGGAGTCAAGATCTGTTGGATTTTTTTGGAAGCCAAGAGTGCCCGGCACAGCTCTGAGTGACGCTCGAGGTGCGAGAACACCTTCCCGTGGAGCTCGCTTTCGCAATATTGGAGAAGGTGAAAACGCCGTGAACCCGAATAGGCCGAGTCACGTACGAGGACAACGTGAAGTGTATCAAGGTCGAAGTGCAGGCTAGCACACATTTTAAGAATTTCTGACGGCACAGTTGCTTCAGTGCACATCTGTGTGATCGAACGAACTGCCCGTAACAGATATAAATTGTCGCAGAGGGAAACGAATCCAGAAACGCAAAAAGTAAAAAAAATAACGATTTGATTAGGTGGTGTCAGGAGACTACCCAACCAATATTTTGCTAAGCAGAATCACGTATATTTTAATAAAAAAAAAAAAAAAAAACTGTTCTTAACCGAAACACGAGCACGGAAGCTCATGGCCGGATGTCACTTGGCTACACCCGACTGTTTTTGTTTTTCTCCGCTTCTCCGGCGTGTGAAGCAGACGATGAAGTTGCGTGCACCGTTTGTCGTGCGATTGTTTCGCACTTATATCCCTTCCGCTACGCTTGATGTTCTGCGCTTGAAGATTGATGGGCCGGTGCCACGAACGGCAGTTCTGAAGTAAGGGCCCCACGTCCGCCGCAACATTGGGACGTCGACTCGGTGGCAACGGTCAACAACCGACTCGGTGGCAACGCTAGCAGACATCTTGGCTATTTGTATCGTAATCATTCCGGTTTATTGAGCTATTCTCGTGGCGTAATGAGAAACTTCGTACCCCGCGGGTGGCAAGATACGTTTCTAGAGGTATCCGAGTGGCAAGCCACAGGCGCCTACGTTTTCATGTGTTAAAACGAAGAGCTGTGCTGAATTTTTGAAGCGAGGAGTCAGGAGGGGTATTCAGGTTACGTGACCAGTTCTGTTGCAAAAGAAGCAGGGGAAACCCGTCGAGCCCGCGAAACAGTCGAAGTATGTCACGTTTACGTGATTCTCGTGTTGTATAGACCAGCATAAATATGGGCAGATTTTCGCCAACATCAGTTTTACGCCTTGTCGTAATCATATAGAAAAACAATTTTGCCGTTGATAGTAATTAAAAGACAAGAGTGTTTCGGTTGTCTTCCTACGAATTACTAATCAAATTACTAACAAGAAAAACAATATATTAACTGTGTTGCTTAACACAGCAATTTCTCAAGTAATCAAAACTAAAATCGTAAACCGTCACATGGTGCGTGATACACAACATCAAATATGCTTCAAGATAACGTAATGAGGCAAGCGAACTGGTAAAAGTTAAATATTTCTAAAACTCAAGACGGAGGCTGCAAAGAGGGGACAAACACAAGACGTGTTTGTTTGTGTTTGTCCCCTCTTGTTGCCTCCGTCTTGGGTTTAGAAATGCTTATCAAATATGAAAATGTGCTTCGTATTCAAATAATTTTATTAGAATCTATAACAGGTTATACTCCGCAACAATGTCAAAATCATCACTCGCTCTTCTCCGACCTATGAACTACAGTCCCTCCGGGTGCTTGCTCTGTGGTGGCTATTCTTCCTCTGTCCTTGTCTTAAAGCGCAATCATGTTTTCTCACGTAGAATACCAACTCGCCCAACAGTCAGCAATTGTCGTTTATTCCCATGGGCTGGTCACGTGATTGTCTCCAAAATACAATTTTTGGGTCGTCCCCTACGTGCCACTTCTACGTAATAAAATGTTGACACATCTGACTTCTCATTTATCAGAGTTTACTGACGGGAACTTAATGAACAGAGCGTTATTTCGACGTTCATACGTAGAGACAAGCGTGACAAGATCCTTGCAAACCCAAACAAACCGACTTATTAAAAATGACCTGGAAATCTCCAGGGACACAACCATCTTTGTAAACGAGAATTAATGACCCACCATTAATAAAATGCTTGGAAAAGTCGGAAAAAGCGCGACGCATCAATCTCGTCAAAATGAGCTGAACCAAAATGGCTGAGCATTGCTATAACCACTGGTTTACTGATTTGATATCGCAGTAACATATTTGTTTCTGCCATTACATATCTATCCAGGTAGCACAAAACATTATAATAACATTAATTTTTTGTTGTGTAAGTTTAAATAACGTTTTGTGTTAGGTGTAAATGTTACAGCAACGTTCAAATAGAACACACAACGTTTTAGGTATGTTCTCAATGTTAGTGTAACGTTCAAATTAAACATACAACGATATTGTTGTGTACAAAACGTTTTAACAACATTCAATACATAACTGTAAAGCAATGTTATGAGCACTGACATTAAAGTAACATTTAGTAACATTATGCTCCTAACATTATTTTGAAGTTTACAATGAAACATAGTAACAGTGAATGCAGAACCATGAAATAGTGTTGCAGGAAGTAACATCAAAATAACATTTTAACATATATTTCCAATGTTATTTTGAAGTTTACAAGGAAACATAACAGTCAATGCAAAATAGTAAATAAATGATATAAATAGTAACACTGAAATAATGTATTGGTTTGATCACATATCTGTTTTTCAAACTTTGAATGATTGTTCCAAATACGAACATTTAAGAAATTATTTGACAATATTGTGTTTTTAACATTGTTTTGAAGTTTACAATGAAACGCCACGTACAGTAACAATTTATTGGTATAACGTTTTGAAAAGGAGTATAACATTTTTGCAAACATTGCAAGAAAATGTAGTACACTATTTTAGTTTCAGATTTTATTGAAATGTAGCGTGAAGGTACAAAAAATGGCAAGGAAAATGAAAATATATGCTATGCTACTTTTTGGATTTCATGTCTTTTGCCCTATAAAGATGGAAGCGTTTCGATTAAGCTTTTCTGTAGCAGCTGCTAACTCCAAAAAACGGAAAATCTTGGAAACCTAAATGTAAAATGTGATCCATAGAAAGACGACCATAAATAGAATGTACTTGTTTAGCTTGTTTTTTATTCACATGAATACATTCACTTCCCTCTAACAGGAAGGTCTGAGGGGAGAGGTGGTGGTTATGTCAACTATATGGAGCTTGTGGATAAGTAAAGCAATGGATGTGTATCACGACAGCCCTTTCATCCCTTCTTCATAAACGTCAGTCTCTCGGCTTGCCAGCTTGACCCTTCTAAGGCGTTCACTATATTTCCTTGGTCCTCTTAAAGTGACCTGCATCACGCTACGATTTACTACAGAAACGCCCGAAGGTGGTGGATTAATTATCTGAAAGTATAGAAACATGAAATAAAACAAAGTTTTTCTTTTTCTTCTTATAAAGAAATTTCCGTCATGCTTTTTTTTTTTTTTAATGATCAAAAATGATTCTGGGCATATCTGGTGTTTATTACGACTAAATAACGTGTGGAATGGGAAGAAAATAAAATTGGCCAACATAATATTCGTTTCATTCGGCCAGAATAAACGTCTCAGTGTCTCAAATAATAAAGTATTTTTCTTTCTCCCTTATTCGAATTAAATATATGTATGATATATTTACTGCACTTTGTATGTAGAGAATGTAAATAGGGGTGCTGGTGCCGTGGGAAGGCTGGCATCCATGCAGCTATGTGTAGGAGTGTAGGAGTGAACGGGAAGGGAAGTGTTTTGTAAGGTGATGCTGGCGATGCGAAGTAGCCGGTTGACGATCGCTTCGTGATGGGTGCAGAGGACGGTTATTTTGACAGAGGTGAAGCGACTTGTCGGCACATGTATGAGCAGGGAACTGTGCGGCTTGTAAGAACGCCGGCAAAATTTTAAGAGGCTGCGCAGCTGCGCCAGAAAGAAGGATTGGGAGATGCACTATAACTATGTGAAGTTCGGGGTTAGGGTCAGCCGGAAGACGAGATTTGCGGGGCTTTCCAGGGGTGATCCATTTCCCACCTAGGTCGTCTCCCTCTAGGGGGATTTTCATGTCCTGGCTCAGGGCGGACGCAGAGATATTGGTGAGCTGCGAAGCGGCGGTGTCGGCTGTAGCAATATTCGAGGCAGAAACGGGCGCGCCGCTCGCAGAACGAGACTCGAGCGAGCCGATCTCTCGGCGGATGTGCTGCGGCGGGCCGACGGAGCGAGGCGATGTTTACACCAGGATCACATACAGTTCTCTGGGGTTTGCGGAGCCCGGAGAAGACGTCCGCTCTCGTCGGAGGTTTGCAGCAGTCTCCGGACACTGAAGGTAAAGGCGTTCACATCGAAGAGTTCACCATTGAAGGGGGGCTACTGAGGTTTTAAGAGCCACTGATCGCAGCAATCGCATTCCAAAGACACCATGTTGTCGTAGATTGTTTGTCACCGGCTACCTCATGTAGGGCTGAGGCCAGGGCTGTAAGGATCCATCGCCGGAAAAGTGGAGGAACCACGGTGGAGGAACAAAGCAGCGACGTGAGGCTTGCCGAGTCGGTTCCTGGGGGGCTATGTTGCGCTTTTTGGACTCCCAGGAGACTAGGGAGTGACGTCAACAACGCAGCAAATGCAGATTGGATGTTGATTTTGTTTTCTTCTGTCAACATCCAATCTGCGTTTCTCTAGTCGTTGACGTCACTTCCCTCTTCCAAGTCTCCTGGGAGTCCAAAAAGCGCAACATAGCACCCCTGGTGCCGACGACGTTCGAGCAACGCTTCCAAGAAGACTGGATATTCTTTCCGGCGAGCACACAATACTTAGCCAGCATGCTTGTGGCTGATGCGGGTCGTAGGAGGTGGATATCAGGACAACCAAAGTACAGCAAATAGGTCGAGCACGGTAAATGGCACAACGGTGGTGGCCGCCGCCATGTTAAAGGGGCCCTGCAATGACTATTTTACTGGTTTTTAATTTGCACCGAACCTAAGCGCACTGAACGTAGTAACTTAATGAAACTTTTCTTTTCGCAAAATTCGCTTTATTTTAAAAGTTATAGGCAAATTAGAATTACAAAAACAAGCAAAAAATAACCTCCTTCATGACGTCGTAGGTCCTGGCTTGAGTGGCCGTGAACTAGAGGAGGGATAGTGAGCTAATCGAGTGCTCACGGCTGCCGCACTCTGTGTCGACGGCTCGAGAGGGCGCCACTAAAGCGTGTGTTGGATAGGCTGTATGAAGCGGGCGGGCGGGCGGCCAGGGAGGCTCGCATTGCATTTGCTGCGCGATTAAAGACTATTTCGGCATAACACTTCATTGGCCACACACGACAGCAAACACGGGGTAAAGATCACTACAGAACAGGAGCCACTTCGCGCTGCCATACCGCCAAATGGACAAATCGCCAGCAGGGCCCGCGCCGAAGGCCTTCGGAACGCTCGGAACCGCTCGGATAATCGAGCCGGTATATGACCGCAGCGCCGCCGCGTACATCCGGGACCTTTCCGTTTCGGCGCCTGATCCCACTACTCCTTTCTAGTATGCGCCGTTTTTTCCGCCGCTTGGTGGCAGGTATGTCGACGGGTCATCAGAGCCATATATACGGAGAGAGTTTGGCCGACTGACGCCCGCCAGATCTAGCCGACTCTCCGCCGGAGAAGCGTCCGCCATATTGTGTTATCATGGGAGGGCCGCGCGTTGGTTTGCGTGCAGGTAGTGCGCGGTGTACGCGAAGAAAACTAAGAGTCGTGCTGTATATCTTCCATTCAAAATATTCTGTGAATTGTTTGGCATTACGAGGGAAGTTTAGCACCCTGTTCAACGTCTGTTAACGGTCAGAGCCCTTTTAACAGTAACATCCCGGCGTTCGAGATTTCCGAGTACGATCGCGAACGCGACCGGTAACCACCGTTTTATGCATACTGTGATGTGCCATGAACAATTAACTAGAAACTTACCTAAAATACGTTTTTTACTGGTCGGATCCTCGCATAAAAATTTAAATGAGACTAGAAAAATATGTGTTCAAGGAGAGTTTCTACTGAATACGTTGAGTCGCTGATGTGTGACGGGCGGGCAGTTTTAGAGTCGAAACTTGGGTTTGAAATACGCTACCATGTACTATATATTACTCGATGGTTCAAGTCAGTCTTCTTTTTCACTGATCGTGCACGCAAGCGGTAAGCGTCATTTGCCTGTTTTTTTTTTTTTTTTTGGCTGTTCGTTTACGCGAGCGGCGGGCATCGTTTAAGTTTGTTTTCTTTTTGTCCCAGCTTGTACACGAGCTAGGACGTGGTTCGAGTTTGTTTGACGCATATCTTGCCGTTCCATTAAAAAGTGTCGCGTTAAAGATTGATCGAGCTTAATTGTTACAAATACAGGCAGCCGACAACTAAAAATAAAAGTTGGAAAATCGCTCTAAAAGTTTAACGATACAAAATTTGTGAACGCAACGAATCCTGCGTTATTGCTGCAGCGTTATTGACGAAACTTTCCGGTATATGCTTTACACGATCAATTTGCACGGTTCCTAATAATGCAACTTGCTGTAGAAATCTGCGAACTTCCGAGCTCGCGGTTCGCGAGGCTTTAATTGCCAGTCTCCACCAGCACCAGCAGGGGCGTCTCGATTAAGTCTCCCACGTTCGCTCGATCGTTTATAATGAACGATATCTTATCAAAACCATGGATTTTTAAAGTCACGCTTTATTCACTGCCTCTTCTAGCCAGCTGGTAACGGATCCCGAAAGTGCCAGCTGAATCTGTGTTTATCAGTTAGCGGAATGCACGACTACCAACATGCAACTCCTCGCCAACATGTTCTGTCCAAATAGCGGGTTGCCCCTTATACAATCCTGGATGGTGTACTGTGGCAAAATGCATTATGTGTCATTTGACTGTGAAATGTGAAAGAAGTGATCAGAAGTAGAGCCCACACAATTTGGATTGGGAGCACCATGAGACTGAGCATTTTGACCATGAGCACTGTGCACTTCACATGCATATATAAAGGAACTTCTGCAGTCACATCTCTACTATCTCAATTTATTGTACAGGCCAGCAAACAAGTCTAATACACATACACAGCAAACAAGTCTAATACACAACAATAAACACAAGTAAAAATGCCAAAACATGACAACAAAAATGGCAAATGAAAATAATCTGAACATTTAAAATGATACAAAGGGCTGCTTGGCATATTCAAGCCCACCTTTCAGCCTCCTTAAAGGTAAAGGTTTGGCTCAGCAGAACAAGAAAAAATCTGTAGAATAAAAAAAAAATAAAAAATACGGAAATAGTAAAATGTTGATTCTAACATAGGCACATGGCTCTGTACTTCTGATTTTCCCCAATCTTTCATAAAAAAATTCCCATCTACATCGTTACAGAAAGGCACGAGGACAAACAGATCTACTTCCTAGCAGTTGACGCACTCGCAAACTTCCTTGCCTCCAAGGCCTGCTTTTGGTTTTGACGCTGGCACCTGCTCAGCTCCTTTAAGAAAATTCGGATCCGCATCACGACAAATCGTCTAATCAAATGCCTCTTGATCGGATGACAGTCCGGGAAGTGAATAGCTGTAGCTGCTTTTGCGATTTTTTCGACGAGCTTGTCAGTGCAGCCTCTCGGTTCGTGGAGCACATCTTCATTCCGGCGGAACACTGTCTCGCAGACATGGTACAGAGAAACAAGTTTCTTACTAGGAACAGTCAAGGCACCTTCCTTGAAGCACTTCGACAGCGTGAAACCCACTGCTTTATCGTTGTTTCCTGGGTCTACTGTAGCGCTTCTGCAATCTAAACAAGTGACATTGTTTTTCAGGACTGACGCTGCGAGGTAGCCTGACATGTAAACAAATGCACTCTCCTCAGTGCTCGGCATCACAAGATCCTCATCTGGGTCAGCTTTCCCCGTGCCTGCCACCACCTCCTGCACCTCTTGAGGAACGGAAGACCGGTAGTCTGCCAGGAAGAATGCTCCGTCGTCGATCGAGTAACTGCTGTGTGCTGGTGCCTTCAAGTACTGAGACACGCTGATAATCCGAAGAGCAACCTTGCACTGGTATGGGGTGGGAATGGGATTCTTTCCCCTTACCACAGAGAACAGATTTTCTAAGCTGTCTTGGGTAAAGCGGCTAGTCAGTACAAATGTATACTTATCTTCATGCAGAAGGGTTTTCTGTAGGGCCAAGATACTGCTCGTGCTGAGAAGCACGCCTGTCTGCACCGGCTTCCACACACCATCTCCGATTTTCACTCTCTGGAACATGTCCATGAAGAATTCCAAAAATGCGACAGCCTCATCATGTTTTTCGGGCTTGGCCAAGCTGAAGGCCATACCGGGGTGTCTGCTGCACATCAGGTCGAACCATTTGTTGACGGTCTTAAAAAACCATGCCGTCGACAGTGCTTGGGAACTGATCACATTTTCCTTTACCAGTTCTTCGATGGCACATGCAGTCTTATGACTCATCAAGTCAACTGCATAGCACACCTTCATTTTGTCGAAATGACCCTGTGACAAGTGGGTATCTGTGAGGTGGGGTGCGAGCTTGAACGCTTTTCCTCTTTCGTGGGACATCAGCTCCTTCACGGGCCACAGGTGGACCACATCTGATGGGAGGTTGTGCTTATCCACAACATCTTGAGGGAGAACAATTTTCTGAAGGCGGCAGAGGTGATTTCTCAGATTTTTTATAATATGTGGAACGTCGGCAAGGAAATGAATGACCTTTGAGGGGTTTTCTGGGTGGGGCGTACTGCAAGAAACCCGGGAGTGCTTGCCTGCAATTATATTCAAATCTTTCCACATGGCCCTGTTTCCTGCCCCCATGTCACTTGTCACAGCAATGACATCTAATCCTATCTCTGAACACCGTCTAACAATCTCTTTGAAGATGTTTGCACATTCGCTTCCGCTGAATGAAGCACCCGTAAAGTGGTAAGCCACGACCTGCTTCCACCGGGTGGACACACCTCCAATCATGAACACTAAACAGTGATTGGCCAAAACTAGAGCAGGCTTCTTGGCACAAGGTGCTTGGTTTGTTGGAGCAGAAGTCTGAGCACAAGATGCCGCTTGAGTTTCTGAGAGAGTACTACGCTTTGGGGCACGAGATTCTACTTCTCCATTTCCCAATGTCGTTGAGCCACAAATACTCTGATTACTTGCATCGTACTCCAGCTTGTCCTGGAGCTGCATCTCATCCAGCATCAGGACACACTTTCTCTCCTGGGGCTTTAAGGCAGCCACCTTGCATTTCATGAGGTCAAATACTTCGCAGAGAACTCCAGGCTCAAACTTAATACCTTGAATGTGACTTCGCAAGGTGCGTTCTGCCGGCAGGGGTTGTCCTTGTGACAGAAGAAGATTGTAGCCCGTCGACCCACAGGCGAAGTGCAGCTGCAGTGACTTCTTTATTGTAGCAGATGACCATGGGCTTCCGCAGTTGGATTTTCTACCCAGAGCACGTATCTGGTCTTCTGTAAAGACAGTCTGTAGGCCTTCAGCAGTATTTTGCTTTTCTCGGAGAAGTACATTGTTCCACTTCTGCAAGTTATTAACTTTCCTCTTGTGCTCTGTTACCTTCTGGTCTAGTTCTGCCACCCTCTGCTTCAGCTGGGTCACCTCCTGCAACATATGGAATTGCTAGATTATTGTAATTGAATCGTTGGTGTCAGCAGAAATGTAACAACTCTAGTAGCATATATAGGCAAACACTATTAAAATGCCTTGCAAGTACTACCCTGTGACACTTGGGTGCATGCTTGGCATTTCACGGTGGTTATGGGTGCACAAAAAAAAAGAATATGGGCTCTAAACATTGCCTCACACATCATCCACCTGAATGTCAAGCAATTAAAGGGAAGTGCAAGCAGCAGGGTTGCCAAACGCTCCGCCAGCTAGTGCGTGTTTCTCTGTAACCCTTAAAATACATTAATAGTGACGTGAATGGTCTGAGTCATTTTGGAGTACCTCTTGGAGTAGTCAAAAGTCAGTTTTGGAGCCGCAAAAAGTGCTTCTGGAGCATAAGCACACATTTTATTTTCATTTATTCCAAGTCGAATATCATGTTAAGATTTATGTGTTTGTCTACTTTGCCTTCCTGGTTCTCTGCAACCTTTTGATCGCATCAGCAGCATGGCAGGTTTAATTCCCTATCTGGCAGTTTAATTGAGCGTAGAATCGCAAGGTACGGTAACAAGATGCTGATTGACAAATCCAGTACGGACTGCTCTGCATGGCGATTTTAGGTATGAAATCAAACCAAATAGTATATTCCACTGAAATGATGTTAGAATCTAATCATTTTGTGCACCCAAATTGACGCTTTCTTTGAGTTCTATATATTGTAATAAAACTGCTGTTCTTAAATGAGAAAGAGAACAAAGCTTTAAAAAAAACACAAATTTTGTTTAGGTTATTCTTAGGCTTGCACTTACTGCTCCAACTAATTTAGTTTCAATATACTTAATATTTACTGTGCCATCGAACGGATGAAACCCATATAAGGTAACAACTAAACGAGAGTTGACATAAAAAATAAACATAAAGAGCAGTTCATAAAAGTTCTCGCAATAGTCAAGCACCCTTGCTGCATCTCGAATGTGTGAATGTGAAAAAAAAATATTGTTAGATTAGTGCAGCTTACCATATTTACTAGTCAGTTTTATTCAGAAACAGTGTATAGCGTCTCACTTGGAATGAGTGTTTTCCCCTCAGCACACGGGTGCACTGCGGCGAAGCAAGATATGCAAAATTGCAACGCCTAGAATGCGGTTGTCGCTTCACTGCAGTACATGATGACAAATGCACTCAACGATGCTAGCCGTATTCAGCCAGAACAGACGAGCATAAGAAATATTTCAAAACTTCCACGAACTGTAAATGTTTCATACAGAGATCAAGTGGGGTATCATGTTATTTAGGCGATAATCAAAAGATTTGGAAATTCGCACAAGCCCACCGTAACAATACGGCCGTGTAGTGGTGCCTCATTTATTATATTGTTCGTATTAATAAAGTGAAAATGAGTTGTGGCATAAGGTTGGCACACATTCCGCACATTCTGGCAAAATGCAGCAGGGTAAGCACGTTGGCGCAGTCTGGCGCAGCAATCATATCACTGCATTAACCATGCTCATTACGACATGATCAACACTGCCCGAGGCCATGAGAAGTCGAACCACAATCGAAAAGTACTTTTCTTTAACTCCATGGGACGCTACTTATTGCTTTGCGATGTCCGACAGTACCTCATTGTGTGGTTTAAAGGGCCAATTGACAATACAAAAATGCTCCCTTCAAGCACTTTCGAAACGGCAATCTAGATACAACAAATTCGGCAACTTCTTAAAACATACATCTGCCATCTTGGTGTTCACACACGACTCATCTCTGTTACGTCACGGTGCGGTGGTGGCGCGTCGGGCGCACTTCCGGTCTGGGGCTGTGGGCGGAAGCCGCCATGGTGCACGTGCATTCCTGTTTACTCTGGAAGAAACCGGACAAAAACCTGCCTTCTCGTCAAAACGCCGCGACTGGGATTGTACCAAAACAGTCGGGAAAGGTTTGAAGGTCAGTTTTTATGCGTTTTCTGCCTGCTCGATTCTTCCGAGAACGTCAATAGGGTTCGTGAAAAAGGAAAAACAGACGCCGTCGGACCACGATTACTTGGGCGGGAAGCACTTTGAATTGAATTCACGGATACTTGTGGTCGTCAGATTTATTTGTTTTGTTCCAACATGAAGGCGGGAAAACCGTCAAGTTGCACGGACCACCCGCAGACTACGTTCAGTGCGTCATCACGTTCAAACGGCCGCCTAATCGATCGAGCTGTCGTCTGCTCTCTCAAACATTTCTGCTTGTCGTCTGCTCGTTCAAACGACAGCGGCCCGTACACTAAACATTGTCCCGGTAATTGCGATAAGAAGTGCAGACCTGAAAAGACGTTTAAGTTTGAAGGTTGCTTCGGGTAAGTAGGCTGGGTGTAAACAGTAGATATAAGAAAATGTTGACAATTGTTACCAGTGGTCATTACGTTATGCCTGATTCACTGGGTCCGATTCTGCTTGCGATTTTCAGTATCGACGTCGACATCTACGATTCAGGCTTTTGCAGCCCGAGCGACGTCATGACTGAAAATAGCCAGCAGAACCTCACCATGTGAATCGGGCTTTAGCGTCCATTCTACAGCGTCCACGCAGAATGAATCGCCGCATGTTACATTATTCACGCCGAGGTTTGCAGTGTAACGAGCCTTGTTAATTTCGTTTATGCCGCTCAAGTAATCAGACATTGCCAGGAAGACGTAGAAGCAACAATTCCAACGTGAAAAAGAGCGCGGGGACTCACAACGACGCCGACAACATCCCATTCTAATGGTTTGTTTATGGGCGACGGCGAGCTTCTTGCCCACACCCCCATCACGCAAGCGCGGCGTCGGTGGCGTCCGCTAAGGGCGCTCCAGTTTGTAAACGTGAGTTGGTGTATATAAATTTTAACTCACCTCACACTGTCCCACCTGGAACGTACTGAATGAGTTGGGACTACCATTTTGGAGGTGACAGTCGTCCTGCAGATCCTCTTGCGTGGGGTCGGTAAGCTGAAGAAACGTAATAATTGAGTGTTAGCTCGAATGAGTGTCTTGCGAGCGTTCAAAAAACGATGAACTGCCTGCAGCTACGATTAAAACACTTACTGGAGCCGGGACTGCGGGGCAAGTCAGCGAGGAGAGGGACGCTTGTGCGTCTTCGATCTCCATACTGTTGTTGGGTAGCACGGGCTGCGGTGTGCGGGGCAGATGACACCTGAGTACAGCCTGCAATGGAGCAATAATGGGTCAGCAGTGAAGCAACTGTTTTAGCTCGACCACGCAAAACCTAAGAGCAAGCTTCTTCCGCACTGACCGTATCTCGTGCAACACCGTTCCCTGCAGACGAAGCTCCCAGCAAGCGTGGATCACCATTTTGGTGATGGCAGTTGTCCTGCTGATCTTCTTGCGTGGGGTCGGTGAGCTGAGGAAACGTAATAATCGAGTGTTAGCTCGAATGAGTGTCTTGCGAGCGTTCAAAATACGATGAACTGCCTGCAGCTACGATTAAAACACTTACTGGAGCCGGGACTGCGGGGCAAGTCAGCGAGGAGAGGGACGCTTGTGCGTCCTCGATCTCCATACTGTTGTTGGGTAGCACGGGCTGCGGTGTGCGGGGCAGATGACACCTGAGTACAGCCTGCAATGGAGCAATAATGGGTCAGCAGTGAAGCAACTGTTTTAGCTCGACCACGCAAAACCTAAGAGCAAGCTTCTTCCGCACTGACCGTATCTCGTGCAACACCGTTCCCTGCAGACGAAGCTCCCAGCAAGCGTGGATCACCATTTTGGTGATGGCAGTTGTCCTGCTGATCTTCTTGCGTGGGGTCGGTGAGCTGAGGAAACGTAATAATCGAGTGTTAGCTCGAATGAGTGTCTTGCGAGCGTTCAAAATACGATGAACTGCCTGCAGCTACGATTAAAACACTTACTGGAGCCGGGACTGCGGGGCAAGTCAGCGAGGAGAGGGACGCTTGTGCGTCTTCGATCTCCATACTGTTGTTGGGTAGCACGGGCTGCAGTGTGCGGGGCAGATGACACCTGAGTACTGCCTGCAATGGAGCAATAATGGGTCAGCAGTGAAGCAACTGTTTTAGCTCGACCACGCAAAACCTAAGAGCAAGCTTCTTCCGCACTGACCGTATCTCGTGCAACACCGTTCCCTGCAGACGAAGCTCCCAGCAAGCGTGGATCACCATTTTGGTGATGGCAGTTGTCCTGCTGATCTTCTTGCGTGGGGTCGGTGAGCTGAAGAAACGTAATAATCGAGTGTTAGCTCGAATGAGTGTCTTGCGAGCGTTCAAAATACGATGAACTGCCTGCAGCTACGATTAAAACACTTACTGGAGCCGGGACTGCGGGGCAAGTCAGCGAGGAGAGGGACGCTTGTGCGTCTTCGATCTCCATACTGTTGTTGGGTAGCACGGGCTGCGGTGTGCGGGGCAGATGACACCTGAGTACAGCCTGCAATGGAGCAATAATGGGTCAGCAGTGAAGCAACTGTTTTAGCTCGACCACGCAAAACCTAAGAGCAAGCTTCTTCCGCACTGACCGTATCTCGTGCAACACCGTTCCCTGCAGACGAAGCTCCCAGCAAGCGTGGATCACCACTTTGGTGATGGCAGTTGTCCTGCTGATCTTCTTGCGTGGGGTCGGTGAGCTGAGGAAACGTAATAATCGAGTGTTAGCTCAAATGAGTGTCTTGCGAGCGTTCAAAATACGATGAACTGCCTGCAGCTACGATTAAAACACTTACTGGAGCCGGGACTGCGGGGCAAGTCAGCGAGGAGAGGGACGCTTGTGCGTCTTCGATCTCCATACTGTTGTTGGGTAGCACGGGCTGCGGTGTGCGGGGCAGATGACACCTGAGTACAGCCTGCAATGGAGCAATAATGGGTCAGCAGTGAAGCAACTGTTTTAGCTCGACCACGCAAAACCTAAGAGCAAGCTTCTTCCGCACTGACCGTATCTCGTGCAACACCGTTCCCTGCAGACGAAGCTCCCAGCAAGCGTGGATCACCATTTTGGTGATGGCAGTTGTCCTGCTGATCTTCTTGCGTGGGGTCGGTGAGCTGAGGAAACGTAATAATCGAGTGTTAGCTTGAATGAGTGTCTTGCGAGCGTTCAAAATACGATGAACTGCCTGCAGCTACGATTAAAACACTTACTGGAGCCGGGACTGCGGGGCAAGTCAGCGAGGAGAGGGACGCTTGTGCGTCTTCGATCTCCATACTGTTGTTGGGTAGCACGGGCTGCAGTGTGCGGGGCAGATGACACCTGAGTACTGCCTGCAATGGAGCAATAATGGGTCAGCAGTGAAGCAACTGTTTTAGCTCGACCACGCAAAACCTAAGAGCAAGCTTCTTCCGCACTGACCGTATCTCGTGCAACACCGTTCCCTGCAGACGAAGCTCCCAGCAAGCGTGGATCACCATTTTGGTGATGGCAGTTGTCCTGCTGATCTTCTTGCGTGGGGTCGGTGAGCTGAGGAAACGTAATAATCGAGTGTTAGCTCGAATGAGTGTCTTGCGAGCGTTCAAAATACGATGAACTGCCTGCAGCTACGATTAAAACACTTACTGGAGCCGGGACTGCGGGGCAAGTCAGCGAGGAGAGGGACGCTTGTGTGTCTTTACCTCGGACATGACTCTTGGGTGGCAATGGCTGCAGTACAATTAAACAAATGGAAAAATATGTCATGTGGTTATTGAAATTACTGCAGTGGAAGAAATACTCACTCCCAATGGATTTATAGAACAAGGCATTAAAATACATCAAATTGCTCCAATGCAGAGGAAGCATAGCACAGGAGGAATTAGTGAAATTACTAGTGTTCAAAACAACAGTATTGAGTAGCACAATAATTGGGAAATAGACCTCCCTCAGGTTATAAATATATCTCTCAGGTTATTTTTACAAGCTGCTGATGTTCACGATATGACATATTACCTAGACAACAAATCAGAATGAGAATTTAGTTTGGGATATTACCTCTCTTGGTTTTGGTGGCTTGCGCTCATTTTTCTGCTTTGAGTGTGGGAACAATGTCGGAATGGCAGATGACTTCAAAAGAATTCTGCCATCCTGCCGGCCTCTTTCGAATTGATCTTCGTCAAAATGCACCTAAAAAAGAATAATTTTATATAATTTCAGAACCTACATAGCAATGTAACCACCAGTAAATAGGAAGTCACAGGGGTTAAGTTAGGCCGGGCACTGGTTAGGTCGATTCGAGTTGACTAAAACTCCCCACCGAACTTGCTGCCAGTGACTTTAGCTACATATGCGTCGAACACACTGATCCAACATCGAGGCACTATTCTCGCAGCGTAAGCTCGACGGGAGAGAATTTGCCGTAAAAAAGTCGAGACAAACGCAGCTGAAATCACTTTCGTGCTCCCACTTCCAATCACTACTGTGTGGCCTCAGCTGTAGGCAATAAAATATAAACAATACTCTGTTTCACCTCAAGTTGCGTACGCTGCAAATGTTGCAATCGCGAGTTCGTGGTTGCAAAATCGGCGTTCATCGCACGGATGCCTGCGCTATGCAAGCACTCTTCGAAACGACAACTTCGTACGTACAAATAGGAGGTAGACGTTCAAACGCAACAAAAAGCATCTGGCACGCCCCAGCGATCATCGAAGGACTGAGGATTACTTTCGGCCACCTAGAAATCTCGTTACGTGCAAACCAAATCTCTGCGCAATAACCCCCTCTCAAATTGCTCGCACCTGCGCTTCGGACGGAGTCATTGAAGCGACAACTACGAGTTAGCGCTGGGTCTTCTATATGTGTGTTATACACAACATGCACAACACAACAATGTGCTGGTCGGACTAAAGCGAGTGTCTGTCCCCGTGAAGATAAAGATTTCAAGGGCTTACCTGGCAGATTCGGGAGTGCGTGTTTGGCTTCCACTTGTCACGCCTGACGTTCCTTTCCCAGATGCGACGCCTCGCATTGTTTCGTTCTCCTTGGGGGAACCGATAGAGCGTGAAACCTTTCTTCCTTGTGTTTGAACAGCCCACGGCGCTGCAGCACCCCATTTTTTGGCGTAACAACGACGAAGTCAGTCAAAAACACATGTGTTCCATCGGAGCCACCGCGCCAAGCCGCTTCCCAGCTCACTTTCTATAGACCATTTCATCCTCCCTCGCATGGGCGCTGCCATCTTGGAATCACGTGACGCGGCAGCCATTAGGTTGCTTCAACTTGTGGTTCCGCTCCCCCCTCCGCGCCTTGGCGGATGCGTTGTATTCGTATTTTTCACCGCGTTTCACCGCGCTTTCTTGCCTTGCTTCGGAAACTGTAGTCCGTTACGTCTACTCGACGACTAAGACATCACGAGGGTTCAAAGGTCCTTATGACAACTGAAGTTTCTTTACTAATACTGGCGGAACATAAGAAGCGCGTATATTTATAACGCGCATTTAGGATCGGAAGGCTTCAAGAATAGGCAAGAAGGCGATCTATATTTAATGAAAGTATTCTTTTTATTCATAAAATATATCGAAAACAGTTTATGTTGATTATGTGAGGAAACTCGTGGTGGAAATAAACAACGAACGTTTAACTTGTATTTTATCTGAGGCTAGAAATAATGGTACGTCAACTTCAGGCGATTTGTTTGTTCATAATATCACACCTACATGTGTATGAGGTGCTCAATCTTTTTTTGCAGTGTAAACATTCGGTTGGTTGGTTTACTTATGAAGTTTAAGAAATTGTATACCATGCTCGCTCCCATTTCGACAGTCACTTAAGTGATTTATTGATTATCTTTAGATGACCAGATCAATTTACTTAATTTATATTAACACAATGGTTGGGACTTCCTGCGTAACTGCCACAGACAGCTAGCGAGTTTTAGAATCGCGTGCACAAAGAAATAACGTCGTTTCTATATCGAAATCCAAACGCGATTTCGGTTCGGCGCATGCGCAATAATGACAACGCTTCTTTCTTTTTTTTTCTTCTTCTTCTTCTGTTTTTTTTTTTTTTTTTTTTTTTTTTTTTTTGCGTACGCTGTTTTAACTTTTGCCAGTATCTGGGGTCCTCAACGTTCAGCGCCGGGAAAAAGAAGCCGTCTGCATAACAGTCACCCGAGTCCAGCGCTGTAAATGGCGGATAGAGGTTTACTTGTGGTGGCTGGCGACGCCGAAATTTACAAAGCGAATTTGTTCAAACAAATAAATGTTTGTTCACACAGGCCCGTGAAGTGGTGCCTAGCGCTAGAATTCAGCCAAACTTTCCGAGATCTTTCTCCTGCGCCCTTTAATTTTATTTGGCCAATTTTACGGAAGACAAATGCCACATTTAATTTGACGGGCCAGTACCTTATATCATGGGTAAGCAAATGTTCAAATAAGAATAATTTATTTCCAAGGGCCAATATCGCGAAATGCTGCTTATGAGTACTTAAGGAGGGTTGATAATTTAAGAAATTTCCTACTCGGCCTGTCAAAATATCCTCGAGTACTGAATTTTTAAAAACAAAAAACGAGGCCGAGACGATACTACTTGATTATATAAATTATCTGCTTCATTACACGATTCTTTTTTAATCCGCGAAGTTCACTAAAGGTTGGCTTACCACGAAAATCAAACAGTGAGTAGTAAACTCGCGAGTTCATCTGTTCTGCCCGATTCAGCACATTGCTAATAAAGCTGTCAATATGCTTCTTTACATTCCTGTGTTAGTCTCTTCATATGTTGTCTTTTCTGGAGGCTAGTGTCATCGGGTACAGTCGTGGACGATGGTAATCTACCCTGGGCATTAGTCAGGCGTTTCGCAACCGACCATAATCAGCTACATCAAAGGAGTTCGTAAAAAAGCCCGCAATTTAGGCTCAAAATCGCCTTGTAGTCCTCAAAATGGTTCAATATCCCTGTTTCATTGGTTGTGTGCTACAAGAAAAATAATTGTATCACCAGATTAAGCAAAAACCACGTAAAACAGAATCATAACCGCGTGCACGTTCAAACCGAAACCAACCAAATTGAAGCAACCTAATGGCGCCGAGTGCGTCAGCGCCCTCTATCCGCCGGTGAGGCAACTACTCAAATGAAAAGGTCTATAACACAATATGGCGGACAGGTCGGGTTGAGCGGCGTCGAGGTGCTGTTGCCAGACTGCCTCACCAATGTTCTGAGACTGGCGGCGACTTCTTAAGACTGCCAAACTCTCCCAGTATAAAGGGCTCTGATCTGGGACCTTTCTACGCTCGCCGCTCGCCGACGCCTGATCCCACTACGCCTTTCTAGTATGCGCCGCCTTTTCCACCGCTTGGTGGTGGGTATGCACACAGGTCATTTCTTGTTTCCGTACTTTATAAACTGCATTTGTTTCTTTTCTGATCTAGAATACTGAACAAAAACTACTTTTATAAATAATTGAAACGGCTCGCGCCACTTATAGTTTGTATTTCGACTAAAAAGAAGCTTTTAGCGGCTCTGACCAGTAATAAGCCCAGGACCAAAGACGTCACATTTCGCGCGCATTCGGCACCGCGGGTCGCCCCCGTAGGTGGAGGAGGTTTCCGCGTCGTCCGGCTAAAATATTACGCACTAATATCTAGTTACTCTCTCCGTGCCCACTGGCTTGCCCGAACCCCAAGAAACGTGGAAACCGCAAAAAAGGTAGATGTTTATATATGATTGCCGGGCCCCTTTAAGGCTTTGTTGGACGTTCCTCCTGTTTAATTTTTTTTTTTCAGTTATGCGTAATTAACAGGAGCGTTAAATTATACTATTCTTTAATTCTGCACAAGCAGGTAATGTCTCACAGTCGCATTAGCATGGCATCACGTCTAATCTTGAAGCTCCACATTTGCTACGTACAGTCGGCTGTAAAAAAGATTGACACATTCGCTACGTACAGTCGGCCGCCCTCGCGGCCGGCGATAAGGCGGCACGGGGCGCTTCGGTAGCGTTAGCACGCTGGGGCCGCGATTGCCGGATTAATCCACTCTTGGACGCACGGGGCACGTCAGCACATAGGCGCACAGCTTATGACTCATATCGTAACAAGATAACAACGAAAAGGAAATAAAGCGTCACCTCACGGGTAAGCTGCCGCCCTAAAAAAACAAAAAAAAAAGAAAAGTTGGTTGCAAGAACAAGCAAATTGCGGGAAACGATAACTCTTTCGAAGCACCCCTGCGGTTCAAAGGTGGAAACGTCCCGGCCACTCTCGCTCGCCGTGTTATCGCGAAATACAGCGCCGCGTGTGGCGGTTTCACCGCATTGGCCGCGAATCACTTGTACACTACTCTTTATGTTTTTACGGCAGACTGTACCCATACTGCAGAGTATATATTTTTCCGAAAGCTCACCGGACTTCTCTCGATCCCTGTCTCTAGCGGAAGTACGTGTGGCTAACAACAGTGGCGACGCTGTGCCTTCTGCTGCGCACAACGCTCTGCTTTCAGCCGGCAAGCATTGGAATGGTTTGCCCCGATCTTTATTCTCAACGTTTCAAACCTGCAGCGATGTGCTGGTGTAAGCGAGCTTCCAGAGGCTCGAGCCTTCTTCGGGGAAGTGATGAAAGGACATGCCTATAGTGCCTAATGTCCTTCAATACGGTGCCAATTCACGCAGTCGCGTCTATGCCGAGAGCAAAACGTCCACTTCGTGCACAGGAGGTGCGTTGACGTCAGAACTACATCGAGTTCTGATTGGCTTTAATTGAAAGTATAGTGGTAGGCTTCAATGCTTAGTACATTGAGCTCTACCCACTATTTTTTTCAATAGGTCAATAAGAGCTCGGCGTTCTGTCATCATCGCAACCCCTGTGCAGGAAGCAGACGACCTTGCTCTCCGCATAGGTTGCGTTCAGAGCAGCACGCCAACTCGACGGTAACGACAGAGTCACCTGGAAAAGCTGTTCTATCGTATAGACGAACACACTGTTTACAAACAAGCCCGCGTTCGCCCACACCAGGTATGGGCATTGCGCGTGCGCAGAAACCAGATTCGCGTCAGGCAAAGTATTTGCGCATGCGCAGTGCCGACAGCAGCGCCACCACAGTGGCGCGACGTCAGAGAGCTGAGTTGGTCTATATCAACCGCCGACCACATGCAATCGCGGAAGCCACGAGGGACGTAGAAATCTCAAAAGGACCCGTTCCGTTCAGTTCATTGTTTTCCCGTTAGGTGCCGAGCGCAGTCGATGCCACAATCCGACGGAGCCAATCTGGCAGTTTGATACTTTAGACCCATGTTGCGGATAAAAAAAACAGGACGCGGGATGGCCAAAAAAACATGCTTTTCGTGTAAGGCTCGTCAAATTATGAGGCGCTGGAGAAATGCAGCCTTCTGCGTTAAGTCCTTATTTCGAACTCTTTTTGTTCGCCTTCCGCCCATTGAAAAGCATGCGGGAAGGGCCTTAGAACGCACCTGGTATCGCTGCGCCGCAGCGTTCTTCCGCAACAAAGTTCGTCTGCGTTCCTCGCCGTCACCATGGCAACGAACGCCGAATGAATGGAAGCACGCACGGTACCGCCGCGTGAAACCAGCAACAGCGGACGCCATTTTACGAACGCCGTCTGCTAGCCAAAGCCGAACGCGGTATGTCAGATCAACCGCCTCCGCCGGTGCTCGATCGCCGACGGCGATCGAGTACCGGCGGAGGCGGTGCTCGATCGCTTACCACAATTTTGGGATCAGGCGAGCTGACGAATTCGGCCATTCAGCCATTATTCTTTGAGGTTCTTGGGAATTCAGAAGACGTTCGGCGTACCTTTCATCACCGCACCAACAGCGTGCAGCACAAATTCAAGCTCTTGCCGTTGCCGCCGTCTTCGCGCACTTATTTCATCGAAGTAGTCGTCGAACAAACACTTAACGACTTTCGACGTGACGGGAGCCGTGTTTAAGCGCTCGCCGGGAAGCCGGAACCGGAAACATTAAAAATAGGCGTCAGATGGCGCCTCGGTACGAAAAAAAGTGCGGTCGTTAAGCTACGCTCCGAACACGCGCGCTCGAGCGCAGATGTCCGAAGTCTCGAGCTCACTAACTTAACGCGCCCGGTGGTCTTTGGAGAAAATCGATGCACTGAGCTTTATTTCGATCTCCGACTTTGTTCTCCACTTACGTCATATATTTTTGCAATCAAATCAGAACGCAAAAGATAGAAACGAAAACTGGGAAAGCAATTTCGTATCACAAGAAAATAAGATCGCGAAAAGAAAAAAGCAAATACAGCTTTTTCGCTAACAAAAAGCTAAGCTATTTTACTTCTAGTATGGAGGGGTTTTCATGAACAAAACGTTGTTAAAATTGCAGTCATTCTTTTTTAACGCATTGTTTTCACCGATCTGAAGAATTGATCGAAAAACTTGCCGTGTTTAAAAATGCATATAGTGATAAATAATCAATATTTTCTAGCTACAGTGAAATGTCTGACTTAAAACAAATCTGACTTACATTAAAAAAAAGTTATTTCTTAAATATTTTGTTTTCTTATTTTGCTTACAGCAGAGCGCCCTGATGTGAAATGTGTACATTGTCAACATGAAGGAACGATGGGCTCTTTTAGAGTGCAGCTCTTAGACGCCCGTTTCCCGATTGAGTGGTGACGCCGTCGTGTTATGTAACTTTTCCATAATGACGTCACGTGTGCCGTCATGTGACGTCACACGTGACGCCACTGAAACCAGGAAGCAGGAGAGGAGAGGGGATCAGGAAATAAAAAGGGGAGGGTACGGAGGAGGAGGAGGGGCATACCCTGTACTCTGTTCCCTCCCCTCCTCCTCCTCAAGAGCTGCGCTCTAATTCGGCATTACAGAGAATTGTAAACGTCTTTTTTTTTTGTTCTTATATTTTTGTGGTTGCCGTTAAAACTACTTGTGCGGTGCAAATTGCTCATTCGGGGTTTGACGTCTCTCAACCCCTTCCCGAATAAGTAAAACGCGAAAAATCGCTTCGCGATAACTTTGTTGCACAACGTACCGCCTGCGTGAGAGGTGCCTAAAACCTTGGTAGCACTACTGCAATTAAATGATAACGACAACTTTACATAAACATTTAATTTGAAATTAGCTTTTCTCCTGGTCTGTCAAAAGACTGGTTAGCTTTTCTCCTGACCCGCACAAACGTGGGTGAGCTTATCTCCGGTGAGCTTATCTCCGGTGAGCTTTTCTCCGGGATTCAACATATTGGCACCAATCTTCTCAATACGATTTTATAAGAGCAGCGTGGCGTGTATTACCATAAATTTCAAGTTTTTGAATGAGCACCTTATGAATAATGTGGTCGAATTCTTTCGTACAATCAATAAATATTCCCAGAACAATATTCGTACCTTTAATGTTGCGTAGAATTAATTTTTTTTTGTCTTCTAGCAAAGCAAGTTCCGTAGAGCGTTTTTTTTTCTTCTAAACCAAAAGAGTAATTCTTAAACTGAGTTATATTTATCTATAAATATCATAGAACAATTGTAAATATTTTTCTAAGCCCTTCAAAAAGACCACAATTGATACAGATCTGTTGTTTTTTATATCATTTGTATCCCATTCTTTTATGAAGAACCACAACCTTAGCTACCTGCATTTGTGCGCGCGTGCGTGCGTGGGTGGGTGGGTGGGTGGGTGCGTGCGTGGGTGGGTGGGTGGGTGCGTGCGTGCGTGGGTGGGTGCGTGCGTGGGTGCGTGGGTGCGTGGGTGCGTGGGTGCGTGCGTGCGTGTGTTGGGGGGGGGGAGGGGGGAAGGGGGGATGTGGCCGTTTCTAAGCAAATATCAAGAATGTATGCCAGATAATGGCCGATAATGTTCAGAACATGTAAACTGGACGCATATGTATACCATCGGCATCACAACTATGAGGGTGTTCACGGTACGGAATACTGACATCACCTTCCTTCCGTTACCGGATATAAATAAAAGGTATCTTCAGTCTTGCGGTCGATAAATGAAAAGCATCGATTATGTTAGAATTCCATCTTAGTATTACAAAAAAGTCAGTAAATATATTAGAAAGGAAACGATCGGTAAATTTAATATTGCTGTCAGGTATTGATTCAATAATGATTTGGATATATTTGAGATTCATAACTGAATTTATATTTTTCCACATCACGTTAGTGCGGTGCGATAACATATTGAACAATTTCTGGTAGTAGCGAGCTTTACATTTTTTCAATGCTTTGTTTAGGCTATTCCTGACCGCCTTGACAGTTTTAAACCTCTGTGGGTCTTTTGTTTTATGAGAGTTTCATATGGCGTGTTTTTTATTTGTACCTTGTCAAATACTTCTGCTAATCATGGTATCGAGCTTTTTTTAAAACGTCTGATCTATTCATAAGAAAAGCGATTATCGTAAATAGGGTTGAAAGTATGAATAAATACTTAATAAGCTTGATTTGCATCAGTTTACTTTAAAACCACAGCCCAGCTTGCGTTGCTGATACTCTCCCTGAAATGCTCGAGCCAGTCAGCGGCAATGCTTTGAACCAGAGTATGAATTTTAGGTAATTTATTTTTATGTCTGCTAATATATTCATTTATGCAAAAAAAAAAACAAAAAAACGTGGTCTCTGATATTGCATGCTCTCACACCTGAGTTTATAATGTTTAGCTAAAAATTAGTAATCAATAAATCAATCGTGTCTGGCATAATGAAAATACGTGTTGGATAAATTATGACATTCATGCACCCGTTCTTTAAAACAAGCATAGTAATATTGTTCTCGTTTTTTTAGTGCAATTACTTAATATGTCAACATTAATGTCCACTCCACAAATTACATCATACTTATTTTCTTTGATGAACATAAAAACGTCATACAGGAATTTACAAAACTTAAATAATATTTCCATCTGGGGGCCGGTAGGACACAAACACAACATCAAGGTCAGCTTTTATTCACAGCACTGTGTCGGTCGAGGTGCAGTTTTCGGTCCAAATTGCATGCCTCATGATTTTATATATTAACATGGCAACACCACTTCCTCCCCGAGATAACCGATTTATTGAATGCGAGTTATATTCAGATAGTTTCAAATCATCACCATCACATTTGTACCAAGTTTCAGATACCATCATTACATATAAGTGAACGACAAATGCGTGGAAAAGTTATTCCAAATCATCATATTTAGCTTTCGCAGATCTTGTATTTAAATTAAAGCACTTAAAGGGCAACTCCGCTCAATTCCGAAAAATTTAGGCTTACATGTGATTTCATTTCCCAAAGCACTACTAAACAGCTCTACGTCTTCGGATTCGCAAAATGTGGAATGATATTTGTGTAATCTTAATTTAAACATCAGCTGATACCGAAACCGAAACTTCGCTTGCGTCAAGCAACATTGGCCTCGTGTCGTCAAAGTCATGGCCACGTCACGTCGAAACACGTGGTCTTGGGACGTTTGTGGGGGCGAGGTACAGGACACGTGACGCGGGCAGGTCGCTTCGCATGGCGTGGAACGGTGATGGCCCGTGGGAGAGGGAGAAGGGGAGAAGACGAAAGAGGAGAGGGGGAGCGGAGAAACCGGACATGGGGAACAAGTGCGGTCTAGCATAGACAGACCGATAAGCGCGCAGGGCAGTGCAAACTAGCGCATCCGCGTTACGGTGATCACGTGGACGCCGTTGAGCCAACACCGGGAGGAGAAACTCATGACGTTATCGTTCAATTTCGCTCAGAGAAGTAAAAGCAAACAAAACGTGAGAATGACGTATACATGCCTTTGACGTAGTGGCTCAATGTTGGCTGCTCCAACTCCGTGGCATTGACTACGCTGATGATTGCGCCTCATGTCGCAGGCTAGAGTTGGCAGATTTCAGCGACTTGGCTCATTTGAAAGTTTGCTGGCCAGTTAATTAAAAATATAGACGGAATTAGATCGTTATATTTGACATGTGGTCTTCCTATATGATACTGAAGAGGGCTGCATAGTTTTCTAAATATCAAAAATGAAGCGGAGTTGCCCTTTAAGTGAAAATGTCTGTCATTTGAGGAGACAATCTTCAGTTGCTGCGGTAGTATGTTTTTGATAATCACCATGTTACAGAAACGACAAAAAGTAATGCATTAGGCAGGAAAGGAGGGGTGACATTTTCAATCTTCGTAAGATCATCGACATTTGTGACAAGGAACGCTCGGTCATCGTCCTTTGCACGAAAAAAAAAAACTTTTCCATTTCTGTGCCAAACAAATTGAAATCTTTTCACGCTCGCCCTGTCTTTTGCAGCACAAAGCGGTTACCTGCTATGTCGAGTCATGTCTTCCTGAATGTAGATATTTCTCGAGTTGTTCTTAGTTCTTTTTTTTTTTTAGCCATTGATTTTAGGTTTCCTGTTTTGCGAAGCAAACAATGACCACTGGAACCTTTCATGGTTTCAAAGAAAGCCGGCGTACCGACACCAATTCCTGTTTAGCGAGGACTAGTACACCAAGCTTAGTTCCAAGATAGTTCACTTTCTCAAGCAAGTTCTCGTTACTTGTTAGCGCAATACCGTAAAATTCCAAGTTTTGACAAATGCTTCTGCATCCAAGTTGGCTCAGTTCGTTTTTTAGCTAGGAAATATCATCTTCGCTACTGTTCTCAAGTTTCCCAAGTCACACTTTTAGATTCTCTAACTTCACAGTGGAAACGAGGCACGTAAATTGAACATGGCCTTAACATTCAGTTTACTTTCCGCTTCTTTTTAGCGTGTGTTCCACCGGAAAAATCGACTTCTTACCTGATCTCCCTCGACAAAACTGCTTCAAAGTTTCCTCCTGGATGCTCCACCGGCCATACATTTGAGTGTAATCTGCAAGAAAAACGTTTATTCAGCGCTGTTTTATATAAAATATTAAGCACACGTTTTTTGTTTACTTGTTGTTGTTTCTCGCGGAAGTTTGTTACCCTAAAACAGGGAAGCAATGTCACCGACTTCGGTCCTCGAAAGGTCAAGCTGAAAAGTCAAGCTGTGTTAATAGCAGCTTCGTGTGTTCGCCGCTTTGGGCATCGTGAAAGTTATAAAAGAAGCAAGCGATATTTTATGACTTCGGTATTGTTACCGGTGCGCATCACCCGCGCCACTTTCAGAGCCCTCAAGGTCAACCTATTATAGCTCCTCCGCGCTGTAGGTAGTTTCCTGTTAAACGATAACCTTACCCTGACTTGTATCGCTTAGCAGCGTGACGAACGGAAACTCAGTACAAAACTTGCGTCTTTATATCCATTGTCGGGTTCGAAACAAAATGTTCAAAGTAAAATACGCGAGAAGCTGCCCTGAAGATGAGATTCCTCGTGCGCACGTGCGTTTCGGAGCTGATTATTTCGTGTGTGTGTGTGTGTGTTTACGTGTGCTAGCGTCGAATCTATGAAAATCGGCATGACCTGCCCAAAGAGTCGTGTAAACTTTCATCGAGCCACTGTGCGCGAAATGTAAATTGTATTTTTACCGTTACTCCCGCAACGCGATCCACGTTAACCTTAATTAGAATTTCTTCGTGCTTACAACCGGAAACATCGTGCATGTCTGGTGTAGAGGATCGAGCGCTTTGTCCTAAAGAGGCCATCGCACTGCTCGTACATAATAAAAGTCACGCAGTCATGGCGACGGAATTATATAGGGACGCGCCTCACGTACGTTTGAGAACTTGTTTTTTTTTCATACATATGTATGCTACAAACATCTCTGCAGACAGTTTTTGTATGACCATTACGACCAGGATAGTCACGCAAGGAAAAAGCACGCCTCGGAAACTGTCCGCTGACTGTCTTTTTCTTTTACCGTGCTGTACCAGCAGTTTGATCTATAGGCATAAGGCAATACTTTCACCGCGCATTTTGAACCGAGTTTAGGCTTTGAACCCGTGGGGGGTCTAGGGTGTCTCAATGTCTTTCTGTTCAGGGTGGTGCCAATCTTGGCAGTAATTAATGCCGACAGCACGGCCTCAAATTGGGAAAAATACAAAGGAATTGCCAAAAACCAATTGCTTGCTGACGTTGCCAAGAGCTGCGCAGGAAGACTCTTCTTCACGCACTCCAGAACAAAACAAAAAAAAAAAAAGAAGCAAAAGCGTCGGTAACCAAATGGTCAGAAGTCATCACTCTAAGCTAAAGTGCACGCGGAGGAACTCTATTGTTCAATCCCCTGCAATCTGGGAGGTGTAGCTCACGGCCTGCTTTGCGACATGCAGCCCCAATATTTCTCATTTGTGTCAGTCTGAAAGAGTAGCCTTCTGGAGAGCCGGTCGCTAACGCTTTCCTAAAATATGCCTCTTTTCTTTTTTTTGCAAAACAACGGCTTTAGTTTTGTATGTCTCATAAATGAACCTTTCAGTGTCTTTTTTTTTTATAGGAGTCTGCTAATTCCGTACTGTTCGAAATGGGCTTCGAAGTCAATGTGCGGTCAGATACATTGCTGCGACACACAGTCACAGTGACGTGTCCTTTTATTTCTTTTTTCTTTAGGTGCACCAGTCTCTGGAGGCGAACAGTCAGAGACGCTCATTAGTTCCACCAGCCCTTTGTTCCGGTTGCTCGCTTCAACCACAAGTGGACTGCCACACGATGAAGCACTACGAACGCCAGAGCAGATCCTAACATCTACAACAAAAGCCACCAGCAAACTCTCTGCTCATCAGCTGAGCGAAGCCGCCGAATCAAGCACCGACAGCCTATTAACAGTTAAGGGCGTTACGTGGCATAAACTCACACAAAATGTATTTGACACATCGAAACAATTTGTGTTTTCAGAAGCACCAAGAGAGGTAACATTGGGAACCAATGTCGAATCAGCAACGACGTCCGAAACCAAGCTCAAAGATGTTGATGACAACGAAGGCCATCCAAAAAAGGAGGCCAGTTACGAAGACACTTCTAATTTAGGCAACCTGGTGCACGAGAAGGAAAAGATCGTAACGCCAAGTGGGAGTAAATTCACCCCAAAACGAACCGCATATTCAACTGCGGTTCGTAGAAGCGGAGTAGTCGATGACGAACCGATGTCTGAAAATAATAGATTTCATGAGTTTAGACCGCCCTTGCTGGACGAGCATGTTGAAGTAACCCAGTCCCTGACGAAAGAACAACTTGATCCGATTTTCGACGGGGGCCCCATCACAGTCGACAAGAAACACGAACTTTCCCAGGGTCACAAATCAAAACCAGATAATGCTTCTGAGATCGAAAGAACACAAGGCCAATCCACAACCGCAACGGAAACAAAGCTCGACGATTACGATGAAAAGCTCAAGCATACCGATACCACTGCTGCCATAAATTCGGGAAGGTCTACAACTCCGACAGATTATACTTATCTTGCCGATTTGACATCGGTTCAGAACGTTCCCAAAATCTCTGTTTCTACTGATAAATGGGAAGAAACTCATACAACGTCAGCCATTTATACTGTCAAGGAAAGCTACCTTAATCCGCAAAAATCTCTACCGGTGACATCAGCTTTAGCTTCCACTGGCACAGCTCTGGATTCGGCGGCTCAGTCAGAACGCGCTGCTACCAAGGCTAGCCAAATCTACAAAGAAACTGAGTTGGTTGTAAGCAGTACTGCAGACACAGCAACAAGCTGGCCAGCTCTCAATTTGACCACTGCGTCCGAGCTGGCTAAAATCGAACCAAAGACAGACTACGACAAGGGCCATCCAACACCGCCGCCGAAGCCGCAAAACCCAAGCTTACAAATGGCTGAAGAAGATATCGAAGTGCAACGTCCGAAAGGGTTTCCAGCCACAGAAGGTCCTGATACACTATCATCGACAGCAGATCTACAAAGCCCTGATCCTGGCATGTCGGATGACGAATTCGGCGAAGGCGCTGAAAAGTACCAAGATAGTCTGTCTGGGCTCTTGCTCCCAGAAGACTCCGTCTCAAAAATACCAGTGGAACCAAAATTCATCGGGAATGTCAGCGACACTAAGCTGTCTGAGTCGGACTGGCCAGGAGATGATCAGGAAAAGTTCTTGGACGAAGGTGGAAAAACGAAGATGGAAAAATCGGTCACCCAAAAAGAAGACGACAGTCTTGTCATCATTAGGGAAAAGCTGACGACGACGACGGCGCCTTCGGTGGGTGAAAGCAAGGAAACAGTATCGACTAAAGAAACCGAAGGTTCGTTTGTTCCGACAACTGAAGCGCATGGTACTGACAGGAAGATAATTGCGCACACCACCGAGACTATTAAGAGTCAAGGTCAGACAACACCGATGAATCCGGTGACTGCAGCTGCCGTCGGCGACATTCCAAGGACTGACAGTTCGGGTGAGTGGAAGGCACAGGGAGTTTTAGATCATCTGAACGTAATCGGTTTGTCTTGAACGAGCCGCACGGAAACACGTTGTTCGGACACGAAGTTTCCTCTATAAACTTACACTTCAAGACGGTCTAGATTGCGCTGCCCTTTAAGCTTTGTTTCGCTTTTCTGCGTCTGACACTCATTGTTATGAAAACGTATAAAAAAGGCGTGTGACTTGTGCGTTCGGTCAATGCCTTTTACGTGAAAAAATATATATACCAAGAGCCGCGCAATCAACCAATTAGCCTGCGGAATAATCTATTATGCATTATTCGCCGACTACAGTCTACACCGATTAATCAGTCTAAACTGAAAATGTTCGTGGGATTGTCAAGGGCAACATTTTCGTCGCTGTCGAACTCGGCATTAAACATTTAGTCCAGAATCTACAGTGTTTTGAGCCCCAGTCGCGCTTAAACAGAAAATGTTTGCATAAATAATCCAAATAACTTTGTGCAATTAAACTTTTCAAAGGAGTGCCTTTAAAGTGTACATTTATCATACTACTATTTAATGAGCGTAGATTTTAGAAGAGTTGGAAAACGGTGAAACCTGTTTGGTTGACTCTGCTATTCATAGATGGCACTACATAAAGAAAAAAAAAACGTAAGCGATTCTTTGAAAGGAATATCCGGAAGCAGATCCATCAGATCCGGGTGTGTGAGATAGGCACCATCTGTAAGTATATAGCATCGTCAATCAGACGTTTTTTTGCAGGTTCCCTCGCAGTGCATAGGAAAAAAAGATTCTTTTAGGCTGAAATGTTAGGGGTGTGCGAACATTCGAGTTTGAATTTCGAATTAAATAATGATTGTCCGAATAAATGAATTTGACTTTAGGATTTTTAGGATTCGAGTTTTTGAATAATTCGAAGAATAAAATATTACTACTGCTTGTAAAACTTGGGGTTTATTCGTGCTGTTCCAATAGTGGAATATGTCTTCACAGACTTGCGTTGATAGTATATGGTGTCTTATTTTAATTCGAACTTATCTTTATTTTTATATTGGGTAAGAGTTACACGAGTTCTGCCTTCACCATGCATTTATCGGGCTCGGCGGATTGAAGACAATTACTATTAGAAGCCAGACCAATTTTAAAACATTTTCGAAAAGGTAGTTGTTTTACAGATATTAATCGATTTATTTGTTCGCGTTTTTTTCGCCAAATTTAAAAATTGCCGATAATAATCCTTGGAGAAGGGGAACACGAAGGACAAAGGACAAACACAAATCTCCAAACACAGCTAGGCGATTGGTGCGTGACCAAAAAAATCCGCCTGGTCCTGGCATCGGACCAGGGACCTCTCCATTTCCAGTGGAGCGCTCCACCAACTGAGCTAACCAAGAGTTAAACGTCAGTAGAGCAAACAGATTTTATCAACTGCCACCAGTCTTATCACCAACATAAGTAAACAGCCCGCATTTGTAAGTTTTTTTTTATTATTTAAGTACTTCTAAAGGTCTCCGTGGTGCATTACCAAAAAGGGAATCGTAAAAATCATTTGAATAATTTTGATGATTATGCAAATAATGCAAAGATGCACGCGAGCTGGACAAGAACGACGATATTAACCCCTGAAGAAGGGCTGTGTTAAGAGATTTGTGTTTGTCCTTTGCCCCCTTGTTCCCCTTGTTCCCCTTCTTCCCCTTGTTCCTCTTCTTCCGGAATTATAATCGTACTTCCTGTCCAACTCGCTTGCTCCTTTGCATTAGTTGCATTATCATCATAACCTTAAAAAATTCAGGCCGTTCACCCTTGTTGGTGTTATACTAGTTGCAGCTGATAAAATCCGGTTGCTCTGCTGACGTCTCAGTTGGAAGCGTGCTCCACTGGTAGCTTAGTTGGTAGAGTGCTTTTGACATGGAGAGGACCCTGGTTCGACACCTGGACCAGGCGGATGTTTTCGGTCACACTCCAGTCACCTAGCTGTGCTTGAAAATTTCTGTTTTTCCTTTGTCCCCCTTGTTCCTTTTTTCTGGAGGTTATTATCGTGATTCTTGCCCAGCGGCTTGCACCTTTGCATTAATTTCATGGTCATTAAAAATTGCGTTCAAAAAGAGCATTGCGAGCCCTGCCTACAATGACGCTTGGAAGAGTGCAATACTTTTTTCAACCATGTCGTCACTATCTTGGCAGCGTGTCCTTGGTGCGTGCGCCGACGACATAAGTGACGATGTGAACTAAAGAACTCCGTCACTCTTCCGCGTGCTAATGTGAGCAGGAGCTGATGTTATTTTTTTCCGCGCAATTTTAAAATCGGGCGAAAAAACGCAAACGCTAATTGATTAATATGGCAAAACCGATTTCGCAAATTCACTGAATTTGTTTGGCATCTAAAATTAATTATCGTCAATACTGAAATTCTAACATGACAACAAAAACCAATAATTAAAAGTTAATTAAAAAATTAAGTGAATTAGTCAACTTACTTAAATATTCCGTCATATAATGTCCGCCGAGCTTGATAAATGCATGGCGAAGACGGCACTCGTCTAACTCATCCCATTTTTTTTTAATATGTTTAATTAAGATTAAGAAAGTTGTGTATCAAGCTTGCTTTCTGAATCCTTCACTCGCAAACCATTTCAAAAGAATATAGTTTGTTTCTAGTGTTCCTCGAGCGAAACAATCGTGCTCCCATATTCTCCCATGCGCTCGACGAAAACCCTGAATCCACGTACGTCGTCATTTCGAATTCAAGGATCTGGCGTCACCTGCAGCCAGCACTGTGCACATAAACATGTTCTCGGTTGTCACGTGCATAATATGGCAAACAATTATCAAAATATGAATTGCACCGATAATTGAATCAGTCTAACCCGTCGCTCTCCGCAGAGTCAAGCGAGATGGTGCCAGGATCGAGTGTATGGCGAAAGACGTCCCCTGGAGTTAGCTTCCCGACCTTTGCGGGAAGCTAACTCGCACCCTGTTTTCGTAATTTCAGGAGGTGGCTGCTTGCGCTTCGACACGGGCTGCAGTAGCGACGCTGACTCCCGCTCCGTAGCGCCCGTGGAAGGTCTGAGCACCAGCCTTCCCGACGGCGAGGCCGGGCAGCCGGTGCTCGGCAAGTCCAACGTGGCCCTGTGCATCACCATCACGCTGAGTCACACCTGGGCCGAGTTCTGCGCACAAATGGAGGCCTTCCGGCACGGCGTCGCCAGCGTGCTCTCGTCGGAGCTGAGGGCTAACGTGCGGCCGCGGCAGGTGATCATCGAGGACCACTGCGGCCGCGGGAACTCCCGCCACGGCGCCATAACTGGGAACAACACGGCCGTGGTCCGGATGCACCTGATGGACGAGCAGGACAGGTATTCGCAGAAGCTGACCGCCCTGGCAGCTGTCATCCTGCATCACAACGACCAGGGTCGGATCGACCTGCAGGTAAGGTTCTACCTCCACTGTTTTACGGGCACATCAAAAGCCTTCAGGACAATCTCCTTCAAACAGTTAGTTCATCAGCTTGCGATATCGACTCTGCGAGTGCCGATCGGCGCGCGCTGGTTCGTCGATTTTTAAAGGAGTTAATTCGAAAGGCCTTCCAAGTTTCCGTGAAACATGGGTATGATTACGCTGTTTTACGAAAACTCATCCCGTACGGACTAGTACAAAGTCTGCACCCGATGCATGATGCGCACCCTGTGCGTAGTTGGCGCCTTGTACGTATTATTCACGTAAAACTATTTTCCTACAAGGAACACATTGAAAAGTGCGCTGCAAGAAGAAGCAAGTATCAAGCGGAAGTGTTTGACATAATCTGTCATCTTAAAAAAAAGTCCGCCACGCCTCGTCATAAAATACTGCCTCGAAGTCTCAAATTATTGTACACTCCGTAAAATTTCAAATTTTAAACGTGCATAGTCCGCGGACTACAGTTAGAAAAATACGCACTTACACTCTTTGACGCTAAGCTGACAAGGTGATAGAAGCTACGTGCCCTTTCGGACAAATCTAATGCTTGCCTTATGTTGCCACAGCCCGTTTTCTCCGCGTGATTCTGTGCAGAGAGCGTGATCACGCGGTACAAAAACGACGGTTGACTGGTCAAGGGAGTATGTCTGTCGGTCTTTTAGCTCAACAGCGAATGGCGTATATGCCAGGTTCAAACCCTCCCACTCCGAATGAGAGAACACATTACTTTAAGAAAGAAGCTTTATTTCAATCCATATTGAACCAACTTCATAGGTATTTGAAATTTCACTTTTAGTAAGGTACCTAGTTTTCGAAGCATATTTTGCACTCCCCGATAAGAACGCTCAAGGACGTATCAAGTTTAAGAAATATCTGTTGTACTTACAAATACTAAGGAGTGCTTAAAGTCAGGGGATCTCGGGCGATCTCAGATCCCCCAAATATTTCGACGGGGGTCTGAGACCCCTTTGGGGAGTAGATCAAACCATCGCGCCCCTAGTGGCGAAGTTGAGAGCTAAAACCATGGTCACAACATGAATCATTTGAACGTGTTTCATGTCATGTCAGCCAAACGCTGTTTCAGCGTTCGAAAGAATGTGTACGTTATTAGTTTAGTTTGAAGACAAGCTGCTTGTCAAAAAATACCCTCCCCCCCTCCCCCCGATGCGGCCACAACAGAAACAAAGAGACTCCCTGCCGCCTGTGGGAGACTTTAAGCACTGGGAATTACAGACGCAATAATCATCTCCTTGGTCAAAACGTTTCGATCAAAATTCTTGGTAGTAAGAATGAATCACAAACTGGGTTTTAGCGCAGTTTTTAGTTTTAGCGCAGTGTTTAAAAGTTAGTTATCGCAGACTCCCTTGCTGTGGACAAAGCACAAAAAAAAAAAAACTCCTCATCCGTGCGGCTGCGGTTTTACTGCACAACCTTTTTCCGTATATGCATGTATATAGAGTGGCTCATGAAAGGTGGACAAATTCAATATTTCGAAAACTCCGCAACGCACCAAAAAGAGGCTTGTGTCGTTTTGGTCCTAGACCAGGGGCCTATTTAGGAAAATGATTAAAGTTTGGGATAATTAAGTAGTCGATTATTTTTGCGAAGTTAAATTTTTAGATATTGAGCTTAAGGGCATGATTTCCATTACAATCTTACTGAGCCTCATCAAAAAAACACTAAATCAACAAATTGCAGAACGATAGAAGGCACGCGTGGCATATTACCGCTTTCTGAAAAACCCCACAACTAATGGTTTTTAAGTTTCGGTTTGCGATTGGAGCGCTCCTCGGCACCGACGGCACCGCACCCCGTGGAGAAATAGTGCAACCAGCCTCTGCTGCGTTGCGCGAGGACAGCACAGCAGAGGTTAGTTGCACTATGTCTCCAAGGGGTGCGGTCTCATCGGTGCTGAGAAGCGCTCCGATTGCAAACCGAAACTTCAAAACCCGTCGAAGTAGTGCGGTTTTTCAGAAAGCTGTAAAATGCAACGCGCGCCTTCTATCGCACTCCAATTTTTTATGTAGTGTTTTTCGATGATGCTCAGCAAGTTTCCAATGGAAACCATGCCCTTAAACTCGATATTTAAAAATTACGGAAAAATAATTAACAACTTAATTATCCCGAACTTTAATTATTTTCCTAAATAGGCTCCTGGCCTAGGACCAAAACGACACAAGCCTTTTTTTGGTGCGATGCGTAGTTTTCGCAATATCGAATTTGTCCACATTTCGTGAAACACCCTGTATATATGTATATATAGTCGAATTTATACTATATTTTGGCTTAATCTGTTTCATCAGCTCCTGTCGCGCGATCTGCTCTTTACTGGAAAACGTTCGGTCGTAAAAGCTTCAGACGAGTGAAGCTATCATTGATCTGTTTTGCAGTAATTTATGGCAATATTCTACTGCAGTATTTTATTTAAGAAAACAATTGTTGTCTTTCTAGGCTTCTATTTTTTTATTCCCACGCTTTTAGAAGAAAAAAAATCAAATCGTATATTCTTTTTTTTTATTTCTACAAATTATGTTATATATTTCTATACTTGAAATCACACTAAACAAAAAAGAATCGGATGGCTGATTGAAAAACAAAAAAGCTGTGGGGATCGAAATTTGAAGAAAAACCACAGGATTAGGGTGCCTCAATTCATACTTGTCTGTCTAAAACTTGTTATTTCCAAGTTTTTTTCTTCTAAGCATCATCCCTTTCTATTGAACGATGTTTTTCTTTCTTGTTTTACTTCAAAACTGAGGAAAGAACTGATCTCGGCGAAAGCTTTTTTTAGGTTTTCTTCGCTCTAATTCCGCGTATTGCAAAGTTTGGCACCACCATTAACAGAAAAACGATAAGGCAACCCAACCCCAGTTTACCTCATATAGACATCTAAACTTGTCAGCGCAAAATGTACGTATATCTTTAAAGAAAAAATAACCCCGGGAAAAAAAAACAGAAATAAAACGTAACTTAATATAGTCCCACTACCTACAAAGTAAAAAATGTTTGCTCGTAAATACCCCTCAGATTTCATGCTGACGACTTAGAATAACATTGTAACAAAGAATGCTTGAATCTGTGCTTTCCATACGTCTTCACTCCAACTCGCAAAGTAATCCAGTTCAGACAATTAGGCTCAAAGCGTATAAAGCTAGACCAGTTAGCTCTTCAAACGCGTGAGAGTCCTTTAAAAGTTTAGACAAACTCTTTAGTTATATAAACAAAGTAGCATAGTTTACTACACAGTTCCTGCCTCGCAAAAAGGCGTACATACACACAGTTAGTATTACTATCTCAAACTACTTTCCTAGTGCGCAACGTATGCGCATTAATCAATGTACCAACTTTTGCAAGCAATCGAAATGGTCTCTGAACCTCTCCATTTCACTCAAAAGTTTTAAGCTTCGAGCCTGTGTCGTCCTGAGGAAAGCTTTCTAGATTGCCGAGAATTTATCGAATCCTACTTCTCCCCACATATCGTTTAGGCCATATATCTACTCCCGTTTCAAGAAATTTACTTTTGAATTGTTGTTTGAAGTTCCCTCGGCGCTGGAGGCGTAATCTGAAAAATATTCGCTTGTCAAGACTCCGTCTATTAACAAGTTTTGAGAAAAGTTCGCAATGTATCTTCGTTTATCAACCCACAGTCACCCAGACAATTGAGCGGCAGTGACAGACCTGTAATTTTACAAAAAACCACTGGCGCGCACGCGACTTTCCCGCAGCCCTCGAGCTACCTTATCAGACGCCTTCGACTTGAGATTTTCTAGACGTAGCCATTAAGCCCCAAAGCAGGCGGTCTAACAGCAACAAAAGCGAAGAGGGAGGTGCATTCTCCAGCCTGCGATAACCCTCACGTGTTTAATCTCCTGAGAGTGTCGTGAGAAATCGTTTAAAAACGGGACCCCGGCGGCACTCTTTAATATGTTTGGATAGCGGGCGGTTTCTTTGTGTTCCTTTAAGCGCAGATGAAGGTACGCTGCTGAAGCTATTACAAGATGCATTCCAAAATGCTCAATCTGACTAAACATATATTTTCGGCGTCTCATTTTTATAATATATTTGTGTAATCATTTTTCATGAAACAAAGGTAAATCAAGGAATGGGGTACGTGAGGTAGTTAATCTTGTTATGTTCGTGCCTGTAACTGATACCATATATCAACATAGATTGTTGGTCAGCACAATTATAATTAACTTGTAAGCAGGCACAAAGCTTGCTACGTATGTTTGATTAGGCAATATCATTTTACAATATTACCGAAGTGTATTTTATATAGAAGATGCTGAATTCGAAATCTGTTTAATTCGTTGTTTTTTTTGTTTTTTTTTACATACTCCAAATATAACGTTGTAAACTAAAAGGATCGCATAGTCAGACTTATATATTAGGACGAAGACATGAGAACTAAATCGTTGATCTTTTGTAACACCAGATGATTTTCAAGAATGAACTAACATGCCATTTATTGTATCCCCTATTATTATCGTCCTGTGTATTTGAGAGGCGCATGTATGGTTGTCGGAGCTGAAGATGATATGAATATTGGATTCAATTCCATTTTATTGTCCAACACAATGTTGGGGGCCCCCGGGCGAAAAGGTTGTCGTTGACAGCTTTGGAGTGCCTCGGGGGCCCATACAGATATCAACGTTCTGTGAAAAATACAACAAATATGACGCGTAACAATATGAGTACACGTAAACACCGTATGAATGTATATAATTCTATATGGCACATGTCAAACACTATATGAAAATTATCACCAGTTGATGCAATTATAAATTACATAAACAAATTTTCCCAGGCGACTTGATATGTAGAAAAAATTACAATAAAGGCTTGAACACCGAAACTTTGCGATACAAAAATAAAAACTAATGTATTATCACATATTGTTTACAAAAATAAATTCTCGCATTTCTTTTTACTAGTAAATATATCAAAGTTAATATTTTAGATACTTGTTTAAAATAAAAGATAAGTTATATGCTAGCGACTGCGCGATTAGAAATCTTCGGAAATTCACGGTTAGAAGGAAACGTACAAATCGCTGAAATACTGTCAAATATATCGAAAGCTCGAGTGTTCGCCTGAACTTATGTACATCCTAAGGTGTGTTTGTCTGTGCGTGCAATTACCTTCTTTTAGATAACATTCGTTACAGCACTTCACATCCTTTCATATTTTATATATATATAATTTAGTTACTTCGGCCACTTCATACTTCAGCGCGTGCATGCTTCCTTGCCGACGGAGTTAGCGTCTGTGCCGGGAAATTAATTGCCTGTTTTCTTTACAATATATATATTATTATTTTATTTTAATTTTTATTTATCGCATTTTTTCCCCATTAGAGCGATCAGCCGAGGCACGTTTCCCTGATAATAATAGCCTTTACGCTTTTTCCCTCCTACTCTTTTCCTTTGCATAAAAATTTGATTAGCAGTGATAAAAAATAGCAGTTAACAGTACCTCAAAAATTATTCTTTTGTGTTTCAAATGCATCGCGGCTGTGCTGCTGATTAAACCACGTAATCAAAACCGAAGAAGTGCACATAAAACTTTAAGTTAGTGCTTAATGGTTCATTCTTACAGTTGATTTACGTGTGTTTTAAACGCGAGACAGTTCTCCCCAACCTATCGTGTTTTTTTGTGTTTTGTTTTAGGTACTCTGCTTCCAATGTAAACAATATTGTCACGAATAAAAATAGAAGATGAGTGTGAAATTGGGAATAAATATTTCATGAGGTCATCTTATTCCTACAAACTTGAAGAGAAAGGTAAAGGCATCTTACGTCATAGACGGAAGGGCCACATTCCGGAAGCAGCCGTGTTACCGCTGCAATTATACACGCAGCCAGTTCAGGAATGTTCCCAATCCGAACACTAGATGACAGCCGAAAATAAGCTGAAACTTCTAGAAGGTGCACGTTTCCTGAAACGCGTCTGCAACTGGTGTGTTTATCGCGTCCCAAAAAAATGGTCCCTCGATTTCCACCTGATGACGTCATAGACGCGCCATGCCCTCGCCGGTCGCCCATCCTGGCGGTGTCCCAGCAGCGGTGGTGTCTGTGGCAGACGCCTGCTCTGCTGCAGGTCGCTCTCCAGTGTGGCAGTCCTCGGAAGCTTCTGAAGCCAGGAGTTGGGACGCCGCGACGACAGCGACACTTGCGTTTGTTTCTGCTTTTCGCCAGTATTTCTAAGATCAGTTGCCAGGATCGCGACATCCGACAGCATCACACCCAGGTTTTGTTTGTGACGTCATTTGGGGCCACTTCGTGGTCACATTTTTATGTATGGACGAGATTGGACAGTAAGCGCACCATGCCGTAGATGCGTTTCTAAACAGCGTACAAAGGTTAACGAATTATGAAAGAAATAAACCGCGTCGAGCGGGGGCTCAAACTCCGTTTCTCGGCGTGGCACATGAGCGTGCTTTGCGGACTCCGTCGCGCACGGGTCAATATAAAAGCTACTAGGCCGTCCCGGCAAAAATGTGGAAGAGAGGGATTTGCAATAGCATCTTCATTTAAAAGGCAAAAAGATGTCAGGTATATTGGAACGGCGAAACACTCGTAACACCCCGCCCCCCCCCCCCCCCTCCCCCCTCCTTTTCGAGCAATGTATAACCTTTGTCGTCGTGCATCATAGCCGTTCATAAAAGGACTGGAGAGCAACGAGCCAAATGAGACACTAAACAATTTATAGAGCCTATCCGCTTCACGTGCAGATAGAGGACCAGCGAAGCTGTTAACTTTACGACAACTTTACGACATCCATACGATTTACATACGAGTGCAATGAAGACACGTACACGACATTGCTGTTTGTCTTCATTTAATTCTTAGTGACTAAAGTCATCATTAGGGAATGTTAGAATAGCGTACGCTGTTTTAGCGTACGCTAGAGCTAAAATTAGCAGTTGCATTACCGCAAGCTGCGCGGGAGTGTTTTAGAATAGCGTTTCTCCGCCGCGACGGCAAAGCCAAAGCATCTCCCGATTGCAACGCCGCAAACATAAATAACACTTTTTTTTTTATTTCACACGCGAAATGCTGTAACTTGAGAAAAAAAGGTTTATTGCTGTAGAGTAAGATTTTAGATTCATTTAAATATGAGAGTCCGCTTGCGCCGCCTCGGCAAGAAGGTCTCGTGCTCCGACCTTTGCCGAGAAACGTTGGAGTGTCGCAGGCAGCAAGTGGCCTGCGAGCGTTGCCTGTCTTGCTGGGTCTTCCAGAACGCTTCTGACGTGCACCTCCTGTAGGAGTGCAAGGTCGTCCTGCGTTGAAGATCGCAGTCCAGAGGATGCCGCTGACGTCGCGCTCACGACTCTTCCAGCAGCCGCCATCTTTTTTAACTGTGCTCGTCTTGGCTTCAGCCACACCGCAAATCCGCCTAGGAGGAGCGCAGACACTTTGCGTACACACGCAATTTATGAAAAATATCCTACGCTAAAATTGCTCTCGCAAAGCGCAAAACGTGGTTTGCATTTGGCGCATGAGCAGTGGCGACGACGCTATTTTTTGCGTACGCGAAGCTTTAGCTTGCGCTATTTTAAAACTCGCTATTGCCTTATCGTCACTATGGTCACCGCCATTTGTTGTATTTTGACTTCGGATACGTTCTTGCTGAACGTGAGGTCGACACACGTTCTGTCCTTGGTCATTGCTTTACGTATACGTGTTGGTATACGACTATTTGAGGTTTTACATGGACTTGGACTCATTATCAGCGAGGCTGATAAAGAGCCCAAGTCTCTTTATCAGCATCGCGGAAGCGAAAGAAAAGAAGGTTAGATGGGCGCGTTCTGCCCTCAGCCTCGTCACAGCGCACTCTTAGCTGAGATAAGTCGGTGACCGTAGATGATAACAAGAATCAGGACCTCACTATCTATTAATGCCAAGAAAGGCTGACTCACGGGGGTTGCCCCCAACTTTATTTATACTTTCCACAACAAATAGGAACGAAGGAGCGCCATTTAAACGGGAGTTTCTTTGTGAACATTCATGGACGCATTTTTTTTTTTCCAGATTCTAGCACATAATAGCTTCGCTGTAAAAGAAAGTCTACGAGCGAAGTCGGCCTGACATGGACGGGGGTCGTTTCCTCGCAGATGATGAACGTGTGCTTCTACAGCGGGCAGCATGGTACGCCGTCACTGATGCCCGAGGACGCCCGCGTGTACGGCCCGGCCTCGAGCAGCGTCATCGCCTCCATCACCATCTCGGCCATCGCCGGCGCCAGCCTCTTCCTCATCTGTATTCTGCTTGTAAGCGCCGCCAGGGCACGTATACAAACACGCACATCGCGTGACAGCGAAATCCCGAATTCGCGGTCCATCATCTGCTCGCCTCACTTCGTTTTATCTTCGTGCGCATCTCCCACTGAATGCTGCGACGATCCTCAACTTTACTCAGTGATAGCTTAGAAAACGCGGGGCGTGGGTAATTATATATTCTCGCGTCTTATTGCTTCGTAATTCGTTCCTCGACGTTCTTATCGTTTTAATGCTGCAGTCTCGGACGAGCTTCCGACTGACGAATCGACCCGTCGGCGGCCAGAATGGCCGCAAAAAATGTCGCCGGGGCGACACCGAATGAAAAACAAAAATGAATAAGCCTTCATTTTTGGCACCCCAAATACGTCCCCGATCGTATACTTACCGAGTTCTATGCGGAGCGCGCGTTCGCCTGGTTCTTGTCAGAACGCCGGGCTCTCATTGGCTGATTGAAAAACAAAAATTGCGGTGGCTTAGCTCGGCTATGCCAGGATATACGTAGCGTGAGCTTATGCGCACAAAATGAGAAGCGCCATCAAGCGGCTTCGGTGCAGCGTCAGACTTGGCTACTGCGCGACGGAGACGCAAAGCTGGGCACGCGGCGGCACCAGTGCGTCTGCCGCGGCTATGACGTCACTCCTCTGAAATGCGCAGACCGGCGAGGCGCGCGCGGTGGCGGCGGGGCGCGCGGCGGCGGCAGCTCCGGCGCGCCAGCTGTGCGTCGTGTGACGTCACTGCTCCTCACGCATGCGCAGACCGGCAAGGCACGCGCGGCGGCGGCGGCTCCGGCGCGCCAGCTGTGCGCCGTGTGACGTCACTGCTCCTCGCGCTTGCGCAGCACGGCTCTTTGAAAGCCACGCGAAACTGCTCAACCTCGGCCAGTGTAGCTCACGCTACAAAAATCGCGGGCCCACCTCAAGGCATCTAGCATTGAGGTCTACCCACTATCTTTTCGACCAAAGTCAATCAAAGCTAGGCGTTGTTCTGACGTCACCCCAACTCCTTCGCCAGTAGCAGATGAGTTGCTCTCCGCATAGTCGACGAAGCCACTCGTCATGCTTGTGCTTTTCACCAAAACCAAAACGACGCCAATAACTCAGCGTCTTAACGCAAACTAATGGTATATGGTTCCTAGAGCTTGTCTCCGATTGGTGTGTTTGCCGCGTCTCAAAAAGTGGTCCCTCGATTTCCGACTCATGACGTCAAAGAAGCGTCATGGTGTCGCCGGCTGCGATCCTGGCGCGGCATTGGTGGTGTATGTGGCAGACGCCTGTTCTGCTGCAGATCGCTCTCCAGCTTGATAGTTCACGGATCTTCTGAACCCAGGAGTTGGGACGCCACGAGGACAGCGACACTCGCGTTCGCTCGTGTCTTCTTTCCGGTAGTTCTAGTGCCAACCGAAAGGATCGCGACATGCGACAGCATGACACTTCGGTTTATGTGACGTCATTTGTTTCCACTTCGAGACAACTTTTGATTTATAGGCAGCATAGGACGCTAAACACACCAGTCGGAGACGCGCTCCAGGCACTGTAGTAATGTGGAGAGTGGCACTAGCTGTTCATCAACACGGCGGAACGCAGCTTACCGGAAGGGAAAAAGCCTTTTTCTTGACAATCTCCTATTAAATATTTCGGTTTTTTTAGCACATTACAACAACAAAATAATAATACAGGAAATACCTGATCACCTTGTTTTTGACATAAATAGCTCCATATTTCTCAACTCACCGCCCCCCCCCCCCCCCTCCCCTCCGGGCAGTCAAACCAGGCATGCAAAAGTAGAACGTTAGTCAACAAGCATCACTCGGGTGCTTTATGTGTTGTTATCAAAAGCAAGAGTGCAAACGCAGCCTAATAATGGGGTGATTGATCTGTACACCTACGAACAAAGGCGAAAAATGTCTCGAGATAGAACAGGTACTTGGGAACGAAGGATAAGCCCTTGCAGCTCTTTCAACTAGTAACGACACTTTAATGTCACCGAAAAGGTGCGCCTACAAGACATGATCTCCTTCACCCTTCGGGCAGGATCTTGTTAGCGCGTCAATCGGGCGACATTAAACTGTCGTTAGTTGTTGAAAGAGCTGTCTGTGTCTGTTCCTCGTCACTACGTCTTTAATGCTTTTATTTACGATGGATGCACCAACCAAAACGCGACTTGTTTTTTTTTTTATGTTTCTCACCGGTAGCCGTTAAGGCCGAGTCCCACAAGAGCGACAAAAAAAAAAAAAAAAAACGACACCGACAAGCGTCATACGCGTGCATAGAGCACGGGAATGTGTCTTTCGCAGGCTTGCAATCACTCGCACTCACTTCACGAACAACCCCGAGACTGCACGCCTGCATGCCGAAGGAACCATCGCGTGCACACTAAGCTTTTCTAAAGCATGCCAATGTCGTTTATATACATATATATATAATCTTAGTTTCGTCGGATTAATATCGGTGAGGTTTCGCACCGGGTCCCGTGCGTGCGTGTTTCTTACATGTACGTCGTAACTCGTGACGCACTAAATTTAGTGGAGAAAAATATCTTCGTTAAATGTAGCAGAGATTCAGGGTGTTACATGACGCCATGCAACATGACGTCGCCAAACACCATGTAAATATGTCCGCTGAATTTAGCGGAAAGTGTGTGTCACGCTACGTCATAGTGCCACGGGATTTTATGGCATCACATGACGTCAAAGCTCCACAGGAACACCGTCCGCTGCGATGCAAGTCCGTTAAGTTTAAACAGGGCAGTGTTTACGGTGTGCAGCAGTGTGCAGGTTCTCGGCTGTTACCGCAGTTAATTTCAAACCCGCAGCAAAAATCGGGATTTTCTTTTTTTCTTCGGGGGGGGGGGGGGGGGGGGGGTTGGAGAAAGGACACATGGCCCGACGAGGTACCAAAGGATACCTCGCGCCTCAGAGTATACAACAAACTGAGCAAGTTTGTTCCCTCCCTCGTCTAAGCGAGGAGGAACAAGTGCGATAAGGGGAGACATTCTTTTAGAAAAGTCGACTCCTTCATTTGCCTTTATCGCACGTACGTGCCACGGATACCTCTGGCTAGGTTGCGAGGTATTTCTCTTCTAATTATCCTCTACTTTAGTTACATATGCATCAATATTGGTACTGCACTGGCAAAAAATTTTCATCCACTGCGGAGACAGCAGACGACCATTGATAATGACTAATAAGCCGCTGTCTATCCACCATTGAGACAAATATAGATGCCTGGAACAGTTTTCGAACCTGAGGTTCGAAGATCGAAGCAACGGGTTCGAAAGGTTTGAAAACGTCTCGAAATGACAAACTTAATACATAAAAATTCTCCTATATTCGAACTTTCGCTTTTTACCGCTGCAAAAGATCAATTGTTTTTTTTTTTTAACTTTCTTATTTTTCGCACTGTGAAACTCGGCAACTTTCAGCTTTCTAACTTATACGCTAAAATATTCAACAATTTTTCGAACTTCGAACTTTTGAACAAAAGTACGACGAAGTTCGAATCAAGTTCAACCCCGTAGGGTCAAGGCATTGTATAAATAACACAATATATTAATGTGCAAAGTTGAGTGGAAATTACATTGGAGATTTACTTAGCTAATCGTGCCACACATGACTCGCTTTTAAAGCGCCGAATGATCGCTTTGCTTTGGCCTCGGCCACTCCAAAGGGATCATTCGGGGGTTAAATTCAGTCTGGTTGCGTTCTACTTAACCTGGACTTGTGTCGGATGCAGTGACAGTGTCTAGATTTTTATCATTTTACGGGTCATCCAAACAAAATTAAACGCTCAGAGCAACTAAAACTTTCGGGAAGCCGGGATGTCTCTACTAGCTTGCAAAGACGTAAGGAGTATGTTCACCTGACCGCCTCAGGTCTTTTCGATTAAACGTTCAACCAGTTCAACTCTTGTTTCATAAGTTGGGAGAAACAACGAGTAATGCAGGTAATACCGTCAGTATAGCACTGAGAAGGAGGGACAGTATTTACGTCATAAAATAAATATGAAACGTTTTCAGTGAAATTTGTAGCACATGTTTCTCTTTTTCAGACGAATACATAAAAACTTAATTCGAAACTGCGTAATTTGATCTCTGTCCATGAAATTCAGACTTTAATCTTAAAATCAAAATTTTCGACTTTTTTGAACCTGTAGCTTTTCAAACCTTTTCCAACTTGAACCCTAAAAAGAATTTTAAATCTTCGTATTTCTACGAACATTTGTTAAAAATTAGAAATATTCGAAATTAAACTTTTAGAAACCTTGACATTTTCGAATTTTCAAATTCAAACCATAACGGGGTTCTAATGTTGCGAACTTTTCGATTTCGAACCTTGGCGAGGTTTGAAAGTTTCTATCCTTTTGAACTCTATCTTTAGGAGGTTCGCGGCACCCCTACAGACAAACCCAATTACAATTAGAAAATGCAGCAAGAGTTACTAGTAATAAACGTGCATTTGTTATGGGCGCGCCGTTTCATCGCAGCTCTTAAGTCGGCGGTCCCACGGCGGCCACCTTGAACAAGCCATTAGTTCAACCACTCGATGGCGGCACTCATCCGTGTGGCCAGAAAGCAGGCTCGTGGCAGTGATGTTCCTCCTCTGCTCTTAATTTCCTCCTTTCTGCTGCTCGCCCGTGCACGTTCAGCGCTCAACGCGTGCTCCCGCTGACACCAATGCCAGCAAACGTGCCAGTGGTGCTAGCAGTGCCCAGTTCGCACAGAAGCGGAGCCCAGCTAGCTCATCGGCCCGATCGAGAGTGCCTAGCTGGGCAAAATTTGTTTTTTGATCCTGGCTTTGTTCCACGCTGCAGGGTTGGCAAAGCGATTTCGTTAGAGGTTCACAAATCAGTACCTATCGTTTTAACTATTAAAGCATTAAAAACATAGTCAATCAATCAATGAAGAAAGTTATCAAACGATAAAGAACATATATAAGACATGCCTTGTCAGCATTTCGTGAATGAAAGAGGTCTTGCACAACATAAAAGTTTAAATTCATTTTCGCTGTAAGTCGGAGCGCAGCTGGCATAACAGGTCAATGAGGCCCGTCAAGCAGAGCCAAAAAACACCATGTCACGGAGCTCAACGTCTTATAGAGCGTTTTTTGTCCCCGGTCAAAGCAATCAAGCGCAAACCATGGACCATGGCCTTCCGCTTTTAGTATGCGTGTTTGTGCTTGTGTACCTTAGTCTTTAACTGCATTTTGATCTATGATAAAACAAGCAATAGCAGACTCTTTCTCAAGTGATTGTAAACACAATCAAGTTGTGTTTACAAGAAAACGGCTGGCGTTGCACTTCTAATATTTTGTACTCTAAGTTCCTATGTTTGCCATTAGCATGCCCTTAAATGTCGTTGCTGCGTTATGATGTGAAACTGAGTTACGAGACTTCGAAATCGCATAAAAAAAGGCTCTTTTTGAATAAATATTAAAACATGTGAGCGTGCTAATTAAGAAAAACACGTTTACACGGAACTAGACCAGTCCTTCTTCTATTCAATAAAAAAATAAGAACGCGTCTTGGATGCATTACAAGTCTAGAAACTTGGAATGCATAGAGGTATGTCTTTGAAGATATCAAAACTTGCACTTTTTGTCTTCTTATTGTGCGTTAAGTTTTGAAAAATGCGTATCATATTTTGCACTAAAAGAGTGATTATGAATTGTCGATTTATTTACAAAAAGAACGAAATGCGTAACACGCGCACAGACGCGACATTTGCACAGCAAACAGGAGCGTTAGCAGACCTGCCACCGAGAAGGCTTCACTTGAACTCTGGATTTCCCGCGTCTCGGCTCTAAGAAACGCTTATTATTTTAAGCAGGTTGTTCTGTAAGCGAGAAAAAGATATTAAGCCGGAAGCGAAGAAATTCGAGGCTTTTGAGCGATCCCCTCCCTTTGCTTTTGGCACTTAGATAATAGATATCACTTGCATTGGTTAACTGCCTCTCTGGTGGCCCGCAGAATATCTGTCGGTGGCAATAATTATTTTTAGTGCTATAACCTAGTTAAGTTTATATTTCGTTGCATTTTTTTAATGCGCGTCTCGATTACAGCGTTGGTTCGCCAACGTAAATAAGTAATTATTCTGTATCATATTTTATTTTAATGTTTATATTATGAAACACCTGGCTTAGTCGTATGCCCGGCTATTTCAGTTTCCGTCTGTATAGTTTGAATCAAACTTCAAGCCTAACGTTTTTTTACTAATTTGGTAAGTGGTTTTATCGCACCGTTACGTAGAATTAGCTTTCATCTCTCATTTAATGGATATCGGTTAACACAAAGCGACCTCAGCATAACCTTATTAGGGTGTCTAAATCGAAACATTGCCTAAACTAATCACGAATACTTTCCAAATGGGTACGATAACTAGAGGCCATGCATGAACCGGGTTTTGGAAAAACGTGGCCAACGTAATTACGTTAGAGAATCCTAATTCTATAACATAATTATTCGATTCGCGCAATGCCATTTCACTACAGAGTATCAACGCCGTACGTTCCGCCGAGCTACGAACGAAGCAAACGCGTATATTACTTGTTGTTTTTATTACAAACGAAAAGATAAAAACACAAAGAAAGACAAACATTAATACATATGAAATATTACTGTACTATAGCTCTCAAGACACAAATGCTGATTTGCGGCTGGTATGCTATTGCTCTGTGTTCGACACGCAGGTGGTGATGCGACAGCGGTTGCTGAACAAACACAGCACGACGAATACAGTGGACGGACTGAGCATGGCTTCCTTCAAGTCGAGTTTCCGAAAGAAGACCATACGAAATTCATTGCGTTCTTTCCTCAACGATGCCTTCGACGGCCACGTAAGTAGCGGAAGTGATTTTCTTGCTCCTTTATTCCATTGCTTCGGTGTAGCTCAGGCTAAGTTCAAAGTGCATTTTTTATATATATATTGACAACGAAAGCTTACGCTTTGTCTGCGAGGTAGGCTCCGATTGGCACGCACAAAAGAAAAAAAAAACAGGCATGAAAATAGTATTTACTAAAACCACGCATGCACAAAGCAAAAACAAATGGTTCAAATTCAGAACTAACACTGCAGTCACTGACAGGGCGACGACGACAGGACATCTCTGTCGGACGTGTGATCTCCAGCACGCACCACGAGACACCCAAGTGTCGTCAGAAGTATAAATTTCGTGCACAACACGGGACATTTAAAACTCCCTGATGACCTCGTTCTGTCAGTGACTTAATAAAACTAAAGTCTTGCTAAGACACTTGGCTTCTTTAGTGCTTTCAAAACGTTGATTCTCTCTGCGCAATTTCGACTCCAGTTTTGAGGTTTCACGGACCATTTCTGAAGAAATCATCATGCACTCTACATAAAATATTATAACTATACAGTGCGGAGGAGAGGGGTGGTTACAAACAAATCACAACCAAAATCAGATGTAAATCAACAAGTTCAGTTCCGATGCTTTCAAGTCAACTTCGTAGGAAAAAAAAAAAAAAAAGAAAAGTAGGAAGATCAGCTTCGAACTTGATGTACCTGGACAGCTCCATAAGAAGGGATCCTTTTCATCGACAGTTCAAAGCCGTAATTTGATAGTTTTCCCACGTGAAAGCTACCCTGCCGCATATCAGCGTCAAGTTCCAACGTCTATTAAACACTTGATCTAAGACACCCGTAAATCATGGCCGCTCATTCCAACCGCCGGAACCAACAACAACCTCGCGCTGCTTTTTCTTTTTCTTCCACTCGGCGGCTGTGCATGGCAACGGTCGCCGAGTCTCGCCGGACAAACCCATACCTTACATCTGCAAAGAGGTGTACATTTCACAACCTCTAACAGCGATTCGATTGCGACAAGTTATTTACTTTATCACAGAGAGGAGACGATATTAGACCATGACTACGCTTTACGCTGACATACGTGCAACCTCAGATATCAGCAGTTTAAACAAATCGAACTTGTCGGTTTAGCTGTACTTGGGCTGCAATTACGCTTGCCACTACGCCCTGCTGAAGAATGTCAAGTGAAATTATATATTAGCGAAAAACATATCTGCGATGAAATAGATTCGTTTTGTCACAATGATATTGCAGGTAACATTGGCGATTTAAAGTACGTGCCTCAAAATGTAGAGCATTCACTGCTTTGTCTAACACTCATTCGTTCACCTTTACACACAATACTACCTTTAGGTCATTTTGTTTGTTATCACGTGTTTCAGGAGGACCTGAGTAGTCCGGTGCCATTCAACAACCTTCCCTTAATCATCTCCAACAAAGAAGCTCTTGAAGAAGAATTCAAGGTGAGCTCGAAGAACATTTGTGGTAATGAAGTGCTACTTGTTTTTGGATTTATAAGGCAGAACAAAAATTCATTGGGGAAAGCGTTTCTCTTTCTTCCAACATGTGGTTATAAGTCGCATGTTTCAAACGAAAAAAATGGGGGAGGTATAATCTAACGAACTTTTTCATGAGCGGTGTGGTTGATGCGAGGTATGATTTCTTGAATTTATAAGGCTAAAGACAGGGACGAATAAAAAAGAATCAAATATAGCTTCGTTTAATTGTCAGTTATAGCTGATATGAAGTACAAAACTTCTAGGTGTCGTGGTACGATCCGTCGCTTCTTTGAGACCTGCGGAACGTTGCACTAGCACCAGTGCTTAGTACGGGGTTCATTGGGATACCACGTAACAGTACATGTTTTTAAATATATGAAGATACATTCGGCCATTCGACTTACGATTCCTTCAGGATTGTAAGTCTCTGGCGACAATTAAATATTATTAAAAATATGAGGCTTAAAGGGTCCGTGCAACGATATTGTGAAGGAATGTTTCTCACTTTACAAAAGCTACGGGCACTAGTGGGACCTAAGTATACTTGCACGCGACGTCACTTGCCAAGAAGTTTTTGTCGCCGCGTAATAGGCCTCATGCGAAATTGCTTTGTGGTCTGACAACACTGAGAGTGTCGTCATTTTAATGTTGGCAAGCGTCGTCGGTACCGAAGCTCGGTGGAGGCATCGGAGACAGCCGTACGGGTAATGTGCGATGCCGCAGCAACTGTTTTCCGTTTTCTGACCATATTATCTTAACGAACAGTTTAAACAACCTACCGCAACTGTCTGACAAATCTTTCGGAGGCCTGTGCACGCTGGCGACAACCTCGTCGAAGCAGCGGACTAAGTCCTGCGCCTTCCCCGTGGAAGCTTGTTGTCGCCAACGTGTGCACAGGTTTCCGAAAGGACTAGGCCGTCATGCGTTTCACCTTTGAGAACACTTTTAATTCTTTTTTCGATGCGAATACGCTTGAAGTCGTAGAGCTGTATACTGCTCCACGCAAATACATAACTCAAAATTAGTTTTTTTTTTTTTTTTAGTCTTTACTGACGGAGGGTTTTTTGGTGGTACGCTCTGTGTTCTACTAAAAGTAACTGTGCCATGGGCAATAGTTTTTCGAGCGTTGCGAAGGGCTAAAATTGGTTTCAGATAGCATTGACCTCAAGCACAGTTGACGGATGTTGCGCTATTAATGAAGATTTGTTCGACCCTGAGAGTAACTGCAGTGATTTTCTCAAAACTACCCCCGAGCGTCTTTGCACAAAACAAAATTTCTACCTCGACTGCGACAAAAAGGAAACAAAAAGAAAAGGGGGTTGTAAAATGAAGTTGGCACCGCCCGTGTTGCCTCATTCGACGTCCGCAACGTAAGTTTCTGCCGCCGCCGACATCGAAGTTCTAGCCAATGCGATGAACCTAACCATACCACTGTTAACCATACGCATCTTCGATTATGGTTGGGGGCGTAGATTATTAAAACTGCCATCCTTCTGCCTCGCTGAACAGCCTTTGTCTCGTCCGCATGCATTGAGCTGCTTGCGCATCAAGGAAAAGGCAGGCCGACACTACAACGCGCATAAAAGAAGAAAAAAAAAGTTATAAACAAATTTGGTACAACTTCGTGAAAAGATTAGGGCCCAGTTCAGTAGTTGTAAATGGCTACACGCCGCGCGATAACGTCCGCATGTTTCTTCGCGTTGTCACCGATTGTTTTTTGCCAAAAGCTGCCTCTCAAGTAACAAATAAAAATAAGGAAAAAAATGTGAACCCCGTTCACGTTTGCGTTCACTTCACGCACGAATCGAAGGTTTATCGCTGCTTCCGCAGCGGAGCGCAGCAATCGTTGGCATCGCATCTCTAGCACGAAGCGCGGTGGCTTGTTTGCATGGGGTCTTTGCCGGTCGGGTCTCTGGTTTCGTTTTCTCGCCACTAACAATATGGCGGACGTAGTTCTCGGCGCGCTACTAGATGACGCTCTACAAGTCGCATATGGCCTATTTCAAGGATAAAGACGGACGTTTCTCTTCAGTCTCTCCTTCGCAAAACTTTGTGACAAAGTTGTGGGAATCGCGTTGTTGGAGTTGTCAACCTTGCGATCTCCAGGATTTTGTCATTCAAGTTTCGCGTTCCCCGCGTTGTGACATTTAAATGCGCTAATACAGTGGACACGACCACTGCGTGGGCACTCGATTTTGACTCGTGACAATCAATGTCTGAACATGAATTCGGGTAGTGACTCGAGCTAAATCGCTGCAATGACGGGAATAGCCAAACCTTAACAATGTGTGGAACTCAGCGAGTGCCCTGTGCTTTGCGAGCCCCCGGCACGTGGCTGGTAAAACATTGGTGGTACATTAACGGCTTCAGATCACGGGACCGCTTGTTCTGACTATAAGTTCAAGGGGGGGAAACGGTGTCCGTTTACATCTAATTTTGTTTCTACGGCTGCTATGGCGTGGAGAAATATGCCAACACAGGTTTCATAAGTAATGAATGTCAATAAATGCTTCTAAGCGGCATTTACTGTAAGAACAAAAATTGTTGGTTCGCTCCTTTAGCGCTCATTCACACTGGAAGCGGATCCGCGTTCGCAAAGCGGTTGCGAAAGCGGTTGTATAAAGATCCAGTACAATTGCACGCGCATTCCATGACATCAAGTGCGCGTGCAATTGTACTGGATCTTTATACAACCGCTTTCGCAACCGCTTTGCGAACGCGGATCCGCTTCCAGTGTGAATGAGCGGTTAAAGGGGCAGCGCAACGATATTTAGTTGGAATGTTTTTCACTTTACCCAAGCTTACAGACACTAGGGAAACCTAAATATACTTACACGCAGCGCAATCGACCAAGAAACCCCTTTGTTGCGGTGAAATTTTAAGAACAAAAGCGACCGCTTTCTTTCAATCTCTTCTTTGCAAACCTTGATGACGCAGTTTGAAGATCGCAGTGTAGGCATTGACCTCCAGTGACAATCTTTAAATCTGGCTCAAAGATTCAACCCCAGCATTACGTGAGCACTCGATGTGGGTTCGTGATAGTCAATAGCTCGACAAGCGTTTGGGTAGTGTCTCGTGTCCAATCGCTGCAATGACGACAATAGCCGAACCCTGACATTGGCTGGAACTCAGCGCGTGTCCTGTGATTTGCCAACCCCAGTGCGCGGATATTATTAAAAATGAGAGACGTTCACAAATCTTAGTAATGCGAAACTAGAGTGCAGCTCTTGATGTATTTTGATTTTGCGAAATACCATGCTAAACAATTTGAGAAAGAAATATACATATGTAAAAATATAGATCCCTCTCCTAACATACTGGTTCCGCTCCCTCCTCCTCCTCCGTGTCCTCTTCCTCCTTCGAACCCTCCTCCTCCGTATCCGTCCCCCCTCCTTTATAAACTTCCCTCCTCCCACAGCTTCCCCGCTAAATTTAGCTAGAAATTTGACGCCACGTGAACTCAACACCAATTCATTTTCCCCGCTAAACTTAGCAAGGAAAATGACGTCGCATGACTTTGTGTCACGTCACCAATGAATAAATTCAGTTTCTCCAGTAAATTTAGGGGGAAAGTGACGTCACGTTACCTAAACACCAATTCAATTTCCCGCTAAATTTAGCGGGGAAACTAAATTGGTGTGTAGGTCTGCGACTTCCCATAATGCAACACTGCGCATTCAGTTTCCCCGCAAAATTTTGCGAGGAAACTGTGACGTCCCATAATGCAACGCACACGGTTACGCCGACGCCGACGCCGCTCAACGCGGAAACAGGCGCCTAATGGCGCGTTCACACTGGAAGCGGATCCCCAAACGCGAAGCGGATTCGCGCGTTCTCAACCGCAAAGCGGCTGGGATCGAGCAGTTGGAGCGCGTTTTTGCCAACCGCTTCAGAACCGATTTCTCCCAACCGCTTTCACGAACCGCAAAGCGGCAACCAATCACAATGGGACGCTGACGTGACGTCAGTGGTTTCAAAACAAGATGGCACCTGTCGCTGGTGAGGCGTCCAAAGCGCTGTAGTCCTAGCGTTACTGCAGACAAATCAACGGAGAAACGTGATTTTTCCGTCCGTCACTTGAATCCGCCGCGAAAAAATATTTACTCGTAGTCTTAACGGGCTTCGCACCGGTGATTGGGTTCGGGTAAGAGTTTGTTTATTATTCCGGGTGCCACAGCCCGAAGCTCGCTGCCTTGTTAGTCTCTGCCCGTTGAACGTCGGAACCCACCTCTGATCGGCCGAAATGTCAGCTTTTCTACCGACTAAGAGAGTTGCGTGAACTATTGAAAGCTTTCGACACCCTGCACGATCACCACGAAGGCCGAAAGAGACGTCGTGAGTCTGATTGCGTAGCTAACGCACTACCGCGGAGCGGGCAGGGTGTCATGAAGGTTGTGATTGAGAGGTGTTAAGTAATCATATGGAGACACTTTGGATGCGTTATATAAGCTTTCACTGGGCAACAAAAAGAGATTGAATGAGAAGAATATGTACAATGCTAATGATGTTAAGAGTTATTCGAGCACAAAAGTCTTACTTAACGCGCATGTTGTTGATTGGTTGAGGGAGCAGGCAGTCGGGCAATCAGCGAGGTGGTCGGGTGGTCAGAGAGTCGGTGGGCAGTCGGTCAGTTGTTCGAGTCGAGCAGCCAGTCACTTGGGTAACCGAGTGGACAGCGAGTAGGACGGAGTCCGGGACTTGAGGGTTCCGATTGTTGTCGCCGGTTGCTTTCCGCGCAGCTGAGTCGACCTTGTGCGGGCCGACGCCTTGAGCACTTGGAAGCAGCGCAATCGTATCTCTCGGGGTCTGGGCACACCGACGGAGGACGTTGCTATGTCCTCGAGTCTCGGCCGATGTTTCGCCTCTCAGAGCCTGGGAACCCCGACGGAGGTCGATGGTGCTCGTCGCAGACGGTCTTCGATTCGACCTCGACTGTCCCGAGCCGTGCGTGCCGCCCTCTCCCACGAGTCTCTCATCCCCTTTTTTTCCTCCCTTCCGTCCTCTTTTTTCTCTTCACTCTCTGTCCGGCAACGACCATGACAAGGGTACTTACGCTTGCTCGACCTGCAACGTTTAATACTAACAAAAGAAATAAAGAGAACATACTCAAGAAATACCAGACGATGCAGAAGTAATCCATACGGCGTTTATTTGAGCTTAATGTTAGAGAAACAGTAGACTCGATCGGCGTGCGAGTGACGAGAGGAGAGTCCGCCACCAACGAAGTCACGACCGGCTAGCACCGAACACATTCCCCCGCACCACGGTTCACCCCGCCGCTCACAACTTCGAAAATGATAAGAGCGAACGAGGGGGGAAAACTGGCCCTCTATCCCGAAAACAAGGTCAGCCTATTCATGCAAGAAGGGTCCATTCCGAAGAAAAGGTCGGGGACATCCTCTTATGAGTCAGCAAGGCGCGCCTAGCTGGGCTTAGCTTGTGGGCGAAGTCGAGGGAATCGCAGGCAAGTTTCGCGGGTCCATGTCTATTTTTTCGCTGCCTCAACTCGTGATGCGTGCGAACATTCCAAAAAAAAATCTTCAGAGTGTATGTATGATCTCTATAATGCCAAAATAGCAAACTTTTTGGCTTTGGATCGTGGATTAAAGTGGATTTGGGATTGTAAAACAGGGTTGCCAAACGCAAACACCGCGGTTGGCAAGAGGTGTTTGGCGCCTCTCGCCAACCGCCAAACGCCTCTCGGTGTTTCTGAACGGGGTCGCTCGCGAACCGCGTCCGCAACCGCTTCGCGAACGCGGATTCGCTTCCAGTGTGAACGCGCCATAAGACATGTGCTCTAAAATAGAGGCATACATGAAACGGCGATACGCGATTATGGCAGCAGCGCTGTCAAATGCAGAAGACGATGAACAGCTTTCTGCTAAAAGAAAGATGATTTTTGAATGAATGGGTGCAAAACGAAGGCCGTGGAATCAAAAACCAGTTGTTTGAGGAGCTGTTTGAGGGACGGCATTGATGAATATCGAAGACTTTTTCGGATGCCAAGGAAGACATGCACCACAGCGCAAGTCACAATTTAGGCGATCCTGATGCCACCGCCGGCACCTCGTTGAGCAAAATCTGTAAATTTACCAGACACGCAAATTTGACACCGCCAATTGCAAAGATTGTGCAGCCCGTGCAAAAGCTTCCCCTCCCCCGGGATGCCTAAGTCGCTCCGCGCAAAGGGAAGACGTTTTTCTTGCCACGTTACGCGCATCTCGGGGGGTATAGGGAAAGATTTCTACTATGTGTGAATGCCCCTATATAATCGGCTCTAGATCACATGGCCGCATGTTCTAACTGCAAATTAAAAAGAAAAAAAAACTGCTTGTTTTTTTTTTATTTGTTGCAATGATTATTACACGAGAAATAAAACTAACGCGTGTTTCATAGGTTAGAAGCGTCAGGAATTCATTTTAAGTGATATTTACGCAAAGTACAAAATCGTTGCACCACCCCTTCAAGTACATTAGAAGAAGCAAGGATCATAGACTAGAAGTAGCATAATAAAGCTAAGCTTGAAGACGGCTTCCTGTCGTTTAAAATATATCGGGGTAAATGTCTTTGCAAAGCTTTTACTGATTTCCTAGAGCACATCGTGATCAAATGGAGTGCCTTAAGAAACTCTGTACTAGAATCGCGGAGCTTTGTTAACAACTTTCTCCTGTTGGTATTGAGAAGAAATTTAAAAGGAATCAAGTGTTTATGTTGACAGAGTGAAAGTTGATATTTTTTAGGTACTAACGACTTATCAGTGTTACTGACATGTCGAGAAAAGACTTCATCAATATGATCAAATTTATCAGCTCAGCTAGAAGTGGCAAAATGTCTTAAGATTTTCAGATATATGTTTTAAAGGGTGAGCGTACTGAATTTTCCTGCTTGCATGACTGATCACAGCGCATCCCGATGACTATACCTCGTGTGGACGAGGTTCCTCACGGCGCGGAAGGAAAAAATCGCTACGCAAACGTGATTCCAAGTAAGCTTTATAAAGCAATTTATTTTCTTCTTTAGCGTGAATATAGAATTTATTTATTCGTGAAGGGCAGTGTAACCTGCAGCCACGTCCTATGCACAAGCCTCATTAATTTTTGAGAGTTTTATGATACTCATGGGCGAAATAAAGAAATATGTATCGTCTTGTATTACATTAGCCTTCATTACACTACATTGTATTGTATTACACTGCATAGTATTTTATTACATTGCATGGTATTGTCTTACACTGTATTGTATTGTATTGGACTGCATTGTATTTGATTACACTGTACTGTATTGTATTGTGCTGTATTATGCAACTGCATTGTATATCATTGTATTATAATGTATAAATAATACCTTTTCTGTACGGTTCTGTTTCATCTTATATGCCGGAGTCAGCTGACATTTCAAATGAGGTTTTTATTTTCTCAGTCCCAGAAACGAGGGTTCACCTTACCAAGAAGCTCGGCGATGAGACATCCGACTACATCAACGCCAACTACGTCAGGGTTCGTTTCACTTCATTTATCCTTTGGCTTCCAACAACCACCTACCCTTCCGTAGGTGCTATGCAGCGAAGCTTTGGACAGCATAAAAATGGCGTTAAAAAGCTCCAGTTAATCATTTCCAGTGGATACCCGATAGCGATATTGCGAAAGAATAAAGAAAACTAATTAAAGGTTTTCTTTTTGTTTTCATTTTTTTTTAGGAAAGCAGAAAAAGATGTGAATGAGCGAGCACCTCCAAGAACCCATTATGTTAAAGGTGCCCAGAAAGTTTTCTGAGATCCCCTAATAATGGCGATAACTCACTCTGCTGGCTCTAAGCATCCTAGAAATCCCTAAATCATGACGATACGTGGACGAGTTCTCTATACAAAAAGCAATCCAAGATCGGAACGCACCGATTACCACTCCGGCGATGGGAGTAGCATGTTCCAAAATCAGGACTACTGTCAGTCAATAGCAAGTGAAAAATCCTCGCGCTTCCAATCGGTGAAGCGCGGAGTTATATCTCGAATGCACGTCGCTCGTTGCTCATACAGCCCGCACCACGATTCAACCCAGCGAGCGCACGCACAAGCGCTCGAGAGCTGACGACCAAACACATCACTCACTCAAAAAACGAAAAAAAAAATATAGTTTTCTGTTTTCGAAATTATTATTGCAGTAATATGCTATCTCTCAGCGAAAAATGTACATTGTTCGACTACTCTCACTTGCTTCTATCGCCTACAAAAGCCTACACATTTTGTAATAACTGCGTTTGCAGTCTCAACGATATATCGCGTTTTCATTGATCACACGCCGTCCTGGCTACTGGCAGAATGCTCCTTCAATCGCCGGCGACAACTTCGATATTTGATTGCTTTTTATTAGGAAAATCGGTCGCGCATCATTATGATTTATGAATTTCTAGGATGCATAGAGCCCGCAGAGTGAGTTATTGCCATATTTAGGCGATCTCAGGAACCTCCCCAGGGCACCTTTAAGGATTGCGTATTATATTGATGTAACTTAAACTGTATTGATTGTTTTTATATTGAGAAGTGTCAGATATTTAAATAAACAATGCGCTTAGCGATAATTGTCCTACAATCTGTGATGCGATATCTGTCATACCAAGGATATATATGTATAAAAAATGCATAAGCTCCTTGTTGTTTCATGCAAATTCCGCTTTCATTTACCCACTAGCCAACGGCTTTTTTCTCCTACATTGTTCTTGCGCAACCAGAAATATTTGGGTGATAATTTTTGTTGTCTTTTCAGGGCTACAAAGGTCGACCTCGTCACTACATTGCATGCCAGGCACCCCTGCCGGAAACTGTGAAAGACTTTTGGCGCATGGTTTGGGAACAGCAGTGCAAAGTTATTCTTATGCTCACTCCGTGCGAGGAAAATGGTGTGGTGAGTGGCAACAGTGGTACTTTGACATTAGGACCATTCCGGTGCATTGCGCTCGAAGCCGCGCGTTAATTGTTTGTAAGAAGTTTCAAACCAGCGACGCCCAACCTTTTGTATCTAGATCGCGCGAAATATTTCAGAGTTTTGTAAGAAGCACTGTGCAAGGCAGCGTGCAGCTTTATATGCGGCTTTTCTTTTTGTCTTCTAGATTTACGTTGTTCGAAAATAATGTGGCATTAATTCTAAACAGCTGGAAACAAAATAAGGGTAACATTTTTCCTTTTTTTTTTCTAAATAAGACATGTAGGTATGCAATGTGAATTCACACTTTTGACATTGTGAGTCCAAAATGCACGAAGTACATTCTCCGCTTCCGATTTTGGGCCCGGCGGGCTGGGTTTCACGCATACATGTACGTAACGCGTTACAAGTAACGAGTTACTTGTACCTAGTTACTATTTTCGATAACGAGTAACGTATTCAGTTACTTTTTTAGAAAAGGAACGAGTAACGGTATTTAGTTACTTTGAAGGCCAAGTAACGAGTAACGGTATCTCGTTACTTTTTTGAGGAGTAACGTGTACAACACCGCTTAAACGGCCTTGTTTTTATTCTAACCTGAGTATGCGTCTATTGTGACAATGGCAGATGGGCAACACGAAAAACAACTAACCAGTATGACAGTACAGCAACGTATATCGCTGAACACGTCAGTCGAACGGTTCGACTGACGTGTCCAGCGATAAACGTGGCTGTACTGAACTCTACAGCTGGGAATGTCCCTCACCCAGCGAGCACAATCAGGTTCGTTGGTTGAACCTTCTAGAAACGGGTACGGACCGAATGTAAACCCGGAGGTTGCAAACACGGGGAGGCACATAACCCATTACCCGCTGTCCTCAATGAAGGCGCAGTTCTCGAAGATTCAACAGCTCTTCCTGAAGCACAACACTGCCGTTCCTTCGAGCGCGTCGGTAGAACGACTCTTCAGCGTCGCCGGAGATGTATTTTCAAGGAAGCGGGGAAACATAACTGATGAAAACTTCTACAGGCAGCTGCTGCTGAAGGGCAATGACTACTAAAAAGAAAACAATAAACCATGAAACAAAAACAGATGTGTATTTGGTCGTCAAAGTAACGTGGAAAGTAACTCGTTACTTTTGAGGTAACTCACGCGTTCCTTTTGAGAATCGGTAACGAGTAACGTATTTAGTTACTTTTTGAGCGAGTAACGAGTGACGGTATTTAGTTACTTTTTTGGGGTAACGTGTACATGTCTGGTTTCACGTCACTCAATATTACTTAGGTCAGTTAGGGCTTTTGGACCAAGGCAAAATCCTAGCCGAAGTAGCTTTAAACTTCATAAATCCCGAAACCCTGTTAAAAAAAATAAAATATATATATATATATATATATATGTGTGTGTAAGCTAGCAGTGGCGGAACGCGGATAAGTCGAATAAGCCGACTAATTAATTTGGGCGCGAGACCCTATGCCGCCGGATGAGTCGGCTAATTAATTAGCCGATTTATCGCAAAGATTTGCCACCCTCATAATGTCACCCTGGCCGTATATAAGTCACCTGTTAAAACAGCATAAGTGTAACTTTCATGGCTTTGTTTAAACAAATCTGTAAAACTTAAACAAAAACACCCTGTATATATATAATATATGGTGTTTTTTTAAGTTTTACAGATTTGTTTAAAAAAGCTGTAAAAGCTACACTTCTGCGGTTTTTTCAGGTGAGTTATACGGCCAGAGGGACAGTGTATATGGGGTTAATCATAACAATCAGTCGGTTAATTAATTACATTTTGTTAATTAACTTTTAATTAGTGGGAATAGTCTAATGGTTCCAACTAGAAATTTGCTGAGCGTCGTCCAAAACCCCTAAATCAGTAATTTTTAGAAAGACTGATCGCGTGAGAAGCGCAGTAGTGCGCTAAAGTGACCACTCGTGGAGAAGGTACAAGGCTAGGGCGGAAAAATTAAGAGACGGAAAAATCGTGCGGGTGCCTTACCGCAACCGCTAGTCTTGTACCTGCCCTACCAGTGGTAACTTTATTGCACTACTACGCTTCTCATCAGCTAAACGTCTTTCTGAAAATGAATGATTTGGTGGTTCTCGATAACGCTCAGCAGGTTTCTAATTGGAACCATTTGGCTATTTTCACTAATTAAAAAATTAATTACCGAATTAAAAAGGTTAATTACTGAATATATATATATATATATATATATATATATAAAAGGTATGACTAGACAAAAGCTCCGATCGCTTCCTAACAGGCCAGGCCGGACCGCGCCTTTAGAGTTGTGCACTATGTACTCTAAATGTCAGGCCGGGCCGCGCCTTTAGTGTTGTGCGCCATGTACTTGTTTTGTGGTTGTTCCATATTTGATCGTGGGCCCTTGATTACGCAGCAACGTTGCGCCCCTTACTTCCCTCAAAACACGCTGGATTGCCACAAGCTTTACGGCGACTACCAGGTGTCTCTTCAAGCCAAGGATGTGAGGCCCAGTTTTACACTCTCCACCTTCAAGCTGCATGACCTCGATGTAAGTTATCCAGCTCAGCTTGGTTTCATGATGAGCCAAGCATCGTATCTAATGTTCACCTTCGCCAATTTGCACCTACTCACAAAATATTTGATAACTGACTTTTAATTCTTTATATTTTGGTAACTGGGTGTTGTTAATCTTTATTAAGTTCCTTCCAAAATAATGAACATTCGGTCCCTATGTTAAGGTGACAGTTAATCAGATTGTTTTAGAAATTGACTACTGTGTCGCTTTGAAAAATATGCCTCAGATATAATTGCCGACATTGAAAGTGCCAGCTTGTGTTTCTTTTCTGGTTTCTATATATAAGTATTTTAATGTCAAATAGTACAATTCGGCGTTTTTCTGAGCTATAAAATGTAACTTTAAAGTTGGATGTCTTGGTACCTAAAAAATATTAATTTGACTCAAGATAAGAATTAAGAGAATGTCACAGGGAAATGTTGGTTCCCAAAAAAAAAAGAAATTTATTATTTTATTTATTTATTCAGATTACCTTACAGGCTCTTTTTCGGAGCATTGCGTAAGGGGGGTTTCAACTACATAAATTCAAGGGGAAAAATAGAAACCAACGCGCATATAGTTTTACACAAATACATTACATAGGCACAAGATACGTACAAACAATAAACACATGGGACTGATATAGACGTTTGCCATATTACACACGAACAAAAAGATTCGGGAACACAGATGTTTGAAAATATGATTCAACTTGTTCACAAAACAGTGCAGTCTCGCTAATTGTGACATGGATTCGGGAAGGTCGTTCAATACGCGGATGCCACGTGGCACGACTGAATTAATGAACGCGTTGGTTGACCCATTGAGGTGTTAAAAACTTTTACTGTTAGTGGTACGATGAGATGACCTATTAGGGGGTTTCAGGAAAGTAACGCTTGAAAACCCATTGGTATAATATAACTTGTGAAATAGGCACAGAGCAGAAATGGTTCGACGTACTTCGAGCAATGGCAGAGAACATTGATGTTTTAGGAGAGAGACACTCATGTTATATGAATAGGATAATACTATAAAACGCTCTGCTCGATTGTGGACTTTTTCAATGTGCGTGGTTAGGTCTTTCTGATTGGGGCTCCAAATCCCTGCAGCCTATTCGAGTTTCAGACGAACATATCTTTCCTAAGCAAGTTTGCAGTGATGGTCGGGGGCTGTTTTAAGGTTGCGTTTGATATAACCGAGAGTTCTAAATGCGTCGCCGGTCACAGAGTTTATATGGGTGACGCATGAAAGGTTAGATACAAGATGGACATCAAGATACTTGTGGGGTGGACACACACTTAGAGATGAAGTGCCTAATCTGTGTGAGAAGTGAGATAAAGATCGTTTGCGAGTGAGGTTTATTACCTGGCATTTGGATTTATTAAGTAGCATTCGCCATTTTTTCACACCAGTTGATAATGCTCTCAAGATCATGCTGCAGTAGTATGGGGTCATCTGGAGTGTTAATTCTTCTGTACAAGACACAGTCATCCGCAAACAAACGTACATTGGAAAACAAAGCATTTGGAAGGTCCTTAATGTAGATAAGAAATAACAAAGGACCCAAGACTCTGACTTGCGGAGCGCCAGAGGTCACATTAGTAATTTCAGATTGAAACTCACCACAGGCAGTATACTGAAACGTACAGCGCGACTGTCCCAGTCACGCTGTAAGTTATGATGAACAGACAGTATACTGAGAGCGAAACGATAGAAAAATTGCGAATCCATGAGAGTGTTAAGGAATCAAGATTAAGTGAAGAGAGCTTAGACAAAAAGCGACAGTGGGGAACGCGGTCGAAGGCTTTAGAAAAGTCTAGAAATGTTTCATCAGTTTGAGAGTTAGTTTATGTTGAGATGTAGGTTATGGGTGAATTCAAACAGTTGCGCTTCACAAGACAAGTATTTACGAAAACCCCACTGATGTTTATAAAAGAAATTGTTAGACTCAGAATAGGATGCAACATTTGGAAAAATCTGTTCAAGCACTTTGCACACAACGCTGGTTAAAGAGATGGGACGAGTTCTCTCCAAGGTGGCGATCTCCATTTTTGAAAACCGGAACGACCTAATCCTTTTTTGCAGTCGTCTGGAATGATACCGGCGGATAATGATTGTTGAAAAAGTAGATTCCAAATTTCACTGGATATGTGCTTTGTATTTTTAGGAAGCTTAGATTTAATTTTATCCGTGCCAGCCGATGTAGTAATTTTTAAGTTATCTATAATCTCTTCAATTCCCGAAGGTGATATGGAAATAGGACTCATGAATCAACAGCTAACGTCATTGATAACGGGCACTGTGGATGTATCCTCCTGTGTAAACATAGACGCAAAAGGGTTATTCATAACAACAGGACATTCAACATCAGAAATGGTATCACCTTCCCGGTTAGTCAAGGATATTGTGTTTGTGATTTCATTTGTGGCGATAAGCTTCCAGAATGTTTTAAGGTTGTGTTTTAGGACGGATGGTAGGTCGCAGTTATAAAAGTTTCCTTTAAATTATCGTAGGCGATTACCTTATAGCTTTGTACACAAGAGGTACTTGAACCAAGATGCATGTTCAATGTCGGCATACCTAGCAGCTCGAAATAACCGTTTCTTCTTATTGCGCAGAACTTTCAATGTCTTGCTAAACTAGGGCTTGTTGCTATCCGAAAATATTTTAAAGCTTGGCACATAACGGTTAACACATTCAACCATTTTATTTTTATAAAGTAACCAATTCTCGTTTACTGTGCGACTCCATAAATCCACAGAAAAGCTGTTGAAAAATACATCCAGGTCTTCATTCATTTGAAAATAATCAGCTTCATTGTAATAAAGTATAATCTTTGAAGTTGTTGAGTGTTTAGGTGAAAACATATCTAAGGTTATGTGTATCAGTTTATGGTCACTTAGGACGTTTATGTACTTGATTCAGCTAATCATGCCAAGATGAGACACCAGGAAAAAATCAAGAATGTTGTTCAAGCGCGTTGGTTGAACAATTACGTGTTCGAGGTTGAAGTCAAGAGATAAATCACTGATCGCCTGTTCCTCCTGACATGATGATGAAAGGGTCGTCCAGTCAATGTTTGGAAAATTAGTCACCAAATAGCAGTGTTAGCATCTCCAAACCTGCTTTTGATAACTGAAAGACTATTTCTTAACTCAGCACAAAAACTTTTATTATAATCTGAAGGCCTGTAACATACACCAACAACATATTTGCCGCTAGATAAAGATAGCTAGACCCAAAGGGACTCTAGGTTGCTACTTAGGTTAATGACGTACGAGGGCACATGATTCTTATGGCAATCATGACAACACCTCCTCCTTTGCTTATGCGATCCTGGCGATACATTTGAAAGTCATTTCTATCCGGAAAATTTTCGATATTCATGCTATCAGGTTTTAGCCAAGTTTCTGTTAGCACAATTATGTCAGAGTTGATATCTTCGATAAATTCAGTCAATTCATCGTGTTATGAAGAATGCTAGGAATATTAGTAAACGATAAGGAGTGGGGGGGGGGGTATCTCTGCACGTGTTTAAGGAGGGGGGAACAACGACGCGGTCGTGTGTGCCCAGTCTTTCTTGTTGCTATCTTACTTCTCTGATGCAGTCAGTTTTCTGATTGTACTGTACGTTCTGTTGTTGAGTTTAAGCTTATCGAATCGTAGTTTAAAGGGAACTTTTTTTTTTTTTGCAAATGCGAGTAGCCTTGCTCTTGCTACTCGCGCAGCGAGGGAAAACTATTCTCTTGCTGCAAAGGGAGTGTCTTTAAGTTTAAACCCAGAAGATAGTATTTGCTCTTTATCTTTAAAACGAAGAAACCTGACAATTATGGGTCAATCTTTTCCGGTAACAAACGTTCCCAGGCGGTGAGCTCGTTCAATATTGTCAGCCGCAATGGTAATTTCAAGTTTTTCCGCTCAAAATTTTACGATGTTTTGTTCACAGACCTTCCACGTTTCGTTGGAGTCATCAGAAAAACCGAAAAACAATAAATTGCATCGCCTTAGTTTGTTTTTTTGCGTCGTCACGTCGGGTTATAACACCTCCGAACTTTTCATGAACAATGGAAAGGAATTCACCTGAAACACCAGCATTTTGAACGTCAGACGCGTTACTAGCTTTTGTTTCCAGCGCCACTACCCTTGAGTACAGCTCCTGCATCCTTTCGTCCGTCGTCTTTTGCTTCTCTCTGAGTTCTTTTATTTCTGAGAGTACACTAATTTGACCTTGCTGTATCCTTTGAACTGTGGCAAGTACCGTTGTCAAGATGACGTCAGTGTTTGAAATTAAGACAGCGAGTGGGTCATCCGGCCCCGGATTTGCTTCCACGTCGCCGCACATGAGCAACACAATACCCCTCAGTCCCGCGGGTAACAAGCCCTCACACAAAAAAACGAGCACGCCGGTAAGGTTCAAGCCAGTGGTCGCGGCACGACACTGCTATCAAACAGTAGTCATTTGAACGATAGCAAGCAGCAAACTCCAAATAACCAACCTGGAGCAGGAATATGCATGAGCGTCCCATGCCCGATGCAGTGTCATGCCCCTAAGATAGCTCGAAGTGGGCGTGCTTTTGTAGTCCAGCTGTGATGGCAGTGGCGTGCGTGGTTGATGATTGGTGTTGGCAGCTGAAGCGATAGAAATCCTCCAGGTTTGCCCGCTCGAAGCAGGCCTCAGGCCGGTGATGTTCGTGCGTGGCAGTCCAGCATCTACGCCTTCACTGAAGATGGCCCGCAGTAGTACGTGGAGCAAAAATATGCATGAGCGTTCTATTGCCGATGCAGTGTCATGCCCCAAAGATAGCTCAACGTGAGCGTGTTTTTGTAGTCCAGCTGTGATGGCGGTGGCGTCCGTGGTTAATGATCGGTGTTGCCAGCTGAAGTGTTAGAAATCCCCCAGGTCCCGCGGCATACGAGTTGTTTTCGCCGACGTTTGCCCGCTCGAAGCAGGCCTGAGACCGGTGATGTCCGTGCATGGCAGTCCAGCATCCACGCCTTCGCTTAACATGGTCCGCAGTAGTACCTGGATCAGGAATATGCATGAGCGTCCCTTCCGGATGCAGTACCATGCCCCGAGCACGACTCAAGATGCAAAACTCAAGATAAGAATCAGGAGAATGTATTGATGCATATAGGAACCCGCCTACCTAAGTAGTTTGCGCTGTTCTAAACCAGGCATTTTTCAAAGGGAGGTACACCACCTGCACCATCACCAACTGGTGTGCGAGATTCTCCGGCAAAACCGTGACTTGCTTTGGTTTCATCGAACAAAGAGTTTGTAAAAAAAAAAAACGAATACAAAGCCTCTACGAGGTAAATTTACGAAGATACTATGACGTTATAAAGTCTCCCGCCCTAAGAAAAAATAAAGGTCGCTGACACATGATTGACGAGATTGTACGTTCGCAAAGTGAAGTTGTTTTGTATTAGCTCATTGCAGCCCAACAGTCGCTATTGTCTTCCAGCATTATCCGATCGATGAACATCAATCAAGCTTGCGCAAAGTCCTCTTACTTGAATCACTTTGTACCAGCAGGTTCTTCGACGTCAACCCGAAAGAACAAATGTTCCCTTCAGATGGGAAAGCAAGCTTAAGGATAAAAGCGCTATAAAAAAAAAACGCACTCCGGTAAAAAAAGCTAGGCTGCACATCTATATACGGTTCATCGTACGGATGATTACAACAGGCCGGTTTTTTTGGTTTTTTTTTTCTGCATTTGCTTGTTGCGGTTAATTTCATTCACGGAATTCGCCTAATTCTAACTATTCCCGTGCAAATTGAGCAACTTAAAAGAAAATTGTAATAATTCTCTTTAAAAAAAAAAAAAGCCGGTATGTCTGAGCCGAGTTGACTGAACCTGGGTTCAAGGCTCCAAACTTAGCAAAGTCGAAGGCCTGAACTGCGTACACTTTGTGTGGATTTTATTTTACCTCTTTACTTTCTTTACCTACGACAAGTGCCCGCCATTTATTTTTCTCTTTTACTTCGCGAACTTAGGAAACATCTGCTTGTACTCTACAAGCAACAAAATAAGACCACTGTTATTGTATTACCTGCGCTAATGAGCCCTTTCTCCTATGTTGGAAAAAATATCAATTTGAGAGCAAAGAAGCGGTAACGAGATGGACACACAGTGATTCTTTCGTCGGAGTAGCCTGATTTGAGGGGGATAACTTTCTCGTTGCTTTCAAACGTAAAAAAAATATATATAGATACCAGTAAGAGCTGGACTTCGTTGAGGCGAACAATCTGTTCATGTGTAGTAATAAGTGATGTAAAAATATACACCCAAAGTGCGTGAGAACCTTCTTTGGCACCCAGTTCATTTGCCTTAAGCTTCCTCTTTGGAGAAATCGGCATACACAAATAAAGAAATATCCATAAATCTGCTTAATAGGTGCCCTCACCATCCCTGTTTCAACTTCAAAAAAGCTAGGGGTACCTCAAAGAGTTGGTCCAAAATCTTTAAAGTACCTTTTGTATTTTAAGGATTTATTTGCCCGTTCCCCTTCACTTTTTTTCTTTACTTTCCCTTAATTGTGTGTGCGAATATGTGAGTTTTGTACAAATGTTGTCACCAGACCCACGCGTGGTACCTGCCAGTCACAAACGCTGATTGATTTGTTTATTTCAAATTGCTCGTCCGAGTGTATGAAAGCTGGTATCATTGGCTGTGACTTGAGTGACCACCTCCCAATATTCATCGCTGTAAAAAGCATTCCTAGAGGCATCAGTAAAACCCAGCGAACAATGATCCAAAAAATATCCCCTGACCAACTTGACCGTTTTCGGTCTGCCGTTTCAAACGTAAACTGGAGTGGGGAACTGCAGGAAGATACGGCCGACGGGGCGTACAATGCCTTTATGGAGCTGTTTGTGGAACTTTATAACAGATATTTCCCATTTAAGTCAATAAAAATATCAAAACGCATAAGGAAACCGTGGGTAACGCATGACCTGTTGTGCAAAATTCGTATTAAAAATAGCTTATTTAGTCAGTTTGCCAAATCTCGAGACCTGGATGACCTCAAGCGTTTTAAATTATACCGTAATATTTTAAACAAAGAGCTAAAGCGTGCAAGAGAACGTTATTACTCCGATGTTTTCACGGCAGCGCAGGGGCATGCGGACATCATGTGGAGACAGCTAAACTCTCTTTTAAATCGAAAACGTCCGTCCAGCTCACCTGAAAAGATTGTAAAAAATGGTATTGAGCTTTCTGGCTGTTCCTTAGCAAATGCCTTTAACGAGCACTTCATCAATGTTACGGCCACTGTTGATATTTTAAACTCTTCAGCCTTTACCGATACAAGAAACAACGATTCAATATTTTTAGAACCCGTGGTCGAGCCAGAGGTAAGATCAATGCTTTTACAGCTAAAAAATAGCGCAACTTGTGACGCGGACGGTATCCAGGTAAGACCTGTAAAGTACGTTGTTAACATGATAGCTCCGGCCCTATCTCATATTTTTAACCTTTGCTTGGCTACAAGCGTATTCCCGAAGCGAATGCAAATAGCTAAGGTGTTAGCCTTGCCAATCTTGTCCTTTTTACCTGGAAGTCTGTGTACCGCAAGAACAGGTGAGGTCTGGAAAGATGCGATTTCCAGCTTTGCTGCAAGATCGCAGACGTATTGTTGGAGATCCTCTCCAACACTCTCCGGAATTCCATGGAACTCTAGATTAGCTAACCGGTTATACTGCTCAGCCTCATTTAGGTCCAACTGCAGACGGCCGATATGTGCAGCATGTTCCGATATTGTGTTTTTCAGCTCGGTCACCTCCGTCCTGAGGTCTTTTGTTTCCCTCAAATTTGTAGACAACTCGGCAAATAACTCGTCATATTGGTGAGAGGTAAATTCAACAGAATTTTTCAACTCCTCCACACTTACTTTTAGCTCTGCGAATGTAGTCTTCAAGGTCAGCAGGTCATCTAACTTTGCTGAAAGTGAAAGAAGACTGTCCACCTTGCCTCTAAGAAAGAGTAGCTGGTCCCGTTTTTCATGCACAGTAGCAAACTCTGCTGAAAAACTTGCATCCTCAGGCTGTTGGTAGTCCGCATCCGACACTGACGCGGCCCGTCCCCCCAGCTCTACATGTTCGACAGCGCCACTTTCTACGCTTTTTTGATCCCATACCAGAAAACGTAGCCTCCGCCACACCCGAACAAGTGTCACCTATATGGTAAGGGAACGAACATTCTGAACACGTCAGAAAGCGACCATCGTCGGGCATTGACTGCAAGCACGCTAAGCACTCCTTTTCAGACATTACAAGCCGTACATTCGCAAAAAAAGAAAGAAATGCCAACAGTTGCAGTCGGTGGCAGAAGTACAGGAATATGCGGAAACGTAGACCGAAATTAACGCTCACCTGTACAAAGAAGAACACAGTGTCATACGCTGTACTACAGTTCGCCACCGACTGCGAAGATGGTCGTGCTGCAATGTCCTTTATCTTCTGTCAGGGAGCCAGGAGAGCGCCGATCACCACGGAACCTTGCGGTGCGTAGTTGAAGCTGTAGCCCCGACTAGGGATTACTGTCGATGGGGCCAGCCGTGCAGTTCAGTCGAACGTAGATAACGGATGGACGATCTTGGCTGCCCGCCGAATTGCCGTTGCTTGGTGGATCGCAGCGTATCAGGAACTGTACAAAGAAGAACACAGTGTCATACGCTGTACTACAGTTCGCCACCGACTGCCACTGACCGACTTTTGCGGTTGTAACTGGTGTGGCTGCAGCTGACTTCAGGCACTCCGTTCGCATGTGCGCCTGTTAAGATTTGGCGACCATGGCAGACGGACCCTATCGTGCAGGAGGAGAAATGGGTTTGGCAAGAACAGGCGCCTACTTCCCCTGCTTTCCAATCAGCTGAATGTGAACCAAATATGTTAAAAATAAGGACTTAAGTATGGTTTTTCCCCAGCGCTTAATATTTTGACGAGCCTGAAAGCTAGTTCACACAATTGCGTCGACTGTATTGTGTCGTGCAGCACAGCCCCTCCCCATTGGTTCGTTGTAAGGGTCGCCATAGCAACAGCTCGACGAAAGCAGTCTTAAAGCAGTCAAACGCGTCTGTGTGAACAAACCTTTGCACACACAAAAAAAAAATTCGGTCCACCCGGCAGCAGGTTTAGTTTTCCCTGGAACTTGAGGCTAAAAATATTAAACTGCGAAAAAGTGTTATAATTCGAGGCGAAAACCTCCGGACCACGGGAAAACGGAGGGCGTTCACGAGCGTGTTCGAGAACACAACCGGCCGTTCTCCGTCCTCAATGATTACATCGCTGTGCGTGTGACGTCAGTCAAGGAGTTGAGAGGTACAAATATCTTTAACTTATTTTATTTTTCTAAATTAAATTTAGTGCACTTAAGGAAAACTTTTGTTTTCGTTCTTCACTCAATAAGTTACAAAGACTAATTACCACAATTAGTAAACCAAAAAATGTGTACCTTGTTTTCTCTTCTTTTCTTATTCTTTTTGCCTATTTTACTTGGTTCTATGCGGTCCGCAATATGTAAACAAAACAAAACAAAAATATTGCACGGCTCCGATTCAAACGGTTCAGCCGTACCTGTCCATTCATGTAGCACGCTGTGTATTCAGGGTATCCACGCGTGGATGTGTGTGGTGAACACATTTTTAAGATACGTTGCAAGCACCGTTTGTGTTCGTGCTAGTCGCTTTTCGTTCAACGCTCTAGTGGCAGGTTGCGCATGTAAACTTTTTTATGTTTTGGTGCATTGCAAGTAAAAGTTTTGGTATGCGATATTCGATTTGACATTCCAGTTTTATAGAAATTCGACGCCCCTGTTCGATACGAATTCTATTCGTGCTGAAATTTTCCTATTCCCACACCGTACATACTATTTGCCTAACCTTCGACCATCCGAATAAAAGGTTCCTGTACCTTAGGTAAAATGTTTGGCACAGCCGAATATCTGACCTTGACCACACTGCGAGTTACTGCAGTTGTCGTGCACCTCGCATATATATATATATTTTTTTTTTTATTCTTTATAATTAAAGAGGAGTACCTGTAATCAAATAATTACATTATTGTAATCAATTCCTTCTTATTTTAATTTCGTAACGCCTTAATTACTTTTATTGAAAAGTAAAAATGTCACCACCAAACCGCTCGGACGTGCGGTTTAGTGGACGCGTACTTGTACGTAGTTCAGCTACTCTACTGAAGATGCACTACTTTTCGGAATAGTTTAGTGATTTTAGTTGCATTTTTTTTTCGGGAATGAGTAGCTGACTTTAATTACCTTTTCCGAGTAACTTCTACTCAAATTACAAATTAGTTTCGTACTCACTACTTCACTTGAGGTACATAACCTCTACTTACTTTGTACTTTACTTCAAGTGCTTTTTAGATGCACTTTACGCAACACTGGAAACAAGGAAACGCTATCTGCAAAATCAAGCTCAGGCAATGCTAAACCTCAAAGTACAAATGATACGTCCGCACTACATCATTGACAAAAAAAAAAACAATTAAGCACGCGGAAAGAAAACCAGCTATTAAAGCATTTCTGTGAAAACCCAACCCGCTTTATATTTGGCTTCCAGAATTTCGCTGATGAATCAACACCTATGTACTTTCTTGTTACCATAAGAAATTATAAAAGTAAGTACAAAAGTAATTTGCTACTTTTTATGGTAGTTTGTCATTTACTCAATGACTTTCCATTTGAGCAAAATCTTTTCTACACAATTCACTTTCGAAGCCAATGCTCGGTATATTAATTACTTTTCTTTTGAGTAATTTGTACAGGTCTGGCACTGTTCGCGCGTCTGGGCGGTTTCTTCCGTTTCTTCTTATCCGTGATTTCGCACCGCCAGCCTCGCGCCCGTTGCTCGAGTGATGACGCATTACCGCTCTTTTTAAGCGCCCCCAAAACCTTTATAATACTTACTTAGTGATTTTTGAAGACGCGCAGCAACTTTCTAATTGGAACGATATGCTTGTTTTCAGTAATTAAAAAGATCAAAACATTAAGTGCGACAATTATTCACCTTAATTATGCTGCCCTGGCCGTATAACTGCCCTGTGCATATCGCATTAGCATAGTTTCCACGGCTTTTTTAAAACAAAATTGTAAAGCCTGTAAAGAAAACACCCTGTATATTTAACGCTTGTTGATACGCTTCATTCCATATGCGCACAATTATTTTTAAGTAATGTTTCGTGTTTCTGGGGTTTATTTTTCTTCCAATTGGGAGGGGTTTTCTCGATATCCATTTTTTGGACACAGATTCGGGGTTTTTAGGTATACATTTTTGTGTCTGACGAAAATCGAGGTTTATCGGGGCTTGGCAATTCAGATTTATCCGAAAAATTATAATTTTCAAAATTACGATGCCAAAAAAGACCGTAAATTTGTTTAGAGCAAAGGGTCAGTGCTCCAAAGGAAAGACAGCTTTAGTTTACTTTCAAAACTTAATGGAAACTATTGACCAAAGGTGGTTCACCGTATATCTCCTCAGTTCATACAGGACAACAGGTCAGTTTACTTCTTGCACACGACCAAAGTAACTGTTCTGGTTTTAAGTTTGGACCATACCATTTGAGATTCTTAGAAAAGGAGGGATCGTGTTTTTATAGCGAGGCAAAATATAAACCCATCAATTTCAAAGTGGGTAGGGCATAAATCTTCTATGCTTCCTAGCGACTATGTTCAAGTGTTTTGTGGCTTCAAAGTACCAACTTTTGTTCAAGCATCGCTTGTTTTCAAGCTTTGTCGTGGAACATTAAGTATTTTTAATGCCAAGGGCGCTAATGCCAGATCCAGCTAAAAACAAAGTGTCATTAGATACAGGAGACTTTAATGTGCGTTTGTGTAGGGGTATATTTTAAATGTTAAAGAATCAAAAACACCTCAAAATTAAACCTTAAGTTCGATGTACCCCGAAGTTTCGGGGGTTATCGGACTTCGAAAAACACCCTCTGAATTTCTTAAAAATTAAACTCCGAAAACGCGCGACCCTAGTTATGTTAAAGGAAAAACGACACGAATACTTGAAAAAAGTAACCGTACCGATAAGAGAGACAAAAATAAAAACTGGATAAGATATTTGGTTCTCACGCAAGAAGCAACCTCGCCGACAGTTCATTGTGGGTTGCGTTCCGGTTTATGACAAAGAGAAGCTGTAAACAAATTGTGTTCCCGTTCAGCTTGGACTTTTTTTATTCAAGGAGAATTCTTAATCGAAATTTATCGTGCGGTTTTTTTTGTTCGATTTTGATAAGATCGCATCGGGAGTCATTTTTCGGGTCTTATCGGTATTTACCTAAAATAAATAACCCTAACTACATGGTTTCTAAAGACTGTGGTAAACTCTACGTGGAGAGTTTCATCTTTTTCTGTGTATGACTCACACTTTAGTGGATAATGTACTCTCGTGCTTGTTTGCAAATTTGCACCAAAACGCCTTTCCAGGCTATTCTCGTGAAACAAAAGTTGGTTTTGAACTGTCATTTCATTCTGTCGTGTTTGGCAGGAGCTCTCGTGTTTAGTTACACACCCACGGTAAGTCGCGTTTGGTTTCTGGCAATGGTGAACGAGAGTTAATTCCGAAATCAAATTTGTTTAAGCGTATGGGGAGCTAGCCTGACTCGAATAGTGTTTGGTGTCCTCGCTGTAGATAAGCGAACATACCTACCTTTTTCTTTCTTTTTTTAGGTTTGTATACTCGGTTTTTGTCTGACCTCTATTGAATCTTCAGTTAATGAATATACTTTACACGATGGATATTACTACGCGCCTAGGGCACTTTTTCAAAGTTTGTGACCGGATACGCTATGATTACTGCCTAGAGGGGTTACACTTTTACGAGCTACCAGAAGAAAAACATCCGTGGATAGGTTATTTTATGAGAGGCTCTTAAAGTTCACTAAACACTTACGGCCCACCATCTCCGGAAGAATAATAAAAAAAAAAGATAAGACGATTTACGATTCCTTCCACGATAAATCTTTTTGCGCTGATCACTGTCTTCTTTATTCGCATTTAACTTTTTTTTTTTAATCTTTCCTAGTGATGCTGAATAAAAATGAGACACGAGCGCCCAGAAACGAGGTGTGTTCTTAATAAATCCCCGTGTTTTTTTTGTTTTTTTTTTACATACCGAGTTTACAATTTGCATATATTTGAGTGCATGAGCGACGTGCGCGACGGATTCATCAATCCGTATTCTACCGAATTATAGCGTGAAACAAAAAAAAAATCCTGTGATAATCTTGCTTTTTTTGTCTTTTTAGTTTACCAAAAATGCTAAAACGTGACAAGAGAGAGCAAAACAAAAAGAAAAGTATAAAGGAGGTGTTAGAAGCGAGAGAATGCAGGCGAGCTGGTTAGGAGACGACATACTTGTTAACCCTGAGACGGGGAAGACTAAAAATAGACAAAACAACACAATGTTTTTTGTCCGTTTTTTTTTTTTTTTAAAAACTTCCCCGCTTTAGAGTTATAGACAAAGCGATCGCATGCTGACATCGTGAAGGCAGGTCTTCTATTGATAAGAAAAGTTATTTACGGTCTCCCTACTTGTGCATGTGTGTATGTTTTTGTTTGTTCAAGCTTAGCGGTACATATCTCGTCCTTTATCCCGCATTTTAAGACCATCTTACATGGATATAAATAGCACGCGTATGTTACGCAATAGCTCTGTTATACGGGGTTTTCTTTTATTTTACAAATTTGTTTTATAAAATTCTAGGGAGCTACACTGATGCAATATGTGCAAGTTTGTTATACGGCCAGGGGGAAATAATAGAAGGGTCGTATTGTCACGATGAGTTAAATAATTAACTAAAATTCGTTAATTATCATTTTAACGAATAAAGATTAATATATAATTCTTATTAGAAACATGCTCAGCGTCATACAAAACCACTAAATCGGTAATTTTTACAAAGACTCAGCTCATTGGTAGCGCAGCAGTGCGCTAAAGCATCGCCTCCTTTATTCTAGAAACCCGTCAATTCTACGACGGAGCCATTCAGTGCCCGGCCGCCGGAAAAAGGCGAGGGGCAGCGCCGAATTGTCTCCGATATGGCAACGCGGAGCCACTTCAGGGGTGATCTCTCAGGCTGAGCCACGAATACGCGCGGTAGCCTCTCCGCGAAACAACAAACCACAACAAAAAAAAGAAAAAAAATGCTTCCGGTGCATGTACAAACGAAGGAGGGGTAGAAAACACAGAGGAGTGCCAGTGTCTTTTCGAATTTTACCGCTGGGGCATTATTTGGCGCTGCCCGAGAGACCCTCCGCGCGCCTTCTTCCCTGGTATCCTTTCCCTTCACAGCGACCACGCTCCTTCACGATTTGAGAGGCTTTCTAGAATAAATTAGACCATGGCTGAAAAAGAAAAACGTGGATGATAAGAAACGAAAAAAGGGTGGCCGCGTAATCACACCGGTAGCCTTGCTCCTGCTGCATGAGTGGCAAGTTTAGAGCTCAACCTTGCTTCCCACGTGCTCAAAGTCTTTAAAAAATTGACTGCTTTGGTGCTTTTCGGCGACACGCAGCAAGTTTCTCGTTGGAACTATATGATAATTTTCAATATTTAAAAGGTGATCTAACAAAACGATTTTAATTCGCCCATGTATCGCGACAAATAGCCCCCTATATTGTGTTCCCCTGACGGTATAACTCACCATAAAAAAAAAATATGTAATACATATAAATAGTTGTTTTCTTATTTAGTAGTGGAATTTAAAAGAATGCCTAATGTTCCTCTTTGAAGCTCTCGCCTATAGTCCTCCTTGAGATTTCACTGGGAGTGATCGCGAAATAAATTGTCTCCTGATCAAAATCATACTTGGCGTATAAAGGCAATTAGGCAGCATGATGGTAGCATGTCTAAAAATTGTGCCTGATGTCTCTGCTGAAAGGGGACAATTCGTCGAGTGCACATGCCGTACTGATAGCACCAAAGCAGGCATTTACAAGCCGCGTGCACTTGGAAATACCGAAGAAGCGGAATTTAAACCTTTCATGTGCCTTTTTAGCATAGCACTGCCGTAATACCGTTCCCGGTATAATTCAACGCCGGGTTCGGACCAAGAGCGCACCGCAAGCGAGTAGATCGCCATGAGCGATCTTTCGTATATCGCTTTTCCCATTCGCTATAAAGACGCCGCCATTGCGCATGTGCGCAGCGTTGCGGAATGGCAGAAATGGTCTACAAAAACTTCACGAGAGAGTTTTCATAGCTAGTTTTCACCGTCCTACAACGCTCTCCGCAACCCGCTAGCAGATCTGGCATTCTGCAGGTAAGCCTAACGGCGCGCACACCCGATAGCGGAAAGTTCATTGCGGAAAGCGCAGCGGAAGGAGAGAAAACGTTTTATACCAAACATTATACGCGGACAGCGTGATCACGTGGATGCAAGACTGACGCTTGACTGGGGCAACGACCGCGTAGCTTTCAACGCTCTGCCAGCTTAGCGGTGAACAGAATATATAGGTACCGTAACAAGAACTGAAATGAATACGGTTCGCTTTCGGTGTGTTCTCGGCCCAACTTCCGCATCGCGGTTACGGTAACGGTAACAGTATTACAGTAACGCTATGCTGAAGCGTTTTATGAGAGAGTTTCAGTAGATCGTACGCTCCCGCTAGCAAGGCGAAGCTCTAGCGTACGATCTGCTAAAAGCCCCTAAGCTCGTACCGTCACTTCGAAGCATGGATTGAGCACGCGTCCGCTGGGTCCGCTTTCCGTAGCATAAGATCCACTTAAATTCTTTAATAGGGAGTTTCCGTAGACCGCGTTTCGCCCTTCGCTAAAGCTCTTCGCAGCGAAGAAGCCCCTACTGCGCCTGCGCGCCCATGGCCTTGACTGTACAGTTCTGGGTATCGTAGCCGATTGCGGAGAGCGTTGCGGGACGGTGAAAACGATCTATGAAAAATCCCTAGCAAAACGTTTCAGCGTAGCGTTGCCGCAGCCAAATGCATACATCAGGCACAGTAGAGCTCCTGGAGCAAGTCACAGCGCAAGCTTCCGGTAGCAATAGCGCTCCGCAAGGTATCCTGCGGTAATAGTATATGATGATATTCTCTATTTTCAAAAGTACAGCTTAATGTTTCACTCGTGTTGCTGCGGAGTCGTGGTGAATTAACACAATCGAACACAATCTGTGTTTGAAACCATAACTATACTAAGATTTCTCAGGAAGATATAATATTCTTTAACAGTTTTATTAAGAATAAAACGCAAGGGGCCTGTAAGCTTCAAAAATAACAAGAAAAAGTATGGAGGAAACGAAAAGCTGCAGCTAATATATGCTTGGATTGACGTTCTAGCAAGTTTATCGCGCGTACTTTCTACGACAGCTCCTTCAAATACGTATATTATATCTCCACTTCTTTCTCACGCAGTTCAAAACAGTCCTCCGATTTCCCATCAACGTACTTAGTTTCACCACAAAAACATGATTACAAGAAAAAAAAAAGGATTAGCTCTTCGTGGTGGGTTACTAATTTACCCCTTTTGTGAGGGGAATAAAAGTGCCAGTATTTGTGACATGTGCAATTCGCAAAAATTAAATGTAACTTTTGTGCATAACAAAGATACTTAATCTACAACGTATAGAGATGCTTATTTTCATTTTCACAAGTCACATAAATCTACCGTGAAATTCCGAGGAAGCGCCCCCACCCGAGCAAGAGCCCCCCCCCCCCCCCCCCCCCTCCCCCCCCAACTTCACTGTTAATTTCACATTTCCGCGCCGTTCCGGGAAAGCGCCCCCCTCCCCGCTCCGCATCCGTATCACGCACCGCGCTGACCGCGCCCAGGCAACACTGGCCTGCGAAATTCAGTCCAAGAATCCAATCCAATCCAATCCTACTTTGCAGCCCGGTGACCCCGGTCGCCACGCGCCATTGTCGCTTTGTTTTGGGGGGTGTCGGGTCGGCTATGCATTCTTACACAGTGGCAAAGAAAATCGAGGTCGTCCAATGGCATCGTGAAAACGGGAAAAACGTGCACTAGACGTCTCGACACATCAGGCTTGACTGAAAACGGGAATGCGACAAGAATTTTGACAATTTGCTACAGCCAAACTACGGGAAAGCCAAACTTCGACGAAAGCTAAGTAACAGCGCGACGGTGTTCAGTGAATACGTAGACAACGCGCTCTTTGAATACCTGGAGCGCGAAAGAAGTGCAGAATGAGCCATTAGCAACCGGCTTCTTTCTGAAGAGGCTGTCAAAATAGCCAACGGCATGCAGTTGGGAAACGTCGCGGAATGCTGCGAACTTTTTCTTGCGACCGACTCTGAGGAGTCTTTTGGTGGCTTTGAAAATGATTAACATAGTAATGACAAATCTTTGGCCTAATAAAGTCTATGTTCTGAGAGATAAATAACATATAAAAATTCGTGTGCATTTCGCCTTTTTTCTTTTTCTGGTGGAAAAAGTTTGTCGCCGCCAGCTTGAATTTTGGTGCCGTTCCGGGATATCCCCCCCCCCCCCCCTTTGCAGGCAATTTTGACTTGAGTGCGGGGGGGGGGGGGGGGTGCGCTTGCTCGTAATTTTACGGTATATACAAGTGCCACATATTATAAAAAACAAAATTCTAAACCGACTAAATCTTTTATTGAACAACTGATTTATTGGCTGGCTGCATGATTAATTGCTTTCTTGGAGAGGTATTACTGCAAGTTGATATACAAGCAAACTCTTTTAGTGTTCTCAAACCTGTAGCAAGGTTTGCTGCCAACCATTCAATAACATCCTGCAGGCGTCTCTTCCAATTGCGTTTTCGTTTTGCAGATTAATAAGAATTTCGCAATGTGCAAAAACTGTGCCGACGTTGCATTGCTTGGTTAGTCAAAACAAAAAAGGTCTAAGGCTGGCGCGTGCGGCCCCGCGCTTGCATAGTGACAACACAATTATCACGTACCCGTCTGGTCAGCGTTTGCTGACCAGACGGAAATTAGTTCCGTCTTGTCAGCAGAGGATTTAAGGACGGTCGCTCCGGTAATTGCATGCAATCTGGCGGAGGAACAAAATCGGATCCGCTTCCGATGTAATCACCTTGGGCTTGCAACACGTCCGGAAATCCAAAATTATTTTGTGAATACACGTCGAAGATTACAATATAAAAACAAAAGATAGGGTTCATTTGAACAATGTGTCAACATTATTTACCGCTTTTTTGTGTTTTTCATCTTTGTCGTTAGTGTAGTGGTTCGATTCCCCGACGGGGAGAACTTTTACTTTATATATACTATATATGTATTTTTATTTCCTTCGCACTAAAATTAACACACTACGCCTTGTTCGGACTTTATAGCATGGTATCACAATGCATGAAGCTTTGGTAAACATTCTTTTCGTGTGTGATTCTACATTCTTCTTAATTGCTTTCAGCGAAACACTGTAGCTCACTAGAGATCCGTGGTTGTTTTCTTTCCCATGACCCCTCGTTCACTGATGCTGGCTCTCTCTGTGTGTGTATTTAAATCAGATGCTTATTTTTACCAAAACGCGCACATTCCAGACGTAAAGAGTATTTTTCTTTTATTTTCACAGCCAAAGCTTTCTACTTCACACTACCCTCCTTGTGCACTTATCTAATTGGAATTTTTAAGATCAAGTAAAATTAACTAATTAACGCAGCGCATCAACCGTCCGCCAACCCCTTTTGCCTTTCCTTGAATTGACACGTATAGACGCATTTTTGCAGTTCCTTAATTAAATGCGTTTTATATAATTGTGACAATTTCACTTGTCGACCCACGAACGTAAATGACACAGTGACAGATCTCGCATCTTTTGCTTAAATATATCTAAAGCCATACAAGTCTAAAATGTTTAACATAAACCGCTGTCAGCCAGCGACCCTCAGGCACATAAAACGGTCAGGAGCTAGAAGGAAAAGTGGCACAGCGTTTTGGCCAGTACACGTTTTGATGGTGTGATAAACATACTAATGTCAAAACCCGCATGTTCCCCGAGGTCTCAGTCTCATAAGCTAAAACATTTCGCACCTCCAATAGACCATTTTCAAAAGTGCCCGCCATCTATATTGCAGCTGCTTCGCCAACTGTCTGAGTCTGCCATTGTCATGGCACGCGTTCGGAGCTTATGTACTGGACACGAGGACTGCGCAAGCGCTCGGCGAGGACTCTGATCCAATCAGACGCTGCGTGCACTTAAAATAGCGACCGTCAATGTTGCTTGATGGGGTTATGAAAAGGGTCAGTAGTAGCTGTAAGCCATGCTATCATAGAAATCTTTTCAAATTGAAAGAAAAAAAATTAAGGTTACAAATGTGTCCCTTTTTGTTTTCGATTCATCATTTTACTATTTTAAATACCTTCCAGTTACCGCAATGTAACAGGCCGTTTATGAGCACAATTACAAAAGCAGTCTGACCACTTTCTTTTTAAAACCACCAGAGTGTGAAATTGACTAGTGGAGCAAATTGTAACTACGGATATCGGTAAGAACCGCAACCTCTTGAGGGAGGTCCCACCTCCCGATGATTGGCATGGCCGTCTGCGAGCCAGTTCTTGACTTTAGCTCTATTTGTTTTTAGTTTTCGTTTTCCTATAATTTATTTATTTATTTATTTGCTTTACACTCAGGACCCGAAGGCATTACAGAGGGGGAGAGCAAAGTTGGGATCAAAACAGTTTAATGCATGGTTATTCACACTCAAAAAAAAAAAAAATGATTGGTGATAGCAGACCTAAAAAATAGTGTCAGTTATGGATGCAATTGGTCCGGGAAGGTGGCTCCAGTCGAGGTATGTGCGAGGAAGGAAAGAAGATTGGAATGTAGATGCGATAGCGATAGGTACCTCAACTTTGTGCTGATGATCATGACAAGCAGAAATATAAAAGGGACCAGTGATTAATTTGTCGCGAAGCACAGAGTTATAAAAATAAAGTTTGTGAAGTAAAGCGTGGCGTGAAAGCTTACGTCGCAAGTAGAGGGACCGGTAGTGACAAGGTAGACTTCCTAGAAGTTACGCTAGATGTATAATGATAATTAGAAAGAATAAAACGAGCGGATCTGTTTTGAATGCCTTCCAACGCAGTGATGAGAGTGGCTTGTCCGGGATCCCAGACAGAGGCTGCGTATTCTAACTTCGGTCGAACTAGAAATTTATAAAGAATTAGCTTGAGGGAAACAGGTGCCAGTAAAAAGTTGCGCCTGGGGTAGCCTAACCTACGGTTAGCATTAGATGTGATATACTAAACATGTGTTTTCTATGAGAGGTTAGAAGTCATATGTACACCTAAATATTTCTAACAAGATACCATGTCAAGTTAAGCCTGATTAAGAAAGTAGCTCCGAGTTTCATGTGACTGACGAGATACACGCATTCTTTTACATTTGTTAGTATTAAGCATCGTAGACCATACGTTACACCACTGGTAGATAGCTTTAATGTCAGAGTGAAGCATGATGTCATCATGTTCATTAAGTATCTCACGGTAAATCACACAGTCGTCAGCAAATAAACAAATAGACGAGGAAACATTAAGAGGGAGGTCGTGAATATATATTTCAAAAGTAAGGGTCCTAAAACAGATCCTTGGGGAACTCCAGAGGCTACAGACGAAAAGGAAGAGTTACTATTATTTACTGTAACAAAGTGTAACCGCAATGATGGAAAAGATTGAATCTATGCAACAACGTTAGCATCTATGTTAAGCTTGGACAGTTTCAGAAGTATTAGTTTATGAGATACTTTATCGAACGCTTTGGAGAAATCTAGGAAATGCAGTCTGCCAGGGATCCTCGGTCCAGGATGCAGTGAAGCTCATGTGTGAATGATACAAGCTGTGTCTCATATGAAAATGTTTTTCGAAATCCATTTTGGGATAGGCAGAAGAAGTTGTTAAATTCTAAGAAATTGACGAGGTGGAAAAATATTATATGCTCAAGGAGTTTGCAAGGAACACTGGTTATAGAGATTGGGCGATAATTTAAAGTGGAATGTTTGTCACCAGTCTTGTAAATGGCAACCACCTTCCAATTTAAAGGAAGAAAACGGTATCTAATGAACTGATCAAGTTTAGTTAAAATAATAAAAGAATAATGCTTAGTATTTTTTCAGAAACTTCGAAATAACACCATCCACTTCCCCTGAAGACGGCAATCTTAACGTTTCTATGACATGATCGACGGCAGCACAATCAAGCAAGATGGGCTGCATCGGCAAATAGTCTGAAATGTCTTAGAGAGGACATTCCGTGCTGCTGTCACTAGAAAATGATTCAACCAAACTCGGTTCAATACATTTGCATACTCTTCAAGTGGCATAACATCCCCACTTTCGTTTTTTAGACTACCAGAAAATAAACACTCGTGCCCCAAATTGTTTGCAGCTGAGTTGCGTTTAGCGAAATAGCAAGAATCCCAAGTATAATTTCGGTAACGATTCTGTTAGTATCACACTTCGCTTGTGTACAGTCGCATTCTGCCTCAGAAAGCGGAAAGTGAATGCACGAGTTAGAAAGAAGAAAAAATTGCCGTAAAACCGCGAGGACAGAAATATCCAGGCTGCATGAAGCAAGGGGAACTAATCCCGTTGTGTCTATATAAAAGTAACTCAAAATCGCTTATTTAGTCCGCGCAAGGACTTATCTGCCAACATTTCAGTGGGCCAGGCGCGCGCGGTATTCGGAAAATAAACCTTTGCGCCGAGCCCATGCCCGCGCGGCTTAGAGCAAACAAAACTTGTATATCTACATAACACCGCGGGCTCGACCGAAAGCATAAACCGCAATGCGGGTCCGTCGGCTCCTTTTTGAACCTCTAAACCACGTGATTCATTACGGAATTCACACTCTCTAATGCTTGATACCTTTCGATAGAAAAGCGTGGAACACATTTGTGGAAAACTGTGGTGTGCTCTGTTTGACCTTACGATAGACCACGGCAGAAGTTACGGGTCATTCCAGCCAGTCCAGCGCTGTGAACCTTGATCACGTGACTGCGCTCCCCGTGCGTCGCTGCTTCCCTCTCCAAGGTCACGTGACATACACGGAGCATTGGATTGGCTTGGATGGCCCGTAGCGTCGTCCGCGGTTCATCCTGAGGTAACGCGAAGCACGGATTGCGGGATTCTGGTCGCTGGAACCTGCGTCATGAGTTGGGAAAACAAAAAAATACGGATGGAACATTGTGCGCCCGTTCTAATCGGTATTTATTGCACAGCAGTCACCGACAAAACACATTCGGTCGCGTTGGTCACGTTGAGGTTTCGCTTCCTGGTGATCTGTCTTCAGAGCATTAGACCAAAAACGCGTTCAGCATCTCCATTTTTTCGCGGCTTTCAAAGTGTGATTCGATGTGTCATCTCATTTCCCTTTAGCCAGACAGATCACCAATACTTGCTGTTTTGACTGTTCTTTTTTTTTTTCTTTTTTGGCGTTACGTTAAGTTTAGATGAAATTCTAGCTTGCGGACTTGAATCTCTTGATGCGTCATGAGTACACTAATGAAAAAGGAAGAAATCGTGATTTTTTGAAGAACATCAATTAAAAAGAATATTTTGATTTAGATCACTGCAGCTAGAAAATAGTGAATCTTTACGGGAACCGTAGATTTTGGTGTAGGAACGTTTCGGTGCACCGACGTTTTGGTGTACATACGATTTGTGTTTTAAAATTAGTAGTTGAGCTTCCAGCAGACAATGCAGACCTTTCTGAACTTTGTCATATTTATGCATAAAACGTACAAGATGTATTGATAGGGGATTTCTGATTTGTGTTCATTTAGAGGTCTGCTTTTGCCTGTTAGGAAAAATATAGAAAATACATTCAACAAATAAAAATGATCGCGTCTTCGATCCAACAGTAATATGTTAAATCATTTTATAGGGGGGAAAGATATCTGAATACAGTTGTTAAGGCAGTCATTATGAGATGCTAAACTATCGAAACATTATACAAAAATGTTACGTGTTTTCTTAGCGAGGGTCACTGATGCAATTCAAGGGTATAATAAGGATCGGTCTAGCTTTAGGTTAGGTAAGCCAACACGATGGCGTAAATAGTGACCACATATACTGCGTGTTTTTTTTTTGTTTTTTTTTTAAGCTTAACAGATTTGTTTAAAAAAAGTTGTGGAAGTTACACTTATGCCACTTGTAGATGTGAGGTATACGGCCAGGGGGACATTATGTGGGTGGCTAATCGCTGCGATAAGTCGGCTAATTAATTAAAATTTGTTAATTAACTTTTTCTTCAGGAAAAAAGACATATCATTCCAGTTAGAAACTTGCTGAGCGTCATCAAAAACCACTAAATCAGTCATTTTTAGAAAGACTTTGAGCTCGTGAGAAGCGTAGTAGCGAACTGAAGTTACCACTCGTGGAGCAGGTACAAGGCTAGCGTTTGCGGAACGCGTATGATTAGATTATCATCGCGTTCCGCAACCGCTAGCCTTGCACCTGCTCCGCGAGTGGTAACTTTAGCGCACTTCTACGCTCCTCACGCGCTCGAAATCTTTCTGAAAATTACTGATCTAGTGGTTTTCGATGACGCTCACCAAATTTCTAATTGTAAACATATATATATTTTCATTAATTAAAGAGCTAATTAACGAATTTTAGTTAATTGGCCGAATGATCGTTACGATTAGCCCCCTATACTATGCCCCCCTGGCCGTATAACCCACCTGCACAAACCATATAGGTGTAACTTTCACTGCTTTATTGAAACAAATTTGTTAATCTTAAAAAAAAAACACCCTGCATACTGGAAACAAAGGTGTGAGTTAGGACAGGTACGCCGAAGTTAATCTCTTAATCATTCAATTAATCAACATGGCAAATGAAAAACAAAATTGTTATTTGTAGAGGCAATGATCAAGGTCTTTTCATTTCATTTCATTTATTTACACCTTAAGGCCCCGTGAAGTGCATTACATAAAAGGGGGGGGGGGGGGGGTATTCAAGATTTATACAATACAGAAAACGTACCGAGAGGCCACAAAAATATTGTATGAAGATGTTAGTATAAGCAGTATAAGTAATAAAATACGCGACGTACGTTCCGAGACAATCAAAAGGTAACTAGGATTTCAAAAGATATACACCGAAAAAGTCCGTACACTGAAAGGTCCGTACACCGAAAGGTCCGTACACCGAAAGGTCCGTACACCGAAAGGTCCGTACACCGAAAGGTCCGTACACCGAAAGGTTTGTACACCGAAAGGTTTGTACACCGAAAGTACGTACACCGAAAGTACGTACACCGAAAGATACGTACACCGAAAGGTACAGAGCGCGACACTGTTAGCGCGAACAAGCGATCGCCGGTTTCTCCAGTTTTTCTCTTTGAAACCAAGGTATGTCATCCAAGTTATTATTGCTACGGAAAGAGCTCATTTAGTTCTATAATGTAAGCGATAAAAGTTTGTGCTCGCTAATACTATTTGGAAGTAAAATGCGAAAATGCGCCAATGTCGTGTTCGCGCTAACAGTGTCGCGATGTGTACGTACACCGAAAGGCACGCGTACACCGAAATCTCCGTGCGCCGAAACGTCCGTGCACCGAAACTTCCGCGCCGAATTGTGCTATACCGAAAAGTCCAAGAGTAGAATGTTGGGCTAGTTGGTTTTAGAACTTGGAATACATTGGAGCACTAAAATGTATTCCAAGTTGAAAAGTCCTACACCGAAATGTCCTGCACCCAATCTTTACCACTATATGTATTTTTGAACATGGCAGATTGTCTGATCGATTCGTCGAATTACTAACGGTGCGGAGCAAGATATTATTTTAAATGTACAGTTTAATCAACAACCTTTTATTTCTGTAATCTCCGTTGTACTAGGGAAAAGATTGATTTTTTTTAGTTAGTTAAAAACGTCACTTGGGTTTTCTTTCGAGTTCGGACTTAATATACACGAACTCAACTCTCCTACGTCACGCCGCGGTGGTGGCGCGTCCGGCGCACTTCCCGTCTGGGACGGTGGGCAGAAGTCGCCGTGCGAGACATGCATTCCTGTGTTCTCTCGGAAGAAACCAGACAAAAAACCTGCCTTCTCGTCAAAATGCTGCGACGGGGGCTGTACCAAGAGAGCCTGGATAGGTTTGAAGATCAGTTTTCATGTGTTTCTGCCCCCTCCGTTCGTCCGAGAACGTGGATAGTAGCCGTGCAAAAAGGCAAACCAGACGTTGTCGAACTACGATCGCTTGTGCGGGCAACACTTCGTGGTCGCCAGATGTATTTGTTTTGTTCCAACATGAACGAGAGAAAACCGCCAAGTTGTCCGGACCACCCACGGGTTCAGTGCGTCTTCAAATTCACACGGCCGCCTGATCGTTCGAACTTTCGTCTGCTCTTTCAAACTTGCCTGCTTTTTGTCGTCTGCTCGTTCAAACAAAAGCGGCCCGTAGACCAAACTTTGACCCGGTGATTGCAATAAGAAGTAATTGCAGGCCTCAAAAGACATAAGTAGGCTCGGTGTAAACAGTAGATACAAGATGTTGATCATTGGTACCAGTGGCCATCACCGACTTGTTACGCTTAATCTGTTCCCGCTTCCGATTTTCAGTGTCAACGTCGATCATCGCCCCTACTTTCTACTGTTTTGCAGCACGAGCGACGTCGCGACCGAAAATGGCTAGAAAAATCTCATCATGGTTTTGGCGTCCATTCTGCGGCGTTCATGCGAATGAATCGCCGCACGTCAAATTATTTACGCAAAGTTTAGTGGCGTAACGAGCCTTGATAATTTTGCTCAGGCGATTAAAGTGGTAAGACGTTGCTATGAGGACGTAGAATCGACAATTCCAACGCGAAAAAGAGTATGCAGACTCACACAGACGCCGACAACGTGACATTCCAATGGTTTGTTGACGCGGGACGCGGTGCTTCTTGCCCGCACTCCATTGCGCATGCGTTCGAACTGTCGTCTGTTCTTTCAAACTTGTCTGCTTTTTGTCGTCAGCTAGCTCGTTCAAACGACAGCGGCCCGTAAACCAAACGTTGACCCGGTAATTGCTATAAGAACTAAGTGCAGGCCTCAAAACACTTTTGAAGGCTGGTTGGAATAAGTGGGCTAAGTGTAAACAGTAGATACAAGAAAATGTTCAATCAATCAATCAATCAATCAAAGCTTTATTTACCAGAAACACTGGAAGGAGTCCCAGACAAAAAGCTGTTGAGACAGCTTGACTGGGTCTGGGACCCTTATTACATTGGCAGCAGCTTGGTAGGGCAACATTCTACTATCATAACATTTGATGAAACAAAAAATAAAATAAAAATCGGAACTTTGTAAACATAACACTAAGTTAGGGAACAACGAAGATATAAGAGCGCAAGTCTCGTTTGCTAATCGTGTATATGTTTATGTTGTTTGTGATGCATTTATTTAAAACAAGTGGTACATTATAATGTAAAGTTTGTAAGTTGTAGTTTGTGCGGGAATGAGGAAGGACCCATGCTTCTCTGCGGCGTATGTTGACATCACTGCTATGCCTTACTAGCTCAGAAACAGTGAATAAGAAATCAATGAATAGTGTGGAAGAGAAACGAATGAAACAAAGCAAACGATACTCATACATGCGTTCAACCGGAATTATTCGATATTTTAAAAATAAAGGTTCTGTGTGGTCTGTATAGGAAACATCAGCAATATATCGTATTATTTTCTTTTGTAGTAATAGTATGCTTTTAAGGTTTGTTTTTGTTGTAGTAGCCCATACAAGGGGACAATAACTTAAGTGGGATTGAAATAATGCGTAATAAATTTTAAGTTTAATGTTGAGTGGTAAAACATTGCGGCAACGAGAAACAATACCAACGACACGAGAGAGTTTAGCTATCAAATAATGTATATGACAATCCCACGTCATATTCTCTGAAAAAAATACGCCTAAAGTTTTATGTTGACTGACTATTTCGATTGATGATGTACCTAGTGAGAGAGTGTAATTTATTGAAATGGGTTTATTTTTCGATCTGAATAAGATTGCTTTAGTCTTCATTGTATTTACCTTAAGGCTGTTAGTATCAGACCACAATGCAAATTTCGTAAGAGTAGAATTGGCTTGACACAGCAGTGTATCAGCATCGGCCGCAGAGAAAAACATACTCGTATCATCCGCATATATAACGAACTGCACTTGGTTATCGATGTTTACTAGGTCATTGATGTAAACTTTAAATAGAAAAGGTCCAAGTATGCTTCCCTGCGGTACACCACAAAGAACACTTTGGAAAGAAGAGAAAAAACCGTCAATAGCTACACACTGTTTCCTATTTGTTAGATACGAGTGAAGTAAGGCAAGTGGTACACCGCGGACGCCATATCGACTAAGTTTCATAGGTAGTACTGTGTGATTTAGGACATCAAACGCTTTACTGAAATCAATGAACACACCTAAAGTAATCAACCTTTTTTCTATATTTTGTAATATAATTTCCTTTTGATATAACAGGGCGGCTTCCGTAGATTTCCCTTTGCGAAAGCCGAACTGACAGTCTGTTAATATAGAATGTTTACGAAAAAAGTGATCGAGGCGCGTAAGAATAATCTTTTCGAGTACCTTAGAGAAGACAGGTAACACAGATATTGGCCTATAGTTATTCATAACATGCCTATCGCCTCCTTTATGTAGAACAGTAACTTTAGCCAACTTCATGTTTTCGGGAAACTGACCAGATGATAATGATAAGTTGTATATGTATGCTAAGTGTGGGGCAATTATATCCATTACAAATTTAACTGGCTTTATTTGTAATTTATCAATGTCAATACTTTTGCTGTTTTTAGTCCTAGAAAGATGTTAAAAACTTCTACTTCGTCAGTTGGATTGAGAAAAAACGTATCATCAGTATGTTTCACAAAAGAGAGGACAGTTTCATTATTTACATTGGCCTGTGCATTGGAATAGTTAGCATTAAAATGTTCCGCCAAATGTGCACCTGACATGTTACGACCGTCTATAGTTAATTCGCCAATAGAGTGGGAAACCTTACTAAGATTTAAAACTTCATTAATAATTTTCCACACGACGTCAGGGCGTTGTTTAGTAGCCTCATGAAACTTTTCCTTGTAATATGATGATTTCGCTTTTCTAAGCTCAGATGTCAATTCGTTCCTACGTTTTTTAAAACATGACAGTTTAATTTGATCCCTCGTCTTTAAAAATGTTTTATATAAGCGAGTTTTCTTCCTCATCATTTTTATGTGTGCTGGGGTTACCCAAGGTTTTCTTATTTTTTGCTCGTGGTTACAGTTTTAAACGGAAAATGTAGGGCATAAAGTGCTTTAAAAATATTTATGAATTCATTATATGCATCATTCACATCTAGTTTAGAGAAAACCGATGTCCAATCACAATTTAATACTGCATTCCTAAATTCGAGTAGGCAATCATTAGACATTTCCTGGTAGGTTACAGAAGATTTAGCAGCACCTTTGTTTGGGTCATGATTTTGTAAAGTCAAAACAATTGGAATATGAAAGCTTATGTCGCAGCTAATGGTTACGGTTGCTTTGACGTTGGTTGCAATATTGGTAATAAAAAGGTCAATTACACTTGATGTGGATGTAGTGATTCTAGTGGGAGACGTGATAACATTTCGAAACCCGTTAAGGGGTATTCACACGAGGGAGAAATCCCCAGGATTTCTCCCTCGTGTGAATACCCCTTTAGAGTGCAGAGTGCAGCGTATTATTGAGTGCTTTGGAAAGAGTCCTCTAGTATATTAACGTTGAGATCACCCCCTAGAACCAGAGAGTAGTTATTTGTTACCAGTGCCCATATCACCGACTTGTAATGCCCGATTCTACTTGCGGTTTTCAGTATCGACGTCCACCCTCTCAGCTACAGTCCAAGCTTTTGCAGCCCGAGCGACATTACGACTGAAAATAGCGAGCAGAATCTCGATCATCGTGGGAGTCAGGCTTTAGCGCCCATACTGCGGCGTCCACGTGAAATGAATCGCCGCACGTCCCATTATTCACGCAAAGTTTTGCCTCGTTAATTTTTCTGAAGCCGCTCAACTAGTCAGACATTGTTAGGAGGACGTAGAATCAACAATTCCAATGCGAAAAAGAGCGCGGGGACTCCCACCGACACCGGCAACAACGCAATTCAATGGTTTGTTTATGGGCGACGGCGGTCTTCTTGCCCACCGTCCACCGCGCATGCGCGGCGCCGGTGGCGTCCGCTAGGGGCGCTCCGGTTTGTTTGTAAACATGAGTTGGTGTATAAGGCATCCTTTTTTTAGTTCTTGTTTGTTTGTTTGCTTTTATTTTGCGCTCCGGTTTTTTATGAAATAGGCCGTCACGTTTATTTATTTATTTATTTATTTACCCTCAAGGTCCGGACTCCGGAGACATTACAGAGGGGAGTGGGAACTACAATAATAACAGGCAAAATAAGCACAGTCATATATAAAAAAAAACCAAAAAGTTAGAGAGAGCATTTTTAAAAATGCATAGGTCATCAATGGTGGCAATGTCATGAGGCAGGTGGTTCCATTCTACAGAAGTGCTCGGAATGAATGAATAAAAAATGCATTAGTGTTGCATGGAAAGGCGCCCACTTTGTTCTTATGATCTAAACGACGGGAAATATAATATGGAGGGGTTAGTAGATTGTGACGCATGGCCGGATTATGATAAATTTTGTGAAAAAGGGACAGACGAGAATATTGTCTACGTAATGCAAGAGTGGGTAATGATAACGATAGTTTCATGGAGGTTACACTAGAAGTATGGTGGTAGTTGGAAAGTATGAAACGTGCGGATTTGTTCTGGACGGCCTCCAATGATTGACGTTTGGGACTTCGGCATGATTCCATGCCGGGGTCCCAAACGGAGGCTGCGTATTCCAGCTTCAATCTAACAAGTGATTTATAAAGAAGAAGTTTGAGAGATGACGGCACAGAACTAAAATTCCTTTTTAAAAAGCCTAGCATGCGGTTAGCATTGTTAATAACATGTTCAATATGGATACAGTCAAACCCGTTTATAACGAACAGCAGGAAACTATTCCATGAAAGATCAGATGTTATGTAGATGGCAAGGTATTTATAGCAGTGCACGGGTTTCATTGGAGCGCTATTAAGGTAGTAAGTAGGACAAACGGCAAAGTTCTAACGAGACTACGTTCGAACAAAGTGGAACGTAGAAAAAAAGTTCGACACTCGGATTTGTTTAGAAGGGCACTTCTTTTGCTCGCGTTCAGCCTCATAGAAGTCTTTCCTGCTTGATGAATCTTCGATTTAAATACAAAAGAAATTCACGTAGAAAGAATCAAGTAATCAACAAATTTTTATAACAAATAGTTCATAAATTATTATTGCGGAAAAGGTTTAAATCATCGTTTAAAACTTGTCTCATTTAAATCAAGATTCAAAAATAGCAATTCTTATTCTCCACCCTGGTTCACTGCAATCATCAGGTCTTTCATATTGCGTAAAATATTAAAGTCCATGCTTTATTGTTGCTTATTGATGAAACGTTCCTTGCAGGAAAACCTAAGCTACGAGTGCTCAGTGTTGCAAGTAACGCGTTACAAGTAATGACGTAACGGCTAACGCGTCACTTTTTCTACTAACACACTATCGTGCTTATTAAGATTACTGGTTGACGAACGATTAAAGTATTTACGTTTTCATTTTCCGGTATAGTTTCATAATTTCCGTTGCACGTTGCTTTATAATATTTGTGTGGTTTAGCTTGAAAACAACTCTCATTGTGTAACTGTGCTGAAAAATGCACATAATATTTTGTTTTCCACGGCATCATCCCGAATTTTTCACCGGGACAAATAACGTCCCCGCGTCGGTGTCAAAAATGAGTCGTGAGGTTATTCACTGCAGGGAAGCTGCAGACATCCTTGGTGGGTGTTTTGATCAAACTCCTACACAAAGATCCTTGCCCTTGTTACTGCCGCCATACCATAAAAACGACGAGGTCTCGTAGCAAGCGACATCCGTCAATAACGTGACACTTTATCGCCATTTGAAGGTTTTAACGCATCGTCCAAGATGAATCCACACGCTCCTTCGGGCAGTCAAACATCAGTGATCGGTTTCATAGCAGAGTCTGTTAGCACGCTTAAGTCTGGTTCACACATTTGAGTGAGTCCCACCGAATGCGACTGCAACGGCTCGCGACGCCGTAGCAACCGGTAAGACGATTAACGTCGCAGACCGTTGCAGCCCCACTCGGTGGAACTCACGTAAGTGTGTGAATCGACCTTTACCGCTGGTCAACCTTTTCCGCTATGACGCCCTCCCCGCCGGGGGCACCTGTGAAACCAGGTGTTTCGTGAGTGGCGTTGCCATGGACCCTGAGCCCCCAATTCTAAGGTGTGTTCAACCGTGCCGAGAGTGCTTAAACTCTCATGAGTTCTGCTAAACCTCTCGTTAACAGACAGAAACCTGCAAAACAACCAAGGCATGAAGAAATACTGACCTTGACCAACAAAACTCAGCACTACACACTAATCTTCATTCTACTTTATGCCACTGGGGATACCCATTGAGCAAGATTTCACCTTTTTACATTGAAATGCCTATCTCACATATCGACAACAAAATTTGTAACGAAAGCTACCCTCGGGAAATATCCTCGTACAGTGCGAAATAACAGGGGAGCCGAGGTGCTGCTTACGGTCATTGCCCTTGTAACAGTAGGGATCAAACACGGAAGTGGCTAAACAGCTCGCGGGGGGGGGGGGGGGGGGGGGGAGGCAGTATAGTTCTATACTTCGTCTCATCCTACGATGGACTAAAGGCCAAAGCAATGGGTCGCCAGGTCCAATCACGTTCCACGCTATACTATGACACGCTTCACATTGATTAAGGATGGACGAATAATGCTCGAATCCAAAAGCGCCGGATCGTTTCTATAGCTTCGAAGCTGCAAGGAGCCTATATGTCGTGATTTTCTTTGCGATGTAAAATTGTTGAGTCACTGAGTGCTCTTCGATTCGAACCACTGTCCACCCGCCCCCTCATCAGTGATCCGAGACGCGGGAACCGATACGTGCATCGAAGCGAAATACCGCACAATTTCTAAGTGGCTCGTAATTGGATCTGGCGTTCCGTAGCTTTTGCCTTTAGTCCATCGTAGGGTGAGACGAAGTATAGAAGGCATGTCGGATGCTGAGCAACTCGATGACTTAAAAGCCCAAGGCGTAACTGCAGAGTGACGTATAACCATACAAATTGGGAAGGTTGTTCCAACAAACCTTTTTACCCTCCCTTTCAGTCGACCGAAACTGCCAGATTCTGTAAACTTTCGTTATGTACATTGCAAGGTCAGGGTTTAATCCCCACCCCTGCCCATTTCGATCTGGATGAGCATCGTACCGGCGTGCGGTCCTGCATCACTACTGCGTGGTGCACGTTAAAGACCCCATGCTAGCGGTTGTACTGCACTGGCTAAATTGCTCATCTACAGCGAGTGACTCGTCGCAATTTGGAAATGGCTGACCAACTACATGATGTATAGATATCCACACAACCCCAATTATTATTACGGCAGACTTGTACGTAATCTGTTACAAGTAACGAAATTACTGTTAATCCGTAATACTTATCAGTACTTTTGTAAGGGAATTCTAATGTATTTTACAAAATAACTGTACAGTAATTTTCTTACTTATTTAAGTAAGGGAAGTACTGTAATCTGTTACATTTTTTTTTTCATTCACGAAGAAAACCGGGAACTTTAAACACCAAACAAAATCGTTTCTAAAATAATTTTTTTTTCTAAGATGAGTTTTACCGGAATTATATTCACCTGCACTTACAAAACTTGGTGCCTGGCAGTCTTCAGATCTTCTAAACCTTTCCTCATATCGCCTAACACCTCGATTAATTTGTTTTGTTTGTTTACTTGGTTGTTTGCACACGCAGCTTGCTCGCCCAAAGCGAAGGGGAAGCACACTGATGTAAAGAACCGGACTCTCAGTGCTAACAATATTAGTCAAACTCCCGAGGAGAAATCGTTTACTTATAACAAACAAACAAAAAAATGTCGAGATGCACGCAAGTTGGTATGGTGGATCTGCACACCTGTTCTTCTTGTCCCTTCACTCTTTGCTTTCAAAGGCGCGGAGAGGACACCACACGAATGTGCGCCTTCCAAAACCTTGAGGCAATTAACAATGGTGTCTTCGGTTTTATTGACTACGACAGTTAGCATACTGACTACGAAAGTTAAATATTGACTACGACAGTTAGTATATTGTCTACGACAGTTAGAGCTCAAGATGTAAATCGTCTGAAAAAAATGTGATAGTGACTCGCATTATTGTCAAAAGATATTAGAACACCTCTCATATTTTGTAAATACGGATGTTTATTAGATATTGTGCGGTTTTTCAGCTATTCTTCTAAAGCTCCAGCTTGTCCACAACCCTGTCTCCCATTTGTGCGTCAGCGTTTTGTGACCTAGATAAAAACGGTAAAGTGTTTTTATTTATTTGTTTTACAATATTGGGGTACGTCCTCTTTAGAATCTGTTTGAGGAACCTATAGCATTTTGTTTAATCTGCTTAAACCAACTAATAAGTAAAGAATAGCTGACATCAGCTTTTTTACTTTTGTAGTAACAATTTTAAATAGTAGGTTCCCAACTTGACTGTTGTTGGCTCTCGCAGTGGAGGGACGCTGCGCTGCTGGTTTCTCACCTGAAATCTAGCTAAAGAACATTGAGCTGTGATACGACCGACCCGTACCACGTACTACACTCGCTCTGTACTGTATATTGACATTTAAATTTTTGTTTACCCTAGGACTTGAGGTTAAAGTAACGCCGCGAAAGTAAGATTACTTTTTGATGTAACGGTTACTTATATTTATGGAAGAGTACTTGTAACAGTAATTAGTTAAACTTTAGCCTTGTGTAATTCTAAATGTAATTCCTTACTTTTTTAGTAACGTTTACATGTTTGTATGTACGTACACAACCTCTGAGGTGCTTTAGGTGCCAAAGCTATGGGCACTCTACACCGTCTCGTAGGAGTAAACCGACTTGCTCTAAGTGCAGAGATGACGCTCATGAAGCTGCCGAGGCATCTAAAAAGAAAGCGAAGTGTCAACTGTCAAGGGCCCCACCGTGCTTACTCAAGAATTTATGCGCGATAGAAAAAAGAACAATAAATCCAGCACCTCCAGGCACATGAAAATATTTCATGCTTGATGCAAAAGACAGTGTGTCCTCCTTTCTTACTCAACACAGTAATGCAGCAGCCTCTACAGCATCAAAAGTTTTGAAAGTATCTGTTGAAACCCAGACACCTGCTGTGATGCCAAATGAAACACCCAACCAATTCTTTAGCTCCTGCAGATAAGCAATTAACCAAGCTGCCGTTGTGCCAGCGACTAAGACACCACCACAACCTGCACCGCTAAGTCTGACCCAAAAGTCTGTCAGACCAGATAAGCGGAGCAAACAAGAGCCTCTGGACCAAAAGAGAACCCTCGCTGAGTTCAATGAATGGACGTAGATACCCAGGTGCAAGCAACCCTGAACTTTCAGCAGAAGAAATATAAGTAACTGATAACTGTCCTCGAATCAAATCGGAAGTCAAAAAAGCATTCTCTGAGCCTGAATCTAGAAAATACCGATGGAAACTGCCTAAGAGGAAGCATGAAACTAAAATAACCACTCCTCCAAAGTAAGGCGCTTATTTTACACGACTGAAGGAGAGAAAATTATCCAATAGAACGTCAGTGGTTTCAGGTCAAACATAGAAAACATGAAAGAGTTGTGTTAAAAACAAAACTAATTTTGCATTGCAAGAACCTTGCTGGACCAGATGTTTCTAACAGCTGGACGTTTAAATTTGAAGCATACAGCTACTTCTGGAAGGAACGCAGTAATGGCCAGAACGTGGTAGTGAGGCCATACTTGTGCCACCTCAAATCCCCGTCTTGTATATTCAATTGAAAACATCGCTCGAGGCTGTAGCCGTATGAACCCACTCGGAAAGTCTGATTTCTTTATACAGTCTGTATTTATCTCCAAACTTGACAATGCAGAAAAGAGAGATAAAATCACTGCTGTAAGAGCTCCCATCTCCATATATCATCTTGTGGGACTTCAGATCACATCATCAAGTGTGGGGATGCTCTAGAAATAATTCACACGGTAAAATTATACATAGTATTTTTCTTGCAAATGCCATCACGATCCTTAACACGGATTCCCCACTGCATATGAGCATGGCACATATATCATTCTCAGCTATTGACCTCATGATTTGCTCCTCTGCTATCATTCTTGTTCTTTCGAGGAAACTAGAGACGAACATATTGACAAGTGACCACTACCTTGTTTTTTTTAATACTGACGCCCGCTCCCTGTAAACGAACCCGCACTGCCCGGTGTATAATTGAAAAGTATAATTGAAAATGCCAACTGAGAAAAATACTCTGAAATACCAGCTGTACCAGAGGATGCCTTCTAAGATAATTATATTGATAAAGCCGCACAAGCCATCACTGCCCTGATCCTCGATGCTGCAGCAAAATGTATTCCTAAAACTTCCAACAGATTTCCTATTCTCCCTAAACCCTGATGGAATAATGACTGCAAAAGACCGAGCAACGCAGAACGAAGCTTGTGCAATATTTAAAGGGTATCTCACAAGCGCAAATCTCATTTCTTTTAAGAAAGCGAAGGCTACTCGGTGAAATTGTACTAGTCAAGTAAAGAAAAGTTCTTGGAACAAGTACAATGAATCGATCAACCTCAATACAAAGAATTGCATTGTGTGGAATAGGGTCAGGAAAATACTCCAACCAGCAGTATTATATCCTCAAAAAGAATGGTAAAGGAGTATCCTCTTTGGAAGAGCAGGAAGACCTGTTTGGAGCCGTGTTTTTTAATATTTCAAGCTCCAGTAACTGCACTAGTGAATTTTTAAGTATAAAAATGTGCAAGAGAAAAAAAGACTTCGAATAAAGGCTGAGCACTCCGGCTCATAGAACGAGAGTTTCACTTACACTGAACTTGAGAGGGCTCTGGAAGGAAACCAGAACACGGCAGTAGGGCCATGATACATCTATTACTCTGGATCTCTAACCTTTCACCTAATTCGAAACATTCTGTCCTGTCCTTCTTCAACCGCTTGTGGAATCAAGTTAAATTCGCCGAAATTCGGAGAAGATAAATTGCGGTTCCTATCCTGAAACAGCAAAAAGACCACGCCAATACAAAGAACTATCGGCCTATCGCGCTGACAAGTTGCCTACGCAAAGCTTTAGAACGCATGTTGAAGACTCGCCTCATGTGGTACTTGGAAGCCAATAAAATCCTTACGCCATCACAATATGGATTCCCAAAGAATTTTTGCAGAACTAACTATCAAGTTCGTTTGCAGAACCGGATTAGGAATGCCTTTTACAACCGACCACACATGGTCTTAATATCTTTCGCCCTTGAGAAACCTTGTGACAATACATGGAGCTAGGGAATTTTCCAAGACATCAACACGGGCACGTAGCCTGGATTTTGATTCGTGGGGGCCCGCCCATGACAAAATGCTGTATGAGGCGGAGGAGAAAGAGGAGCTCCCCCCCCCCCCTCCTGGATACGTGCCTTCCTCAACAGCCATAAAATTTATGGGAATCTTAGTTTTTATAGAACACTTTTTAGACCATCGGACGTTACAAGTTATGAGAGGAACATGTTCGTCAGAATCATTTTCCCAATATATGGGAGTACCACAAGGCTGTGTTTTAAGTGTTGCACTGTTTTTAATCGAAGTAAATTCTGCTCTCAAGCTACTACCTACTTCACCATCCCAAAGCAGCAAAGCACCAAAGCAAAGTTACCCCTTCCGCTTTGGAGCAACGTTTACACCCTATGTCTGGGTGCACATGTGCTCCCTTGGGGAGAAAACCTTATCTCTAATGGGAAGCAATAGCCTTTATATCAAGGGTGTAATTTTTCTTCCATTAAGAGGTAATTGGGCATATTTTTGGGTTGAATGTTTCACCCTTTTGGGGAGTGACAGCACATACTTCAAGGGTGTTACTTCACCTCCTCAAGGGGCAATAACAGTTAATCAGCTTACACCGTATGTACGTTGATGACTTGTGGATTTTATGCCTATTGCATCTATCATATGTCTCACGGCAATTGCAGATTGGCCTAAACAAGCTCTCTGAGGGGATCACAACCAGCGGGTTGACGTTTTCAACAAAAAAGACTGTAGCAATAAACTTCACACGGCTACGGGGGCTATTCCCGGAACCCGAACTAACACTCTATAGGAAAACATTCCCCGTTAGAGAAAGCCATAGATTTCTATGCGTCATTTATGACAGCAAACCAACTTTTCAACCTCCCATATTAGACCTGTTGTGAACGTGGTTAAAAAACATAAATGTTCTGAAAATGCTTAATGCCACCACATGAAGGTCAGACCCGACGTCTCTGTACAGAATATACAGCTAGGTCTCTCGTCCGTTCAGCCGTGGATTACGACTCAGTTGTCTTTCTCGGCAAGAAGTATGTTTCCCGAAAATTAGATTCAATAGCACACCCATGCATTCCTCTTAGCCTCGCCGGATTTAGAACCTCACCAGCTGAAAGTTTGTACGCTCTTAAAAAAAAGGTTCCTGTTGTCACACATTTTAGCGTGTAACTTGCTTGTCCCTGGAGTTCGTCTCAAAAGGTTAGCAAAGTCACCCCTTCCGCTTTGGAGCAACGTTTACACCCTATGTCTGGGTGCACATGTGCTCCCTTGGGGAGACAACCTTATCTCTAATGGGAAGCAATAGCCTTTATATCAAGGGTGTAATTTTTCTTCCATTAAGAGGTAATTGGGCATATTTTTGGGTTGAATGTTTCACCCTTTTGGGGAGTGACAGCACATACTTCAAGGGTGTTACTTCACCTCCTCTAGGGGCAATAACAGTTAACCAGCTTACACCCTTTCAGGGGCTACCTCAACGTTACTAGAGTACTGATTCTGAAACTGCCATAGCAGCCTGCATACAAAAAGTGCACCGATCAGTACTCCAGAACCGAACTACACGCGATTGCATCGCCGCCATGTCACAGCGACCACTCAACAAACTCCAAGTATTCGTTCAAAGGACCGGTGGCGCCTTCTCCCAGTCGCCAGAGTATCGCATGCGATATCGTTTCCTGCTACTATTCAATTTTAGCATTGATCGGCCACTTTGGCGCCGAAACGTATACAGTGGAAGGTACTTCAGGGCTACCAACCCCTGTCTCCCAAGCGGACTAGCCGCGATTAATTGCCGAAGTCAGAACGCACCCAGGACGGGACACGCTACCTGAAGTCACAGGTGAGACGGGGTTGTATAAAAACAATAATAATTGTGCCGCAAAACCCTGTAAACTAAAATTGTATGCAAACATCACGCTCCTGTAATTTTGTACTGATATCCAATAAAATTTTATACAAAAAAGCTTTTTCCGTTTGTTTTTATGCAAAAACATGGCTTCTAAAAGCGAGAAGCACCAGCGTTCTTTTGCCTACGCAATCCAAAGGAGAACGACGGAAGTGACGTGGGGGCTAACATTACCTTCTAAAAACGCAGTTTAAAACGGGGGCGCTAGTATCTGACCTCTCGAGGAGGTAAGAAGCGAGGCACTTCCTTCCTCACCAGATTGAGGTTGTAAAAGTTTGGTATTCCACCCTTTTGGTAACCTTTTGGCAACCTTTCTTTTAACAGTGACAGGGGGCGCTAGTGTCTGTCTCCCTCCAGGAGGTAATAAGCAAGACACTTTCTTCCTTACCGAATTGAGGGTGTAAAAGTTGCTTGTTCCACCCTTTTGGCAACCTTTTTTTTTTTTTTTTTTTTAAGCGTGTACAACCTGGCAAATGAACCTCCACTGAGCATACGCGGCGAAAAGCTGTAAATCGCATACGGACTAAAAGTTGCATTATTACCCCAGCATATAGCAGCATATGACAATTTCATACATTAAAAATATCAAGCGGTTTTTTACAATAATTCACACATCGTCCCGCCCCTCGACCTAAGATTGCAAGCAATGAACAAAAAGCCTGGTATATACTTGAAGAAAATATCTCATTATCTCATTGCATTTAAGACCTGCCTCCATGGGAAGGCTGTAAACCACACTGAACTTTCGGGCTGCTGAAGTTCAGAAAAGCGACAACTTGACCTATAGACGCTTTCAGGGAGTCAGTTACCCGAGCTGCCACCAGTCGGCGCGCCCTCCGCGCGCTTTCCGGGCCGCCATTGCCGACCTTCAGTTTCTCGCCGTTCCTCCGCGTTGTGTGCTGCACCGGCGACCACCGGAGCTTCGTTTTCGTGCTATTTTACATTCCGCGTTGAAATCGTGTGTTTTCTTTAGGTATTTTCGATATTTCTGGCTTTCATTTAATCATTTGATGTCTATATTTCAACATAGCTCTTGTAGTTTCTTATTTATGGCATGAAATCGGACAGCGAATGGATCGACGATACAAGATTTTGGGCCAAGCTTCAGAGACCATGTAAGTTCACCACATTCTTACGTTTGTGTCGCTAATAAAGGGCAGTCAACACCTTTGCGGCATATGCAAATTTCAACTGACGCAGTAAGGCTATCAAAGTCGTGCTTCTCGCTGAAGCCGAACCGCATGTAAGCTATTGAGCGTGCGACAAGACGAGCGAAGGCGACAACGAAGAGAGTTAGTGACGGAGATTTCTCACTGTCGCCTGTCGCATCGCTCGGTGTTTGGATTTCTAGAAAACGTCGCTCACCGTCTTGGTCGCTTGCTCCCGTCGCTTCCATGCGGTTTGCCTCGTCGCGCGACTGACCGAGCGACAGCGAAGCGGGTCGCCGTCGCTTATCACGTCGCTCGCCAAATCGCTTACCTGTGGTTTATACTTAATTAGTTTCGGTGCACACAGCATTGAACCTTTGGCGCCTCGATATTAAGTATAAACCGTATGCAAGCGATTTGTCGAGGAACGAGACAAGTGACGGCGACCCGCTTCGCTGTCGCTCGGTCAGTTGTGCGACGAGGCAAACCGCATGGAAGCGACGGGAGCAAGTGACCAAGACGGTGAGCGACGTTTTCCAGAAATCCAAAAACCGAGCAATGCGACGGGCGACATTGAGAAATCTCCGTCGCTCGTCGCTGACTCTCGTCGTTGTTGCCGTCGCTCGTCTCGTTGCATGCTAAATCGCTTACATGCCGTTCGGCTTTACGGAAACGAGCTCGCACATGCAGCGAGAAGCACGACTGCGACAGCCTTACTGGGTCAGTTGAAATTTGCATATGTCGCAAAGGTGTTGACTGCACTTTATTAGCGACGCAAACGTAAGAATGTGATGAACTTACATGGTCTCTGAAGCCTGGCCCAAAATCTTGTATCGTCGATCCATTCGCTGTCCGATTTCAATCCATAAATAAGAAAATACAAGAGCTATGTTGAAATATAGATATGAAATGATTAAATGACAGCCCGAAATATCGAAAAGACCTAAAGAAAACACACGATTTCCACGCGGAACGTAAAAGAACACAAAAACAAAGCTCTGGTGGTGGCCGGTGCAGCACACAACGCGGAGCAACGGCGCGAAATTGAAGGTCGGCTATGGCGGCAGGGTCACGTGCGTAAAGATGGCGGCGCCCATGAAATGTTGCCTGAAAGGGTCTATATTATGCCAGCAGCAAACATTTAATGAAATGCTAGAGTAATAGAAATACCTCTTGAAAAAATAAACATGTGGATCTATACCGAAAGAATATGTGGGTTTTCTGTTTATTATAGAACTAAAGATAAGACAGACTTTTATTTTTACAGCAGAGGCCTATGCTTCCTGGCTGCACTTAACTATGTACAGCGTGGGTACTGGAACAAAATTATTATCTTCTCTGACTCTCAAAGTCTATTGCAGACATTAATACGTGTGCACCCACAATTCAACCCATTCATCACTGAGATGAGAAAGCGTATTTCACCACTTCAGTCAAGAGGCACACACTTGTTTGTTTGTTTGGGTACCGGATCATGTACAAATTTGAGGCAGTGAAAAAGCTGATGCTTCTGCACGAATTGTTCAAGTACTTCAACCTACAGAGATGAATTTTCTAAGACAGACTTGAAAGACGTGCTACACAATTACGTACATGCTCAATGGAGAAAATTAGAGAAAGAGCAAGCCCAGAACAAACGTTATGCTATAAACCCCACACTCACCCCTTTCATTTCTCAGAACACTTAAAACGATGTGAAAATGTCCTCCTGACCCGGCTTCGCATTGGTCATACGCACCTTACTCATAGTTACCTCCTGAATAAATTTGAGCCCTGGAATGCTATAACTGCAATACTACACTCCAACTGTACATCTCCAGACATGCCCAAAGTACCCATCCACATTGGACACCTTATAAAACTTACTCAATCAAGACATCCCTTGTCATCCGGCATTTCTTTTATCAGATAGCCCATTAATATTTTACCGTCCCCTTTTATAGATCTGTCTCGATACGGCCTAACCTCCTTAATATAACAGCTATGAGAATAGCCACCACTAATTTTGACATTTAGAACCGACTTTACCAAACACTGGCACTCTTCAGCCCCCCTTGCGCCAAGAAACAGTATATGATCATCAGCCCTGACGTCCTCTAGGTTAGACAAGCGGCTGCGTCGACATGAGTGTTTTATTAATACGTAAAGTGTAATGTTTATTCCTATCACTGCATAAAAATTAATTGATGTCGAAGTTTGTGTTTGCGGCTAATTGCTGCCAATTAATACTCAAATTTCAAGTAACGCAAGCATTAACGTTCGTTAGACTTTTGGAAGTAGCGGTGACGGCATTTCGTTACACTTAATTTCTATAACGAGCACTCAACACTGCGAGGTCTAAACAATCTATAGAGGACACTTGGTAAAGGACGTGGCTGAAAACATGTTTAGACTAAACAAGACTCTTTGTTGTGGCACTTGGTGTGGGCATTGGCTGTTCCTAGTATACTTTGCGGAAAAGTACACGCTCCAGATTTCTTTGAGTGTATACTCACTGACAGGATGATAATAGCCGGAAGCAGTTTGAGTGGTCCATAAGGGAGAGTAGGAGACGAGAACACACAGGGACGCCAGAGCGGCGAGCTCTGACTGGAATGATTAGTGGGTAGACGACTCAAAGCTAGAGTTGAAGGTAAACATCTTCGACAGACGTCTGTCTGGTTGGGATGTGATAATGGAAAAATAATTGACTCCGACCCAAAATTAAATTCGGACCCAACGTTTCAAAACCAGTTCGGTGTCTTCTTCAGGGGCGATTGATCTCGTGCGTGGGAGCAGCCTCGTCTTCTTTGGTGGTAGAATATCTTCTAATCGCGCTTCCGCCTTGCCATCCAGTCTTTTTCTAATCACGTGTCGTAGTCCACTTACATAAACAGATGGTAAGGAACCCATAGATCTGTTGATATTTCCTAGTGTATTTTGGATGTGCCATGATTCAAGGTGACGTCTTTTTCGGAGATTGGTTTCAACATCAAGAACCGACGCGTTCGCGAAGTCTATCGGATGGTCAAAAGTGTCACAGTGCTCCGCAAGAGCACTGCGTTCTCGGTCGAATTTGCGTACATCGTTGTAGAGTAGACAGTTGGGCGAGTTGGTAGATATTCAACATAGTTACAGTTGCGCAACTGTAACTACGTCGTACATCGTTCTTGTGCTGGCGTAACCTTTCCATAAAGTTCTTTGTTTCGCCGATATAAGATGCAGGACATTTTAAGCAGGGGATCCGGTAAACAATTCCCGGTGCTTTTTCCTTCGGGGGAAGATCTTTTGGTCTTGGCATGAAACGTCCAAGAGTGGATACCGGTTTGTGAGCCACGTGAATGCCTTGTTTTGCGAGCACCCGTGACAGTGCTTTGCTAGTACCTTGAACGTAGGGAACGCTAATGCGCGTGATGGGGCGATGCGGCGCAGCTCTCTTTGGTTGTGGGTTTTGGCGAGCGTGAACCGTAGGTTTGGTGACTTGTCGGATGAACCTTGTAGGGTAGCCGTTCTTTCTTAGATCAGCAACCACACTCCGATCCTCGCTTTTTCTGTCAGTTTCTGAAGAACAGATAACAGCCGCCCTGGACATGAGTGTTGCAACGACTGATGCCTTGTGACTCGTTGAATGGTTCGACTTAAAATTAAGGTAGCGTCCGGTGTGAGTGGGCTTCCTGTATACCGAAAACTTCACCTCCTCCCCTTGCCTCTTCACCAGTACATCAAGGAATGGTAAAGTGTTGTCTTTTTCCCTTTCCACGGTGAACTGGATGTCGGGCTCGATGGAGTTGAGGTGAGCCAGGAACTTATCAACTTCTGATGTTTTCAATATACAAAAAATAGTCGTCCACATAACGCATGAACACCTCGGGTCTGTTGGTAAAGGACTGTAGCGCTCTTTGTTCGAGGCTTTCCATTGTCAAGTTTGCAGTGGTGACAGATATGGACGCACCCATCGCAGTTCCGCTGGTTTGTTTGTAAAAGTCCCCTTTAAAGCAAAAGTAGGTGCTGCGGAGGCAAAAATCAAGAAGGCGGCACAGCTCGTCCACGCTGAGGCTGGTTCTGGTGCTGAGTTCGGAATCTGATTTGAGAACCTCTCTGGCTGTGGAGACTGCCAGGGGTACTGGAACGCTGGTAAAGAGGGACACGACATCGAACGATACCATGCTGTGTTCCCTGTTGACCTTCACTTTCGATATGCGTTCAACGAAGTCACCGGCATTGCGGACATAGGTGGATGTTGTTCAGTGAGAGGCGAAATTATCCGGTGTAAGTAGTTTGACAAGGCCCGGAGTGGAGAGGTGGTGAAATCTACTGTGGGTCGCAGAGGAACGTTGATCTTATGAATCTTGGGCAGTCCATAGAAGCCCAGTGCAGAGCCATTCATGCATATGAGCTGAAAGTAGAGGCCTTTTGAATCGGAGTGGTTCCTGGAAACCTCTGCCACAGTCTTGTTCAGATCAACGTTCCTCTGCGACCCATACTAGATTTCACCACCTCTCCACTCCGGGCCTTGTCAAACTACTTACACCGGATAATTTCTCCTCTCACTGGAACAACATCCACCTATGTCCGCAATGCCGGTGACTTCGTTGAACGCATGTCGGAAGTGAAGGTCAACAGGGAACACAGCATGGTATCGTTCGATGTCGTGTCCCTCTTTACCAGCGTTCCAGTACCCCTGGCAGTCTCCACGGCCAGAGCGGTTCTCGAATCAGATTCCGAACTCAGCACCAGAACCAGCCTCAGCGTGGATGGGCTGTGCCGCCTTTTTGATTTTTGCCTCCGCAGCTCCTACTTTTGCTTTAAAGGGGACTTTTACAAACAAACCAGCGGAACTGCGATGGGTGCGTCCATATCTGTCACCACTGCAAATTTGGCAATGGAAAGCATTGAACAAAGAGCGCTACAGTCCTTTACCAACAGACCTGAGGTGCTCATGCGTTATGTGGACGACTGTTTTTGTATATTGAAAACATCAGAAGTTGATAAGTTCCTGGCTCACCTCAACTCCATCGAGCCCGACATTCAGTTCACCGTGGAACTGGAAAAAGACAACACTTTACCATTTCTTGATGTACTGGTGAAGAGGCAAGGGGAGGAGATGAAGTTTTCGGTATGCAGGAAGCCCACTCACACCGGACGCTACCTTAATTTTAAGTCGAACCATCCAACGAGTCACAAGGCATCAGTCGTTGCAACACTCATGTCCAGGGCTGCTGTTATCTGTTCTTCAGAAACTGAATGAAAAAGCGAGGATCAGAGTGTGATCGCTGATCTGAGAAAGAACGGCTACCCTAGAAGGTTCATCCGACAAATCACCAAACCTGCGGTGCACGCTTGCCAAAACTCACAACCAAAGGGAGCTGCGCCGCATCGCCCCATCACGCGCGTTAGCGTTCCCTACGTTCAAGGTACTAGCGAAGCACTATCACGGGTGCCCGCAAAACAAGGCATTCACGTGGCTCACAAAGCGGTATCCACTCTTGGACGTTTCATGCCAAGACCAAAAGATCGCCCCCCGAAGGAAAAAGCACCGGGAATCGTTTACTGGATCCACTGCTTAAAATGTCCTGCATCTTATATCGATAAAACAAAGAACTCTATGGAAAGGTTAAGCCAGCACAAGAACGATTTACGCAAATTCGACCGAGAACGCAGTGCTCTTGCGGAGCACTGTGACACTTTTGACCATCCGATTGACTTCGCGAACGCGTCCGTTCTTGATGTTGAAACCAATCACCGCAAAAGGCGTCACCTTGAATCATGGCACATCCAAAATACAGCAGGAAATATCAACAGATCCATGGCTACCTTACCATCTGTTTATGTAAGTGGACTACGAAACGTGATTAGAAAAAGACTGGATGGCAAGGCGGAAGCGCGATTAGAAGATATTCGTACCACCAAAGAAGACGAGGCTGCTCCCACGCACGAGATCAATCGCCCCTGAAGAAGGAACCGAACTGGTTTTGAAACGTTGGGTCCGAATTTAATTTTTGGTTGGAGTCAATTATTTTTCCAAAGCTAGAGTTGCCTTTGTCTCTATTATACAGTGTAGTCTCTAGTCAATCTGCGAACGCGTTCGAACGCCGGTGTCGGGTGTTTGGCGTCGCGTTTGAACTCATTCTTACACTGAGTAGAGACAAAGGCATCTAGTCTTTGCGTCTACCCACTAATCGTTTCAACCATAGATCGGCGCTCCGACGTCCCCGCGCGTTCTCATCTCCTTCTCTCCTTCAATGTCGGCTTGTGTAGATTAACAAAGCTGATTTCTCCCGCCCTTCTTTTAGGACAGTCACTCTCCTATACACTAATTAAACTCTCTGACGTCACGCCACTGTGGTGGCACTGCTGTCGGCACTGCACATGCTCAGACGATTCGTCTCACGCGAATGCGTCTTTTGCGCAGGCCCATTGCCCACGCCTAGTGTGGGCAAACGCAAGCTTTGTAAACCACGTGTTAGTGTATGAGTTAAGTGTTTTTGTATCTTCTTGCAGAAGAACCTGTGCAGAGACGTGTACCACTGCTGGTACACGGGGTGGCCCCCGCAGGGCGTCCCCGAAGACGTGTCCAGCGTGGTGAGTTTCCTCATCGAGGCCAGGCGCTTCGTCTCCCGAAACCAGGGGCCCACTGTCGTCCACTGCAGGTAAATAACGCGAGCTTGTAAAATAAAAGTGATAAAATAACTGAAAGTTTTCCCGAGATCTGTTTGGATCTGCGCGTCGTGTAAATACGAGAACTCCCTCACATTCAGAAATTCAGCGAAATATATATACCTTTGCAAAAACCCGGCATCCTGGCTTCCATTCCCACCCCCATGCCCGTTTCTATTTTAATGTGCATCGTGCCGGCGTGCACTGCGTGATGCACGGTAAGGACCTTATGCTACCGGTGGTTCTCCACAAGGGAAAATATTTTTAACTTACAGCGGAGACATTAAACGCCTTTAGGGCCGCCTATAACTTTCCGCCTCTAAATAAACGCGCAATTTCTAATTTAAAATTATTTGCGGGGTTCAAAATCAAAATAACCAAGAACGCGCATTTTACAGTTAATTCAAAGTTCCAAACATTCTTTCGCGTATTTTTCAGTTAATTCAAAGTCTAAGAATATACAGGAGTTTTGATGCGGATTCTTTTTTTTTTGTCCCCTAGCGCCCTTGAATAGTGTTTTTTTTTTTTTGTTAATAGCGTCAGTTGTTGTAAAGTATTAATCCAACAAACGTCAGTATGGTTAGCGCACGTACTGTGCACGCAAAACGCCTCACACGACGGCTAGGAATAAAAAGACTGGTAAGTTTAGACATCTAGAAGTAAACATAAGGTAACCGCAAACGTGGTGACCACAGAGGACAGCAGCTGTGAAGTAGAGTGTATATTCACATTTTTAGCCGAAAAATCACTTGCCGCACGACGGTACTATAGCGTGAGCATATGTTAAAAAGCGAAAAATTTCATACACCGCACTTTAACATAGTTTTTTTTTTTTTTTTTTTCACAAACGTATTCTCGATTTAATGCAATCGAGCAGACCTCCGTGCGTATTCGAAACGCAAATATAGTGTAAACGATGCTCTCAGTTAAAGGGGTGGTGCAACGATTTTCAGACTTTGGCCAATTAACTGCGGAAAAATCTGTGTCACCCATGAAACGAAAAACAGAAAACCGTATTTTCTTGCAAACGCTAGTTGGTGTTGTTTTTGTGTGTGTGTGTGTTTTTTTTTTTTTTGTAAAAAAATAAAACATGTCGAAGCTCAAAGTGCCTCTCAACTCTCCGCGTCGCCTTTCGAGTGACGTACTTAGGAAGATTACGTGGTTTCCCTTTCGGTTATCTTTCCAGAAACCCTAGCCGCTTCCTCGGCGAGTATGGACTTTTAAAGGATTAGCATCGTCGAAGGTCACAGCAACCCTACAGAGAAAAAAAATTTGAAATTCAAACGGATGGCAAACAGGTCGGCCCGTTTGAATCAAACGGGTGGCGAACTTATTGATCCCTTTGAATCAAACGTCATTATGGAATGCGGGTACCCGTTTGAAACGGTACGCTTTTGAAACGGTACCCGTTTGAAACAATACCCGTTTGAAGCGATACCCGTTTGAAACGATACCCGTTTGAAACGATACCCGTTTGAAACTATACCCGTTTGAAACTATACCCGTTTGAAACGATACCCGTTTGAAACGATACCCGTTTGAAACGATACCCGTTTGAAACGATACCCGTTTGAAACGATGCCCGTTTGATACGGATGCCCGTTTGATACGGATGCCCGTTCGATACGGGTGCCCGTTCGACCTGGCACGCGATCACACATTTGAACGCGCCGTTCGGATAGTCAAATTATTCGCCAGCCCTAAATGGGTATCGTCTGGAAGGTTAATTATCTTAAACTTATTTAAGACGTCCCGAAACTCATAAGCCTATTTATAACATGAAGGAAGCAGGTAGAAAAAAATGTGCTCGCGCAGGTGCTTGCAAATGGGCAGGAAAACAGACACAAAACATTGTTTTCAATTCTCCTAGAAGTTTATTACAAACTATTCCGTAGACAAGTACAAACGTTCAAGCGATCTGTAAAATGCGAAGAGGTACTCTAAAGGCGCATTCACACCGGCGATGTCAGCAGTCGCGCGATGCTACTAGATAGCATCGACACGAAAGATGGTTCACCAAGGGGGTGACGGCGAGTGTAGCAGCGGAGGGGACAAGTTTAGTTCACTTCCGTGTATCCCCCAGAGCACGTAACTCATCAGTTTTGTTAACCACCACACGGGGCTACAGATCGCCAAATATTTCGTTTTCTTCTTTGCGATTACGCACCGGAATAGCATTTTTTCGGGGCAAGGTGACGCGTGTTTGGTCACTTGTGCTTGGATAAACAATATGAAAAATAAAAACTGACAATTCTTTCAACACTAAAATCGTTGCACTACCCTTTTGAGCGTTTACCAAGGAGGTATCATGTTTTTGTGCCGTCACTCGAACTGTAAACAAACTTTGAGAACGACGGAAATATTCCCTGAAGAAGGGGAACAAGCGGGTCAAAGGACAAACACAAATCTCCAAACACAGCTAGGCGACAGGTCGCGCACCAGTCACCTAGCTGTGTTTGGAGATTTGTGTTTGTCCTTTGTCCCCCTTCTCCAGGCATTTTATTCGTCATTCTTGTCCAGCTCGCTTGCACCTAGCTTTGCCTTTAATTGCATTATCATCAGAACTTTAAGGGAAGTGTCAAACGAAAGAATGTGTAGCCGGTGACCTAACCGGTCCCAGTAGAAAACGAGAAAGAAAAGACAGGAAACGAGGGAGTGTTCGAGACCGAGGCGGCATACCGGTGTTCGGGAATCTCGGAAGTTTTTTTTATTATTTACATAGCTAAACATATATAGTTCGTCTGCTGTAAATAAATTGAAGGAACCTTCGGTCCCTTCAAATGAAAGAAAGAATGAACTAACCGAGTGACTGACACTTTCCTAAGTTATGTCAAACGCAGCTTAATATGCTGGTCACTTAGAGCTTTACAAACGCAAGCTGTGATTTAGTATAGTAATCATTCTTTCCGTTCCGCGATTAGTTGTTTGGGAATCTTAGCGCCTAATGCCGCAGTTCCATCGGTTACGGACTCGCCACGTCACGCGTTCCTTAAGCTGTTGGTTAGCATGGGCTATTCGCCCGGCGGAAGGCGTATGAAATTTGCGCCGGACAGCCTAAACCTCGCCGCACTGCCGAGCGATCAAAGACGGGTACACCCACCTTTCATAGGAAGCAGGTGCCGTGCTGCAATTGGTTTCCCAGTGCCTCGCGGTTCGATTGACTATTCATTTGTGAGTTTTTTATCTCTCTCTCGGCTTGTCACTGCTGCAGAAGGCAATTTCGGGGCCGAGAGCTCGTCAAGCCGTTTCGTGCGGCTTTTTTTCTCGGCCTCCACCATTGTAAATGGAAAATAAATAAATTATTATTATTATTTGGGCGGGTTGTGCACGCCAAAACGGACTGCTTGAAGGTGCACTCCTCTCGCGGAAAATTAGATAGACCTTGCTTTTCCTGGTGTCCACAAATCAAACATGACACGTCAAAAATTGTTCTTCCCTCCCGCCAAAAATAAAACGGCAAAACTTATTTTAGTTGCAAAACTAATAAGCAAACCCTTTTAAACGGTATGTGTGTGTATGTCCGTTATTTTATTTGGCCTTGTCTCGGGATGAAGTATGGAAGTCGTCTGCCGGCTTGCCTGCGTCTGTCGTTGTTTTAGTTGATGCATTTTTTGTATGCAGTGGCATTTTCTTAAGTCATCCCCTCACTCTGCCGCGCGTGCGCGTGTTTGCGCTTGCGCGTCAGAGTAAAGTACACGTGCCGTCTTCCTCTAGTGACCGAGTGTGCGCTCGGTTAGGGGGACGAGGCAGTCGCTGGCTGAACGGAAGTTCTCCCAATGCCTCGCCAGAGGAAAGAGTGGCCTGGAGGGGATATAGCTGAACCGAAGCGGCGACGTGCTGGTTATGACTGTTCTCCACGTGCCAGAAAGACGTCCGAGTATAGTGTTTGTGGAAGACACGCAATGCTATAGTGTAGAAACTGAGGGATAGGAGGAGATGAGAGCGCGCAGAGATGCCAGAGCGCCGAGCACTGACTAGAATGATTATTGGGTACGCGAAAAGGCTAGCCGTTTTTGTCTTTACTCGCTGTTCCAGCGCCTTTCAAACTTGTCTGAGGAGTGAGTAGAAACCAAGGAAGCTACCTTTGCGTCCTGTTAGTAATTCCAGTTAAAGCTCGGTGTTCCGACGTCCTCGCGTGCTCTCGTCTCCTCCATTCCCCCATTTCTGTTTGTATAGGATCTTGACGTTTTTTTCAGCAATGCACAGCAAAGACATATTCCCGTTTTTTTTTTCCAGTGTCTTCTCGTTTAACTTGTTATAAAAATAGATAATTGCCTTAAATTTTATAAAACACTCGGCTTCGATTATTTTGAGAGTGGAATATTGAAATCATTAGAAACCTACTCTAAGAAGTAATTGCTTGTAAGTGACCCGATAGCTCACAAGGTATACTATTTAGTCGTACGCTCTTACAACTCTGGATGGTAAGAACTTATGACACGTGCCCGTCTGCCTCTATCCTCGTCAAACAAGCGCAAGCTTTACTTCTATAGGCATCCTGCGTTGCCCAGGAGGCGCTGCAAAAAATGACTTGTTAGGACTTGTTTTGGGTAGTGCAAACTTGAGCGACTCAAACTGCCATACATATAGACCGTTTTATCGTGGGTAGCGCCATTTTTAGAGCGAGAGAGAAAAGGGGAAAGGGCTACCGGCGCTTTCTCCCTTTCTGGTTGTGTAGAAAGAGTGAGAGTCCCGGATGAGAGGCTTGGCCGGTGTTGGGTGTCTGCTGTGCCCCAACTTCGTTCGCGCTTTCTTTTTTGTTTTAAACTCTCAAACTTAATTAGAGCCACGGGCTTCGATGGCGAGAGTCCCCCGGTCATCGGGACACCATTGCTTGGTCATAGGGTGCACGAATAACGACAGAAAGCGTCGAATACTGCCCGAGGACTTATGCAGCTTGCATGGAATCTGGCAAGGCGAGTGCGGCTGCAATGTTTTTAAGCTCCACCGCTTTCCGCGTGACTGGAAATGATGAACCATTCATCGATTTTTGCTTGCAATGGGCCTATTTCAACGTAGCCGTTTTTAGTACTCAACAAGCGATACACGAAACGGGAACCTTAATTAACTTTTGTAAACACCCGGAGCTGCTACAGATCGTTTTGCTGCGCTGCTTTTATCTTGCGTGTCCGTGTTCTTATATTTCTTTGTGGATGAATGACGAAGGCGTTCTAGATGTACTTATATCGAACCGCAGAAAGCCTCAAAGCAGCCACGAATTATTTTACTATTTGATGCAATATTTTCAGTACTAACCTCCAATTTCTAGCGCTGACACGTTCGCCTCCGCTGTTTCCACCGTCACCGCACTGGCGGATGCCATGACTCGAACAAAGAAACGTGCACACTGGGCTCGAAAACGCAGATCGCAACACACGAGACGTACCCTGCAGCGATTATCTAGCGCTTCAAAGCGCCCAATCAACGGAAACAACCCAAACAACCCACCAGCGGCACTCCAAGGAGCGCTTTTGCCGGCTCTCATGGTATCGCGCAGGAGATCGCGATTCAGGAAAACCGATAGAACTACCTTTTCAACAATTTCTAGCCTCAGCCGGCGGCGGAAATGAGCCTTTAACTAAGTGTTGTAGATGATAAAATCGAATCAGTCACCACTGCAAATTATCAAAAATGAGTCATTGTCAACACTTCAAAATACCAATATTAAGATAAATTCAGTTACAAAATTGTGCAAGCTGAAACAGCAATTATCAGGAGAAAACTTGCACGCCCCTTGCGAGCGTACCCCATGTTCATCGGCTGTACAGCGTTCGGTGCGCGCTCCGTTCACAAAATTTTCCGAGCACAGTCGAGAGGATGGCGTTGGGAAAACGTCTTTTCGGTTTACGGACGCAATCCACAGCCGCCGAGACCGGGGTCACGAGGAAAGCGATGAAGCTTAAAGACATTGCAGCCGCTCTCGACTTGCCGGATTCCTTGCAAGCTACATAGGTCCTCGGGCAGTATTCGACGCTTTCTGTCGTTATTCGTGCACCCTATGACCGAGCAATGGTGTCCCGATGACCGGGGGACTCTCGCCATCGAAGCCCGTGGCTCTAATTAAGTTTGAGAATTTAAAACAGAAAAGAAAGCGCGAACGAAGTTGGGGCACAGCAGACACCCAACACCGGCCAAGCCTCTCATCCGGGACTTTCACTCTTTCTACACAACCAGAAAGGGGGAAAGCGCCGGTAGCCCTTTCCCCTTTTCTCTCTCGCCCTCTTTCAGTAAAACGGTCTATTGAAGCGTGCCTGCTCTGGCGCGGAACACGATAACAAGGAAAATAGAAAAAAAAAAACGAAAAATGCTAATCCCGTCGAAGCACAGGCCAAAGCTAGGACGATAAGAGCGTGAACCAAGAAATGCCGTATCACGCGTCCCAAAGAAACATAAAGGGGAAGAAAAAACAAAAACGTCGGGATGCCAGATGTTCTAACGTCACCACTTAGAGATACGAGGCGCGTACCCTAGCGGTGGTGGGATGAATCCGGAACTTTCGATTGTCTTGCGGCGTTGAATGTAGCCGATTTAGGACGTCCAAAGGTGTTTTTTCGTTCTTCTGCACTACACAGAAGGAAAAACAAATCACGGCGAAAGCGCCACAATAGTGGGAGTCCCAACCAGGTGAGCGTGTACTACCCAAAACGAAGGCGCCACAGTTTGTTCAAAGCTTCAGCGCAGGAGGCCCATCCCTACATGCCAACGTGCACACTATCAACTTAACGAAAAAAAAAAGAAATATTTTCACGACGTATTTGTATTAATTGAGGTGGTACATTATTCCACGCTCTAAGAAATCTGAAGCGACAGCTCTCCCGCAAAGACTTGGAAAATTGAATCGCTTCAATCTACAGAAGGCGCTCGTCAAATGACAGGGCTGATAATATCTTTAAAGTTGAACAAAAAAAGAAAACTGTCTGCGCTGACGCGCTGAGCACGATGAAATGCCATGCTCAGATCCACAGCGCAGACACTTTCTTTTAGGTTTAAACTTCAAAACATTTATTATCGGCCCCGTCCTTCGCCGAGCACCCTCCATAGATTGAAGCGATTGGCTTTCCCATTGTCTTTTGGCGGGAGCGCTGACAGCTAAAGATTTCTGATAGTGTAAAAGCTTTGTCACATGCTTGTGACAAAGACGTTTGCATAAGCGTCGCATCGGTGTATATGCAGCCGAAAGAGTACAGTTTCATTAACACTATCTAACTTGTAAATATTAACGCGGCGGTTTTTCTATTCCTTTCCTCGTTCGGATTGAGCGGCGGGGTGATGTAGCTTTCTTGCTGACTTTTTGAAACAGGCGGTGGGCGGGCTGTATCTGCTGATTTGGCGGTACGCCGTGTTTTTGTAGAGACGAGACTAAGCGCGTGCACGGCGATAGCAGAGTTGGAAGCATTCAATAAACTTTAGTTGCCAGTTAGCGCTTGTCCTGTGGGCTTCTTCGTCTTTTTGTCCCGTCTTTTTTGCACTATTTTTAATATGAATGTTCTGATAGTGCACGAGTGCGTTGGTTTTCCTCCTACTACAGAGCTTTGCATCGCTTATCACCCGGGTGAAAAATGTTGAGTCATTGAGTTTGGACGCGTGCGTAGCGTCTGATCTACCGCGCAGCAGAGCAACAGCGCATGCTCAGAAGGGGTTCCACAGCCCAGCAGACAAAGATGGCAGCGCGCAGGGGCCGATTGTTGCGAAGGTCTATACGTATTCTTGCAGCCCCGGCACGGGACGGACGGGCACCGTCCTGGCGGTGGACGTGTGCATGCACGAGCTCGAGGAGCGGCGTCGGGTGGACGTCCCTCGGGTCGTGTTCAAGCTGCGCCAGGACCGGAGCGGCTGCGTACAGACCAAGGAGCAGTACGCCTTCATCTACGAGGTAAGCGTCGCTTCGCTCTCGTTCGACCCTGCCCGGACTCCAATCCTCCTAGTCGCTAACGGCCCATTTAAGTCGCGCTGCACGTACAGTCTCCCGCAATATGAAAGACCCACTGGGAGCGCATGGCCGAGACGGTATCTGGCGGGGGCGCTGCGGGCGCTCCGGGCGATTCCATTTTACCCCGAGGGGAGGACTCACTCAGGGCTCAGCTAAAGCGTAACACCCTCTTATCGCTCATTAGTGTCGGTTTCGCGGCGGAGAGCAGTTCGTCAGCGTCATGCCACGGATATATGTCCTACTAACGCCGCAATGCGATTATTCTAACTTTATTAAAGAGCCAGATCCGTGCCATCCTTCTAACCAATGAGTGCACTCTTCGACGAATTTTATCTTTTAAATATAGGACTGAGGTATAACTTTCATATTTGTTTATTTGGCAGTGCCTCTTCTCACATTTTACACCAGAAACAACTGATAAGAAGCAGTGATATCACTGGCTTCTTCCGAGCTTTCGCGGCTCTATCTCTGGGTATGACGCCGATAAGGCACGCTCTTCCGCCAAATCGAAACCAAAAACCGTTACGCGTGTTCAGGCCCGAGTGTCGTCCCCTCGAAGCGGAATGGAATCGCCTAAATCGCGCGCAGTGCCCCCGCCCGCCGCCGTCTCGGCCACGCGCTCCCAGTGGGTCTTTCATATTGCAGGAGACTGCACATCGAACACAAAAGACACGATTTTTGCCGCAGACACGATGACTATCTGCGGGCACGCGTCGACCGTTTTTAAAGCGTGTTTGCTTCACACATATGTATGCTTCGAACATGTTTGGAGACAGCGTTTGACAGAAACCAAGGTGACCATCATACAAGAAAGAAACACGCATCAGACAATAGCTGCATTCGATTTGCATGCACCTTCAGCACCGGTGCAGAAAAGTGTAGGGCGGTGGACTTCCGGTCGTATCTCAATACGCATACCGGAAGTAGACCTCGCTACACTTTTCTGCACCGGTGCAGGTAAATTGAACGCATCTGTTTGTTTGTAGACTCCGACCTCGGACAGTGTCTGCTGCCTCATTTTTGTGCGACGTATTACGCAGTACGACCGCGGCCCGAGAAAGGCGGGGCGTGACAAGACCCCAGCATATCATTGCTACCCACCAGCCAATCAGACGTAGCCGATAAGAGCGCAGAAAAACAAATTACGAAGTAAAAAGCGTGAGCACAATAAGCCACCCCCAACGTTTCATAAGCTGTCACGAAACAATGTCTGAAACTGTCACGAAACAATGTCTGAAACTGTCACGAAACAATGTCTGAAACTGTCATGAAACAATGTCTTAAACTGTCACGAAAGAATGTCTGAAACTATCACGAAAGAATGTCTGAAACTGTCACGAAACAATCTCCTAAACTCTCCCAAAACAATGTCTTAAACTGTCACGAAACAATGTCTGAAACTGTCACAAAACAATGTCTTAAACTGTCACGAAACAATGTCTGAAACTGTCACGAAAGAATGTCTGAAACTGTCACGAAACATTTTTTTTTTCGCCACTCGCGTTAGCGGGAAACCGACACGCACTCTTCTGCCTTTCAAATAATTTTTTTTTATGTCAAAACTGATGTGGTACAGCGTGCACACTGAAACATTTGACACTCTTCAGATTGTAAAAAGTGTGTTCCAAAGGCTTACACCTACACACTTTCAGGTCCCTTATTTCGAGAGATACGCCCTTTTAAGTCGTAAAACGAGGTGCCGCTGCATGCATCAACCTTCGTTTTAGAACACACGAGCTGGTTTACACCCTGAAAGGTGAGAAATTGTTTTAGTTTGTAGGTGCCGAGGGCTTCAGGGCATCTTCCTATTTGGCACTTGCGGGTTTAAAACAGGTGATCATATACTACGGATGCTTGGGTACACAAACGTGCTCATAGACAAAAATTCGAGCCAATAAAAAGCGTGAATAGTTTATTCTTTTCCCATGAAGTGCTGCACAAACGAACCTCGGATATAATAGAAAAAAAAAAGTGTAACTCAATGCTTAAATGTGCGTGTATTTCGAACATCCACACTCGCGGAGATGCTCCAAACTAGCTATAATAAATTAACTCATCATAAAGCCTGAATTACGTTTATTATTCACTGCACCACGAAGTACATGTTCGTGGGCAAAATGCAGCCAAACCTGCGCGCTTAACCAAACATAAACCTTTTTTTTTTTTTTGCTTTGATGAGCAGTTACGTTTTACTGAATCAACCGAACCAGTCAATAAATTCCCCATTTATATGTATAACGAAGTCAGCGTGTGCTCGTGTTTTTATTGTTGTAATTTTCCTTTTTAACATTTATTATTTTTTTGTCGTACTTCCTTTTTGTCCGATGTCGTTAGAATAATGGCTCAAATCACTCGAGCGGAAAGTATCTGTCTGCGTTCAACCTCTCAAATAAATGAAGACATTAAAAAGGTTTGGGGAATTTGACTTCGATAATCTCAGAAAATCCAAATTCAATTTATTTGAGCGAAGAGTTCCCCCCCCCCCCCCCCCCCCCTTCTGCAAGCGACCACCAAAAAGCATACGGAACGTACGAAATATAAAATCCTCAACACGAGACGCGTGCGCACAACTCTCTAATCCTACTTTACGTACCAAGCATATTAGTCTTCCACGTTTTTGGATAAGCGAAATTTAAACTCGCATTTTAACCCTCGCTCTTCTTTTCTTCTTTATTTTTTCGTACGAGTCCGCGGGCTGTTTATTTTTTTCGCCCACGCGCCGACTTTTCCACGCATGTAGCAGATGCAGAAAGGCGGCTTATGTTCTCGACTGTCATCTCGGCAAACGAAGCTAGTCTTCGATCGAAATTTTGCTCCCGTATATTTGCATGGGCGGACAACAACGCGGGAGTTTCCGAAGCGAAGAACGACTTCCTCGGATTAAGCGACACAAGGAACGACTTCCCCAGAAGGCGCATGGAAACGTGCAGTCTCGTCACGAAACGTCAGCAGTGTACCCGCCTTTCATCCCCGGAAACGAGTCAACAGGGAAAGGCCCGTACGTAAATATGGGGAACGTCTTCCTAGAGAGCCTAGATCTAAGAGAGGAAGCGACTCCAACCCCTGGAAATTGCTCGCAATATAATGGCGGACGCTTCCTCCTGCGCATATTGGTCGCCGCAAGTGCGCATGCGTTCAGTTGCCGTGTGGAGAGGAGGAAAGCGCGTGGAGACCCTTGCTGACGATGGACACTTTCGACTCTTGCTCGCATTGGGAACGCGGCCCATGACCCACGTGGTCCCAACCGAGCAGTTTGAAACACTCTTTAATCTAGGCACACTCCCCGAACAACAATATTGAACACACGAGCGAACCGTAGAGACAACTACCGTTGTCCCATCTGCGTTTGTTGTGTGTCTCTGTCTGATTCGCGTTTATCTTGTCCTTCTATTGTTTTGTTTTTTTGTTGTTTTTTTGATAGACAAGGTCGTTTCCAAGAAAACGAGCCAGTACAGCATGTTTTCTGTCGTTTCGTCAACACTATACCCCCCGCAGCAGTGCGGTATATACGCGCGCGGAGACACGAATTCAATTTCGCGTTGGCCGTCAACACGACGCCACGCTCAAAAAGGTTTGAATAACACTGCTGCACAAAGGAAAGAAGGGGGTTGTCGTAAACCGTCGACTCGTAACGCGTGCATTATAAAAGCAAAGCAGTACCTTCGTTGGCCCGACTGTGTGTTAGAAGCAGGAACAAAAAGGCAGTAATTTGGTAGGGTAGGGCAGCCCATACGATTTCGGATAGCTAAGTTAACCCCTTATACAAAATTAAAGGGAAAGCGAGCGTTTTTTTAACTTTTATTAAGGAAAAATACAATGCCAAAAACTAAACGATACACACGTCGTATTAGCAACTGGAGCAACAGGGAGCATACACTGGAGGCCATAGCTGTGTGCGCGACTGCTGAGCGCGTGCTGGTGGCGAGCTTCCTCAGTTCTTTCGCAACGTTCATTCCACACTATCAAGGTTGCCGGTCTTATCAACATATTAATGTGAATTCGTTTTGAAGGTGACCGAACACTAATCTTTTCATCCATCATCACACCTACGGTCCTCCGGGACTGGACGGTACATCTAATACCCAATTCACACGGCAGCCTAAAGGTACCTTTAGCTTAGGCCCCTTAGCTGAAGGTACCTGTAGTAAAAGGCGTTCTTGATCACATGTCGATTGCATTTCTGCTAAACCGCGAGAGGAGCACGTGATAGACAAGTATTCCTCGAAATCGGTTTGACTCGGAGGTTTTTGATTATTGTGCGTGAAATATTTCATATAAAACCTAAATATTATTTGTGCTTGTTTTTTCGGTACTTTATTTTATTTTTTATCTAATTCTAAAGGCGCACCTAAATGAGTCTTGCTTTAAAACGTGGGACCCGTCTGGCCACACCGGCCCAAAATCATCTGCGTTTACGAGTTTCCATTGCGAGGTGAGCGACATTTTTCTGTTTAGCCGCTCCATTTTTCAACAAAGTTCTCACTGAAGTAGATAAATAGTGCCCGGCAGAAACACGAACCGCGTCAGTCTCACTGTTACGCCAGTCACGCCATCGAAAGGGATGAACGACGACGAGGATAAAAGGTCCTATAGCTGGGAGAGTCGGACGACTCGTCTACAACCTCGAAAAAGAGCTCGCAGTGGTCCATCGCGTTTGCGTTCGTAGCAGACATTAGGGAATTGTAGTAGACCGTTTTTCTCCTCTGCTACGGTGTCCCTGAAGAAAACGCCGCAGCTGCGCATGCGCGCCGCCAGCCTTATCTGCATAGTTCAAGGTCTTGTGGCGGATTACGGAGCGCTATCCGGGTTCTTAGCGGGCTGCGGAAACGGTCTACTACAATTCCCCATTGTTTTTCACGTGCCGCTGCTGCTAGCTGCTAGCTGGAGTATTCGTTCCTCGTTACTGTACTATTCTTTCACATTTGTGTTCACAATCATTTCATAATTTGTTACTTATATCTATTCAATTTGTTATAATGCATTAAACGAGATATATTTATTTAGCAGCGATTTTCATTTTTAGTTCTTGGGTCCGAGGCTACTCCCTGTAGCTGTAAAGGGATCTTGGCGAGACGCAGGACCTCTCTTAGCGTAAGGAACCTTTATGCGCCATGTGATTACGATCTCCAGCTCCCTTTACTAGAGGTACCTGTGCCAAAGGTACCTTTACGCTGCCGCGAGAATTGGGTATAATATCCAATTCACACGGCAGCGTAAAGGTACCTTTAGCTTAGGTTCCTTAGCTAAAGGTAGCTGTAGTAAACAGCGTTCTTGATCACACGATAAATAAACGGAGCACTTTAAGTTGATATCAATTGCATTGATAAAACATTATTCGTTGAAATCGGTTTGACGCGCAGTTTTTTTTTTTTTTTTATCGTGTGAAATATCACATTTAAAACCTAAATATTACTTCTGTCTGCTTTTGCGGCACTTTACTTTTTTCTCTAAGTCTAAGGGCGCACCTAAATGAGTCTTGCTGTAAAACGTCCAACCTGTCTGGCCACACTGGCCCTCAATCATCTGCGTTGACGAGTTTGCAATGCGAGATGGGCGACATTTTTATGTTTAGCAGCTCCATTTTCTTGCAAAGTTCTCAGTGAAGTAGCTAAATAGTGCCCGGCAGAAACGAACCACGACGGAATCTCACGGTTACGCCAGTCACACGATCGAAAGGGATATACGACGACGAAGATAAAGGGTCCTGGGCGGGAGAGTCGGGCGACTCGTCCACAACCTCGAAAAAGGGCTCGCAGTGGTCCATCGCGCTCGGGTTCGTAGCAGACATTGTTTTTCCTGCTGGCTAGAGTATGCGTTCATCGTTAATGTACTATTCCATCACATTTGTGTTCACAATCATTTTATAATTTGGTACTTATATATATTCAATTTGTTATAATGCATTAAACAAGATACATTTATATATCTGTGATACTTTCGAGTCCGTGGGTCCGAGGCAGGGAGCTTGGCGAGCTACGTTTAACACAGGGCCTCCCTTAGCGAAAGGCGCCTTTATGCGCCGTGTGATCACGATCTCCAGCTCCCATTACTACACGTACCTGTGCTAAAGGTACTTTTACGCTGCCGTGTGATTTGGGTATAACCCATCGTCAGCACTAAAGTCATTGGATCCTAGGAAAGTAGCGCCATTGCCTTCCCTACCTGCTAGCTGGACGCAAACGAATACTAACATACAGACGACCAAAACCTCGCAAGATGATAGGCCAATCTGTGAACGTTGCCATGGAAATCGCCATCTCGGTCCATTCAAATCTTCGAAGCTTCCAGAGGGTCTTTTAGATGCGGAGCATCTCTTGCTCGGGTCTATGTCCCGCGGCGTCGGCGTCGTAGTCCGCACTCACACTACGCATGCGCAACTCTCCTCCTCTAGTCTCCTCTCCTTCAAGTGTGAGCGGTAGCGCGCTGCGCGCGTTCCCCATCATGTGACCGGGGCGGGGTCTGACGCGAAACCGTGTTTCCCCGGAGGAGGGAAAGGAGGAAAGTTTTCGGCGCGCGGGTCGCAGCGCCAGGCCAGGCCTTTCTAGTGGGGTGAGCTTTCCCCGCAACTCCGCGGATTTCGTCTGCTAGCATTTCCCGACCGCTCGCGTCCGTTGCAGCCTAGATCTCGCCGGCCAGCCCGGTCTCGACGAGGAAACCTGCAAGCGCTGTTAGGGCATTTTGCGCCGCCTTACCGTGCGGTCTGATTAGACTTTCAAAGTTACTCGTGCTACATCAGTTCACCGCTGTTGACTCCACTTCACTCCGTTCTTCCGATGAAGTGTGATGGAAGCAACAGTCCCGTCAGTTAGTGGGTTGGCGCAAGCAAGCGTCAGCACCACCCCGATGCTCCGCATCACCCCATGGTTCCCCTCGGGAAGATGGTGTAATTTTTTTTAAACCAGTCGCGCCAAGATCATTATGGAGCATCATTGTACTGGAAGCGTTCCTCGCCAATATAAGCGTCTTTCTCACGGTGTGTGCAATCAACTTAGTCATTCCCATCTCCACGGATCTTTTACAATAATATTGTGCTTGCGCATTTCAAAAGCGTTAAATTATTTTTCAGTGCTTCCAAGACGCGACACAGCATGTGGTGGTGGTACGAAGATGTACGCTTGTATCGCCGGTGTGTGGATAGAAAAATCTCGGTATACAAGAAACGTCTCGCTAAAAGACCAGCGAATTTAGATCGGCTCACCCAGAACGGAGGGGCAGGGAGAAATCGCTCATTTCACTGACCAAGATAGCGACCATACGGGATGCTTGGCGCTACTTTCCCAGAAACCAGTGAGTTTAGTCAGCACTAAAGCCCCCTTTCCCCTCCCCAATTCCACATGAGGCCCAATAGACCTATTGCTAAATAACCCAAGCATCAAGGAGAATGCAGGGAACGGTGTTCCAGGTGCCGCACGGGCTGGCGTCAGCAGCAGTAACTCTAAAGCAAGAGCCTAAAACAAATTGCATCTTGCACGCGCGTTCGACAACCCTTTATCTTAGTTATTTACTTGGAAACTTTTAACACGAGGGAGGCGTGTGGCGCGCGGAACACCAGTCCCTGCGTTCCCCTTAATGTTTCGGTAATTTAGCAATTAGCCCCGTGCGCGACCGAAAGCGTCGCTGTGGTCGGCCTTCCACGATGGGCCGAACGCTGACTATGACGTCGGAAAGGGGATTTTCATCGACGGAAATAAGAGGAATGAAAGAACTTTAATATTGACGGTGTTGGCAGTGTTCCTTTGAGAGCGCAATGATTTCAAGCTTCCACCATGCTAATAACAAACACCATCGAACTTGTTGTTTGCAAGGTAATGACGTCACAAAGGGGAACCACAGGAGGGCGCCACCAAAACTTCTCGCCGCTAATAGGTCTATATTGGAATGGTGTATGCGAACACAAAACACGTTTGAGTATTTTTGATAGTTCATGTACGAGCGCAAGCGCACGAGCACATGAACGTGCTTGCATATGCACGGACACTCATAAACAACGATGCATGTGTTTGATTTGCCTCGTAAAACGAGTTAAATGAAGATAAAACCAATACTGGAGAAAGTTATACGAAGCCTATATTCCGAAGTGACACCAGCATGCTATAAGGCAGGAGCGATGAGCCATAAACTCCAGGTACTGTCTATCGTGGCGAGCAAGATGTCAGCCTCTATACACCTTGTCCTCTTCAATCGCATGGGGCTGCCATCTTGGAGTCCTGTGATGCGGCCGCCATTATAGGTTGCTTCAACTCGTTGCTCCGCTCTCCTCTGCGCCTTGGAAGATGAGTTTTATCCGCATTTTTCGTCGCGTTTCACCCCGGTTTTGTTACACTGAGTAAGGTGCCGCCCGATATTTGTATTCATTACCCTACATCAGTAATTGCCCTACATATGCAGTTAATTGTTTAACACATTTTGACTATATGCACCTTCGGCGTACGGATACGTGTAAAGAGGCTAGAGGAGGTAGAGAAATTGGCGTTGGCGCTGACGCACATTGAGTACGTAGATGATTCTAAGACAACACGAGGGTTCGAAGGCCAATTACTTATGACAACTTTGCTTTGCTTACTAATAGTTGCGAAACGTTCGCAATAAGAAGTGCAAGGCACTGTAAATGGCTCAATGTTTTAGATGAGCTAATTTTCGTACACTTCGGGATATTAAAAGTATCAGAAAATAATAATTACGCGAATACAATACTTCGTGGTAACGAATATACAACATACCATTCCCAATGGCAAAATATTGTGCCCGTTAAATATTCCTGAAATTTCAGTCATTCGCAATATATCAAGAACGCGAAAACGCGTCTACGAAACAGTATTTACGATTGCGCATAATCAGAGTTAGGGGCCACTATGCCTGTTTCTCAAAATCATCGTGCTTTGTATTAAAACAAAGCGAACACTGTTGCCTTTGATTATATCAGGTAACTCGGAGGAGACAGGTAACGAATGCATGTATAACTTGCATTTTTACATTAAAGCAAGAAAAAAAATATCATGCTAGGAATAATAGTACGTCAACATCAGGCGATTTGTTTGTTCATAATATTTCATCTACACTTCTTTGACGTTCTTAATCGTTTTTTTTTTTATATAAACATTCGCTTGATCTGTTAATTCATGAATTTCAAGAAACTGCGTACCGTGCTTGGTTCAATCTGTCTGAATTCTTTCGAGTGCTTTAAATAGTTTCTTAAGATAACCAGTCTAATTCAATTATTTATTTCAACACAACAGCGGATGCTCTGTGCGTAAGATATTGTCACGGATAGCTTGAGTGTCAGGGGTCCGCAGCATGACGCCGAAAAGAAGCCATCTGCATAAAATTTATCCCTCGATTGCAGCGTCGTCAATAGCGAATATATATTTGCTTTTAGTTCCTTTCGACGCCGATTTCTACAACGCGCGTATGTTCAAACAAATAAAGATCTGTCTTGACCTGTCCATGGAGTGGCACCTAGCATTCGGCCTCAGCCAAACTTGCCCGATATCACTTCTCTTGCGCCCTTTATTTTCATTTCACAAATTTTACGGAAGACAAGTTTCAGATTTCATTTGACGGGGACCTGTCACTTATCTCATAATTTCAGAACGTCTTAAGAAAATGCCCTTACAACGAAGATCGTTTTCTTTCGGACCATAGCCCACACTCTATACCTGTTTAAAAGTTTAAATTTTACTTGATGCTGACTATCTACAGGCGCGGAGTATACAAAGATTTTTTTTTCTAGATCGTTTACTGTGAAAAGACGTGAAGAATTTTATGAATAACGGAGTATATTAATGTTGATTTATGTATGATACAAGCTTCTTCGTCAGCTAATACAGCAGGCATTTGTCAAGGTGTGTTCTGTGTGATATTTTTTTACGTTCGGACTAGGCACTAAGTGCGGAGTATGCACTGGGTGCGAGCTATCTAAGCAAAAACTTTTATTTTGACCCCAAATTGACCCCACCGGAATACGCATCGTGTGCGGATTATAGTCCGGAAAATATGGTAGTTTATGTTATAAGGACAATATTCCGAAATTCTGTTAAGGAGTATTGTTGCGGAGCCAATTGTTAAACAAATTTCCCAATCGGGCTAGGTTCGTCTCGACTACCTAATTTATTCGAAGAAAACAAGCCTATATACACTACTAATCATTATGTTTAAACACTGAGACTGTGAAGGAAACTTTAAGATATATTAGAAGAAACAAGAAAGGTGATGGACACCTTTCTTCTGTTTGTTCTATTATAGCTTCAGATTTCCTTCCCAATCTTAAGGTTTAATCACCATGATTATTGCGCACCAGCTCACCTGCACGTTGATCATTTTTACACCTATAGACATTTCCAATGCTTACAAAATCACAGTAAAGCGTACGATCTTCAGAGCCCAGCACATGTGTGTGCTGGGCTCTCACATGCGCCATACGCATGAAACCTCAAGATGGCACCGGCCACACGCTCTTATTTAGAAAGGTCTATATACTAGCTATCACTTACTTTTACATTACCGGCGTTTTGGAACTCTTTTCCAGTTAGAGCAGTTCACAGAGTTCGAGAGAACCGTACTTTGAGGTTGTTCTTTGCGATTCATATAAATTGTAAATCAGGTTGCGGACACGCTTTTTCACGACGCATCATTAATGCATTAGTTTTCTTTTATTTCTTTATTTTGCTGGAAAGTTGTTCTGGCGGGTACGGCCGTAGGCAATGGGAATTGTCTGTGTGCATCAGTTGAGTTATGTTTCATTGTTATCTCGCACTTTCGTATTCAAACGATTCTATGGTTTTTAAGTAGCTCAGTACCACTGGTTCATTGGTTGTGCACTGCAAGAGTCACGTTTGTATGATACTATTACGCGAAAAGGGCATAAAACAGCAACTCGTCTGTGTACACGGTGAAACCGAAACCAAGTAAATTGAAGCCACCTAATGGTGTCGAGCGCGCCTGCGACTTCTATCCGCCTGTCTCGCAACTACGGAGATGAAAAGGTCTATATTGTAGGCTATGCGACAGCAGATGAGGCCACCCCCGTGATTTGATTTAGTCGAACAGTGTTTTTATACTGTTCGACCGTTGATTTTATCGAACAATATTTTTATACTGTTCGAGCGTTGATTTTATCGAACAGAATTTTTATCCAGCTTCTGATAAAAACAAAAATGCTGATATATAATAAGACTACCTACGTAGTACCAATGCACAAAACACCGTTAAGTTTTTTTTGTCTCTTCGGATGCGTGTAAGAAGCGACGACTAAACTACCAAGAACAGCAAGATTAGTGCTTTATTGTACCTACAGAAAGGATAGCGAACATAAACGCCTCTTTTAGGCGTTTCTATAGCCTCCTGTCCCTGCCATCCCACCAAATATGGCTAATAAAAAATATGAATACAAAAAAGCACGTCCATTTGAAGTGCTTTTTTATATTCAGCCCCCCAGTTACGTGCGTTACGCACGTAACTGGAGGACGAACTCTAAGGATCAGCTACTTCTTGGGCTCGTTGTTAGCCCGAGCGAAAACCACAGACATCAGTAATCCTGAGCTAATGTTTTACCGTGTTGCGTGACTTGCACGCCCGTCGTTCTCGTAAACATTTTCCTTTCGCCGCACGCTTCCGCAGTACCTACACGTTGTTTAGAAACAAGTCAGCGCTTGACCACACTAGTCACTGAATGTTTCCAGAGTATCGCATTTGACAGCGTTCGCTGTGAATGTCCTATTTTAGCTTTGATCGGACTTTTTGTCGCCGAAACATAAAAGGCGGAAGGGTGACCACAAAAAAACTTATTGACACTGATTACTGTAAGACATGATAAAACACACCGGGGAACGGATGCCAACCCCCGTCTCCCAGGCGGACGCGTCGCAAAATTACCATCGAAGTTAGAACGCACCCAGGTTGGGACGCGCTACCTGAAAGCACCGGTGAGACACGGTTGAATAAAAACTGTATTAATTGTGCCGCAAAACCTTATAAACGAAACTTTTATGAAAATATCACGTTCCTGTTATTTTGTACTAATCTCCAATGAAAGCTCGTACAAAAATAGCTTTTTTTCATTTATTTTTACGTATAAACATGCTTTCTAAACGATCGTGCCCAAACCAGGTCTGGACACTGCGCGTGCGCAGAAACCAGATACGCGTGAAGTGTCTGCGCATGCGTCGGTTCCGCCAACAGCACCACCGCAACGGCGTGACGTCAGTGGTGCGTGTTGGTACCGTCCGACACCCTACAATGAACCACTGTTGTTCTTCCTTTTCTCCAGCGAACCGAGAATAATGGCCCTATGCTCGTAGGCTAAGCGGTCGTTTCGCATTACTCCTTCGTCTTTCGATAAAAATGCTCACTCACTCGCTTACTCACTAACTTATTCACTCACTCACTCACTCACAAACTCACTTACTAACTCACTCACTCAATACCTCATTCAAAAACTCACTCACGAACTCACTCAAGAACTCACTCAAGAACTCACTCACTTTAGTTGCCCTGTGTTAGCAGTAATAAGCCCTTCATACAGGCGGCGCACGTCTTGTATCCCGGATTGCGTTGTGGCGCACCGTTGGCTACCTTTAACGTTTACGCTTTGTCCTGCGGTGTTTTTATGTAGTCTTAAATATCTCGGAACCGCAATCTTCTTTAGGCTAGACCACGGGCTTACTCTAGATTCTGACTGGGTAGGATTGCACAATAAGAGAATGCAAGCACCGAAACTCAGAATATATCGCGAGGAAACGTTCGCGATGAGCGAAGCTCAGTGAACATCTCTAAGGGAGACGCGCACAAGAGCCGTATTTATCCCATAGCGACGAACGGCTCGTAAACACAAAAGTGCGAACACAAAGGCGCCCTCCGCCTCTCCAAACAGCGCCTAATGATATAGTCCGTCGCTCCTCAGCGAGCCATTTGCCGAAACTTCGTTCGGCAAACCATACTTTTCGCAACCTTATTTCTCTTCGGTAACGCACTGTTGAATAGCCAGACAGCGAAACAAAACGCAGCACATCTTTACGGGAAAAGCACCGTGTGCAACAGGCGAAAACACAATCGAGCAGAAAGTGAAGCTGCGATGATGATGTACAGAACGTCTGGACGCTTATCCAAAGAGGGACGTAAAAACAAAATTGCATGATATACTTGGATGCACGCGAACGCAGCATTACGCAGCATGGGCTGATTCTGAAAAGACATGGAAAGTGGCCCTAAGCTTCGGTCAAGCCTATTTTTTAGCCGTCCGTTGCCGCCGGATCGACCTTCGCGAAGAGGCCTCTCAAAACATGACTTGAGTTATGTCTCATTAATACGGAAACGGATAGATGTCCTGCTATATAGACAACATTTCTGGGTACGAACTGGATAAACATTCCAGACTCGTTATTATCAAGAACTCACGTTATGAATGCGTGTGTGTGTGTGTGTGTGTGTGGGAGGGGGGGGGGGGGGGGGGGAGGCGGAGAATAACTGAAGAAACTAAACATTGAATGGGGCGAACTTGTGCTCCAGACAAAATAGAGAAAGGTTAGCGTCACAGGCGTCGATGCCGGCGAAACAGTAAAATCAAGCGCTGGGGCGAGACCGACTCCGCTGGCCATGTAGAGTCCCTTATGTACGCGCGTGGGATTCTAGAACATTCGGCGTAGCACTTTCGGCGCGTAGATCGTTCGGAACTTGATCAGACGAGAATGTTTTCGAACTAGAACGCCAAGTTGGAAGAATAAGTAAAAGAATAATCCACTGGCTGAGATCGAACCTTGACCTTTCGCACGATAGTCAAGTGCGGTAACGATTCGGCCACGGACGCGCTCGCTCGGCGACGCTCGTGGCAATATCAACGAGACATCACTCTATATGCTTTCAGACATAAAAAAGTAGAACGATCAACTATACGCTTTAATAAGTCTGAAGCGTCTACTTGCCCGCAAAGCACAATTGGAAGAGCCAAACTCTGCAATCTACGGAGGGACCTCAACGAAGGACGGGGCTGAAAACATGTCTTAGACCCTGACTTGGGAAGTAATCCGTTACTTTTTCAAGTAATTTTGTAATTGTCACGTTACTTTTCTGCGGCAGTAATTTATAATTTAATTTCGTTACAATTATTGGTAACGGATTACTTCAATTACCCGTTACGTTTTTTTTTTTAATATGAACGAAATACAGAAAGTGGAGCTGGCAACTCAACAACGTAAAACCTATCAAGTTAAAAAAAAAAAAAACATTTTGAAGAGGAGTACAACCGAAAATAAAACACGATTTTTTGTATGAATGGTCACTAGAACTACTCGAAAAAATTGCAAGGCCTATACAAATATCCGAAGAACAAAGATCAAGAAGACAACGCCGAGAGGCTCTGCCTCTTTCCATCGCCTTTCATCGTGTTTTTCTTTTGAGTATGAGAAATGGAAACTTGTATTGCAGATATGTTTTTTTTTTTGTTTTTTTGTTGCAAATATCAACATTGCTTTTATTGTTTTCTTGATGAGTGTACGAGAAAAGTAACGTGAAAGTAACTTGTAAAATAACGAGTAAAGTAATCCGATACTTTTCTGCGAAAGTAATTTGTAACGGTAATCCATTACATTTTAGGTTCGGTAATTTGTAATTGTGATCCATTACATTTTTCAAGTAACGGGCACAAGTCCGCTTAGACCTATGTACAGTGCAAGTTCGTCTGCTTCTTTTGTAGGAGTTTTGGTGACGTCAGGACGCCGAGCTCTGATTGGCTCTGATTGAAGGATAGTGGGTAGACCTCAAAGCATGCTGCTTTGAGGCCTACCCATCGAAGGATAGCGGGTAGACCCCAATCAGAGCTCAGAGTCCTGACGTTACCACAACCACTTCACAAGAAGCAGACGAACTTGCGCCCCGCATAGTCGTTTGCAGGTTCAGAGTGCAGGACAAGTTCCTCCCACGAAGCCCTCCACTCTTTCCACTTTAGCAGAGCGAACGCTCGAGAAGGAGGAGGAATGAGCAACACCTACTAGTCTGGGTGTTGTCGGGAGTCGCTTCCTCTCCGGCCTTCGCTCTGTTATAGTAGAGAGAGTGGAGGGATTTGTGCGAAGAGCCCCTCCTGCACTCCTAACCTACAAAAATCTATAAACGAAAAACGTCTCCGCTGTGGCACTTGGCACGCGAAAACGTTCTAGAAGCTTCAAATTTCTTCGAATGCCGGGGGGTTAATGACGGGGATTTCGCGTAAATATATATACTTGGCATGTTGGTGGTGCTGTGCTATCGAGACTGTCACCAATCTCCGGAATTCTGATAATTCGAACTTTGGGGACGGAGTTTCTCTTGCTGGACTAGGGGTTTTGAAATCTGTATATATTCATCGGATCATCTAGCCAGATCAGGTGTTTGCTCAAGTCAGCTGCCCTGACCAGTATGGCAATATAACGCGTAAATAGTATTCGCTCGAAAGCAACATACTCGAAAAAAGAATGCTTAAAATTGTAAGTATACCTTTGTTTAGGAGAGGATGTATTACTCGACATAAGAATGCTAAAAGGGTGTGGCTATGGGTTTAAGTTCAAAAAACACTCTTTTTACATCCTCAGTGTGTTTAAAGGTTAGTGCGTAGATCATTTAACAGTGAAGTCTTTCGAAGGGGGTCTCTAAGTCCACACATGTTCACTTCCTTCGTAGGCTCTGTACGACTACAGCGCCCGCATCGCCATGCAGTCTTCGCAGAGGCCATCTGTCGTCTCAACAGCCTGATGGAAGACGGAAGAGAACGTCCCACCAAGGTCCAGTCGGCAGTAATGGCCGTTAAGCGCGTCGCGTACAGAGAGTGACACGGCCAAACGGACGGCCACTCGAAGTTTACTTTTCGAGTAGTCGAAGCAGTTATTACCACCAGTTTAAGCTAGGGAGCCTCAATGTCCTTCTGCTTAGGATGATGACGTCTTTTGTACTAGCACCCGATGCCGACAGCACGCTCTCACATGAAAAACACAAAGGGATAGCCGTAAGCAATATGCCGCTAGTCAACAGCAAGAGCTCGTGTCAAAAGGCGCTCATCACGCGCTTCAAAAAAAAGAAAAAGAAGCATTCTGAACAAACTCGTCAGATGTCATCCCCCTGAGCAAACCGCGCATGAAGGCACTCTAGTCTGAGTCAACTCCATCCTCAGAGTTTTGAGAGATAGCAAATGGCTGGTTACTACGGTCACATCGAGATATCTCGATGTTGAGATGAGCTACCAAAGAATGCCCTGGCGAGGGTTTTGTATCTATTGATTTTAATTTAATATTCGTTTTGTTGTTTCACCTCGTTTAGTTTTCTCTTTACGAGGTGTGTACTTTTTGACTGGTTATGCTGTGTCCGTAATGTTAGTTGCGCCTTTGGCGGAGCGTCCATCTATTAGTGAGTGTCACGCAGTCTGCAAACTTGCCTGTTCCTTTTTTTTTTTTTTTGGCTGGGGGGGGGGGATTTTGCACGATTCTTAGTTTTACAATGCCAGTGCAACAACAAGCAACTTCAAGAGACATGATTATTGCGTAACACCACTATAAGAGCAATATGAAATTATAAAGCATGAGGATTGTTTTCTTTTTCATAAATGATTGTGGTCATGTGTGAGTACACCCGCTATGCTTAATAAAGTTTGATACCTCTTTACGAATAAAACTGTTATTTTTTTCTACCATAACCACTTTAGCAAATGGCAGCAATCGTGGTACTACAAGCAAACATTATTTTAGGAATCCAAACAACGTTCGTATCGTCTAGTTATTTGCTTTGTTCATGTCGAAGCGCTGCTTTATTACGAATACCTAACAACTCGGCCAATTATTCATTCTGTTGTGTGTGTGTGTGTTTTTTTTTAATGCTGCTTTTGGTGTCGCACATCATGTACCACTGCCGCGCTCGTGAAATTTTAGTTAGTCTTCATTATCCTGAGGTTAGTGAAAAGAGGCTGCTACGGTCAGTTGAAATATGCTTCGTTCACAGCTAAGTTAAAGAACGCTGGAAGCTACATGCTCTTTGGACCAATCGGTCACCTACCCCTCACTGCCTGATCCCAACTGCGCGCGAGTAAGCTCAAAGAGCGTGATCACGTGATGCAAGAATTGATGGTTGTTTATTAAAGGTGCCCTGTCGAGGTGATAACTCACTCTGAGGGCTCTAAGCACTCTAGAAATCACAAAGAAGCCTGGCCGATTTCTCTATTAAAAAAGGCAATTTAAGCAAACAATGTGAATTTTAAAGCAAAGCAATGTGGATTTCAAAAAGGTCACATATGATTATTCTAGGTCTAAAATCAACGACATCGAAAATCTTTGTCGAATTAATTTTCTAATACACTGTGAACGCCAGTGCCTGCAATGCTCAATAGAACATAATTGGCTATCAATAAAATAAAAACAAATTAATTTCAATACGTGAGAATTCTGTGCCGATTTGGTTAGTACCCCAAGAGAAAGCTGTTCCGCCTGGTCCTCGCGAAGCGAAAATGGTGCAATCTTAAAAAATAAAATACTTTTCAGAAGGGCCAACTACTCGGATACGGAGCATGACTGCCTAGCGTATGGAGTATCTGCGCGTTTGCCCAAGAATAAAATAAGAAATGCGAAATGCCAGTTTTTTAACCATGACTCGACTAATATATTAAAAACAGGTGCTAAAAGTTCTGGCGTGTGGTAAATACCAAAGAAAAAAACAAATTTTCTTTACTACAAGGTGACGTAACACTTTCTCCTCATCAATCAGCCTCAAAATTTAACAATTTTTTCGTTAGGGTATACCGATGAACTCCTTTTATTTGAATTTCATGACGCAGAAACTAATTTTGAAATGGAGGACCTTAACATACGTATTGATGGCGTCGTCAGTGCTATCGAGCGTCTACCAGAAAAATCAAGTCCAGGGCCAGGGGGGGTGCTGGAAATTACTCAAACTAAGTGTGTCAGGCGTTCTACATGCCAGCCTATTTCAGCAGCACTTGACACTGGCTGTGTGCCAACTGAATGGAAGTTAGCGAATGTGGTCCCAATTCATAAATCTGGCAATCGTAACTGTGCATCAAATTACAGACCTATGTCACATCTGTTTCATGTAAACGTTTAGAACACATAATGTATTCATCAGTAATGAGTCACCTTGTTTCTAACAATGCTCTTTTTCCTAACGAGCCACGGCTTTCAACGCGGTCTTTGATGCGAAACCCAACTATGTGAATTATTAACGGACCTCCACACCGGCATCCATGCATCCTTGCAGATTGACGCAGTGTTGATAAATTTTTCGAAAGCTTCCGATTGTGTTCCACACAGTCGTCTTATTATAAAGAAAAAATTAATGAACAAGTACTTTCATCGGTTCGAGAATATTTCTACAATCGAAAGCAAACTGTAGGCGCAAACGGTATAAGCTCACCTCCTCTAAACGTAAAATCTGAAGTACCTCAAGGATCTGTAGTTCATTTCTAATTTATATAAATCACCCTCCTAACAATCTTTCATCGAAACTTCGTCGTTTCGCAGACGACTGTGTGGTATACCGTTAGATATATAATCAGTCAGATTGGAATACTCTACGAAGAGACCTAGATAGCATCATTGCGTGGTGTGAAACAAGTCAAATGCAATAAAACAATGACCGCATCTCCACGTGGTGAATGATGTTTATTGGGGCGAAGCTTTGGTGGTGCTGATGATACTGATTTTATTGTTCATAGGTAGTGCTGATGGTGCTGATTTTTTTTTATTGCTCATAGGTAGTGCTGAGTTCCGGGTTGCGTTTCGACTTCATTATTTGCTTTATGGTCGGTGAAATGCAGAGCCAGTGGTTCTTCTAGCGGATCAGCTTGGATCCGCTAGAAGCCGTGGGAATGCATCTCCAGTGCTTAAGTCAACGGTTCATGTCAGAAAGAGAATGTGTGGTATGGAACGTGGTTATATACGCATTTGAGCATTTGACCGCAGCGCCCTCTCGTCTGTAAACGTTGAGCCAATGCATGCAAAGTTTAACGCGATTATATACGCATTTGACCGCAGCGCCCTCTCCTGTATAGACGTTGAGCGGCTACATGCAACGTTTGATCCATGACATCCCCAGCTCTTGAGTTACTACCACATTTCAGAGCCACCTACTCGTCAGCCCCCTACTCGTCCCGCAGTCGTGGCCGAGTGGTTAAGGAGATGGACTAGAAATCCATCGGGGTCTCCCCGCACAGGTTCAAATCCTGTCGACTGCGCAAACATTTTTTTTTTTCTTTTTTTAAGAAGACAGATGGATGGCAATCGATGTGAGCACGGACGGACGGACGGACAAGGCTAGACCTGTATTAAGGTGGCGATGCAAGCGAGTTGGTTCATGACTTAGGAAAATGGAAACAGCGCGCAAAAAGACGAAGACAACGAGAGAAGAGCTCTTCTGCTCTTCTCTCGTTGTCTTCGTCTTTTTGCGCGCTGTTTCCATTTTCCTAAGGCTAGACCCTAAGGAGCTTCGCTCTTAATACAAAAAAAAACAATAACATTTGCTAACCGAGTTTTTATGCTACATAATGATTGAACTATCATGAATTCAAAATTAGATAAAGTAACTTCATATAAATATTTGGGAGTTCATCTAACTACTAATCTTTCCTGCAATGCATTTTTAAGAAGGCATTTGTACATGTCAACAGCAGAAACTAAACTACTAGCATACACGAACCTGGTTAGACCTAAATTGGAGTACGCATCTATAGTTCGGAACCCGCATCAAAAATCTGTAAATCCAGGCTAGAATCTCTATAAAACGGGGCAACTCGGTTCTTTCTAAAAATTCCTGCACCTGTAAGCGTCACTCGAACGAAAAAATCAATAGGATTATCAGCGCTCCAGCAGAGAAGATATCTGGTTAGGCAACGCCACTTCCATGAAATCTATCACACATCAACTGAACTTTGCAAAAATTACGTCCTCCCGCCCACTGGTATTTTTCCTTGTCATGGTCACCCTAACAAAGTCCATATTCCCTTCGCCGCCAGAACTAACTTCTATAAATACTCCCCGCTACTACGGGCTAGGGCCGACTGGAATGGGCTGTCAGGCGAAATTGCTCTCACCAGAAACGACGACGGTTTTGTAGCACTATTGCTTGAATCATAGCCGTGACAATCGCTTTGTGTCTATTTTTTTTTTTCTTGAGCAGCACCTGTACTTTTTTTGTGTGCGTGACCGAGCTGCCGGCGTGCGTGACCATGGGTCATGCTATTCGTCGTTAAGTCTGTTCAGCGTGATGCTGGGTTTCTTTATATGTTTTTCATTTTTAAATCATTGTGGGATTATGTAAACGTTACATGTATCCCCCCTCGATGTAAAGCCTCTCTGGAGTTTCTAAGCTGCTTAAATAAATAAATAAACCATCAAAGATCGAACGCATTGGGGTCATCTCCGGCGAAGGGAAGAGCATTGTTCCGGCAGCCAGGACGACATGTGATCAATGAAGACGGGACATTTCGTTGCGATTGCAAACACTGTGATTTCAAAATGCGCATGCTTTTGTAAGTCATAAAAGCAAATAAGAGTAGTCGAAAAATGTTAATATTTTGCAGAGAGGGAGCATAGTACTGCGATAACCGTCTCAAAAACGACGAACCATAATTTTTTTTTTTTTTTTTTTTCGGGGGGGAGGAGTGATTTATGTTTGGTTGTCAGCTCTCGAGCGCGCGCTCACTGGGTTGAATCGTTCCCTCTAAGAAATGCCTGCACGTGTACTTCCCCGCCAAACACTCAAAGAGCCAATCTCTGCGATTAAGGAAATCAGCTCAGCGAGCGATGAGGCTGAAGATCCGTTTAGAACTAAAAATGAAGTCTGCGCTGTGGCATTATGCAATGCAAAGCGTGCTTGCATTGCTTAATGCCACAGCGCAGACTTAATTTTGAGATCTAAACAGATGTTCCCCTCCTCATTCGCTGAGCGGATTTCGTAGATCGCAGAGATTGGCTCTTCGAGTGTTTTGCGGGTAAGTAGACGCACAGGCATATCTTAGAGTGTAGTCCGGGCTGTATGGGCAACGAGCCGCGCGCAATCGAGATATCATACCGCGGCTCTACCGCTCGGAGGCGTGAGGATCCTTCGCTCGCTATTGGCTGACAGTGGTCCTGGAACACACCGGAGATGACCTCGGTAAGTTCCAGTCTTTGATTTTTTTTTTCTTTTTTTTTTTTATTTGGGAAATTGGCCGCGCATCGTCGTGATTTTGGAATTCCTAGGATGCTTAGAGCCAACAGAGTGAGTTTTCGCCATATTTAGGCGATCTCAGAAACCTCCTCGGGGCACCTTTAAAACATGAAATGCCTACTAAACTCCGTTTCAGCTTATGTTGTATCGCAGCGAAGGCTGGAAGCGCAAGCCCATAGCGTTGACAGCTGCCCTTACTGCACGAGAGCTTGCGCCGCCGATATCTGCCCCAGAGCAAGGAGCTCGCGCTTATAGCCTTTCCTGTGGTACAACATAAGGTGCAACAGAGTATAGTGGAAACATGAACACCAGAACCTTGTCCATACGTCCGTGTACTTCCCCATCAGACTAGGCGTGGAAATGAGGTTATAGTTTCGCGTGACGTCATGGCGTCAAATCGCCGTAACGCGCAATACCAGGGCGTCAAGGGATGTTTATTTTGCCGCTAAATTTAGGAAGTAAATTCATATAAAAGAAGTTCTTTATTCCATGAAACCACTGTTAATGTCCTCTAAAGACATTTAAACGACCCGCTCATTAAATGCTGCATTCTAAGCATTACAGGACTTCGAAGATAAAGGTCGAATTAATTTAACTTATTTATTTAAGTGAAAAACAGAGATACAGTAAAAAAGGGGGCGTGTGTTCTACAGGGTGGAACAAGGAGACGGCAGGCTCTTTAAATCGACCGGAAAATTCGGTTTCTTAACCTATCGCGCTACGACTTTGTGCAGCGTTGCCCACAGATGGTGCATTTTTTTTTGTAAAATTTTCAAAGAGCGAACTTACCTGAGGAAAAAGTAAAGAAAGAAAAAGGCTTAGCTCCTATGGAAACGCAGCGACGCCATCGCTCTTCAAAGAGCACGGCGCCGTTTCCCACGGGACACAAGAGGTGGCGCAACGAACGCCGCCAACGAACGAGCATACGGCGCGCCAGCGTCTTTAGCAGACAATCTTTTCGACTCAAAAGCGGCGCGCGTTCCGCAGGCGGCGACAGTCGCAGAAACAAAAATAGGCGCGGTAACAACAAGCAACTGCAGTTCCTTGTCTGCTAAATACGCCGGCTCTTGGAGTCGTCTGCTCGTTCGTTGGCGGCAGTTGGCGTCGCGACCGCTTGCGCCATCTCTTGTCTCCCGTGCGAAACGGCGCCGTGTTGTTTGAAGACCGGTGGCGTCGCTGCGTTTCCATAGGAGCTAAGCCTTTTTCTTTCTTTACTTTTTCCTCAGGTAAGTTTGTTCTTTGCAAATTTTACAAAAAAAATGCACCATCTGTGGACAACGCTGCACAAAGTCGTAGCGCGATAGGTTAAGAAACCGAATTTTCCGGTCGATTTAAAGAGCCTGCCGTCTCCTTGTTCCACCCTGTAGATTAAAAAAGCGTGATTATATCATTCCGAAGTTAATTCGAGTCTGCCCAAAAGAATAATTATTGTTAAAAAAAGGTTCGCTTAAATTTGCCTGGTGGATGGAAAGTTTAAATAGTTTCTCCACTCTTGAAATACAGTTGCCAAAAAGGAACAAATAGAAATGTTTTAATTCATCTATTATTTCTGAACGCATGAAGGATGAATCTAACAGACGATTAAAAAACCCTTTTCAGATTTCTAAACCCGTCTGCCGTGGGAAAAAAACATGTTGTGCTAGCGTATTCGTGCATATATATCGTCTAAGTAGTGTTTTGTGTTCTACATTTTTGAATTTCAGTGTCTGCGTATTTAAGTGTGTGTTCGAAAAATGTAAACCTTTCCACTAGTCTTGTTCGCTACGTAATCAATACGTTAATTTAAAGTCAATTCGAACTCCACGAAGAAAGGAACACAGATATTTTGATCTATGTATTGTTGCCCAAGCTTCTAACGTTTGGATGTTAACCTGTTTAAGTAATTTCCACTCTCAAGTGCAGTTTCTGAATCTGTGAAGCATGAAACTAGAGGCTTAACTCCACGGGGCAAATATGCGGCGAATGACGACCAACGAACTCGCCTGGCTGCTTTAGCTCTTTGCCGCGGTGCCCAAAAAACCAACTGTTCGCCGCATATTTAGCAGAGCTATACTTCGTTTCACGATAACTTAGCGAGCTGTCGAGGTTTCGGCCCCCGCGACCCACTAAGAGCGTCGAAGCAAGGCAGGAGACTATAATCCATGGTCGAGGCCACGGAGGCCTTAGGTGCCTCGTTATTGCCACAGCACCAGCACCGTCTGCGACAAAAAGTATTTCTGAGCATCTTTTTCTTTTAGAAGTGTTTCAGTCAACCTTTTCTGACCGCCACACTACATGTCATGGGAGAAAGACGAAGATATGTTACTTTTCAACGATACCTTATACGGATCAACACTTTTCCGAGAACTGCATGGCTTTTGAACGATGTCTGAGCGATCGCAGCCGTGTAATCAACAGCTCCCGCTCAAAACATCGCCCGTGTAATCAACAGCTTCCGCTCAAACAGCAGCCGCCATAGATTCGCCGGTAAATGGAGCGTACAGTTGCCTCATCAACTGCTCTTGAAGAGCGTGCTACTTTAGCGGACGGCAATGTTTGTGGCGGTGGACGTTCGTCCGAAGTTGGTTAGTTTCGCAGCAGACGACAGCCAGTTCTCGAGGCCTCGCAGTTCTCGCATTGACACGAACACTCGCGGGACGTTATGTCACGTGCCTCGCTCCGACGCTCTTATTGGGTCGCGAGGGCTGTAGCCTCCACAGTTCGCCAAGTTATCGTGAAAAGGAGTGTGCACTCTAAGAAATGCCCGCGCGTCTACTTAGCCACAAAACACTCAAAGAGCCAATCATTGCGATCTAGGAAATCAGCTCAGTCAATGATGAGGCGGAACATGTGTTTATACCTTAAAATGAAGGCTGCACTGTGGCATTACGCAAAGCAAGCATTACGCTTTGCATTGCGTAATGCCACAGCGCAGACTTCATTTTTAGGTCTAAATGGATGTTACGCCTCATCATTCACTGATCTGATTTTCTAAATCGCAATTATTGGCTCTTTGGGTGTTTTGCGGGTAAGTAGACGCACAGGCATTTTTTAGAGTGCAGTGTTAAGCCGGGGTCACACTACTTATACATCATACAAAGGACAGTCTGCGTACAGATTCGAACGTAAGTCATCGCGAGGTTTCGTGCTTCGAATGCCGCGTGGCAGTGAGTTCAAGGAGAAACCTTGGCACGCTGTATTCAAACCAGGGATATTGCGGTGACTGATGTCTGCAGACTGTCTTTTGTATTATGAGTTACCTGTGTTACCCCGGCTTTAGAGACCAAGCATGCTCCCCGCCGTATCTGGACAATATATTTTCCAACAAATACTTGAAAGCTTATTAATATTCAAAAGTGCACTATTATAGAATATAGAGCACTTGCTGGTTTTGTCGAATTGTTTTGCGCTTTTTGCGAATATAACGTGCTTAAACAAACTTTTTATGTGATAGGTTTTAGCTTATATTTTCTTTTCCCTTTGGCAACACTGGCAGTCCCGCTGTTCGTGTCGGCGGCGTTCGCAGCTTGTTCGTCTCATGGAGTTCCGTAGTGAACGAATACGCGGCGGTGCTTCGTTGTAGATTTTTGCCGCCTGAATTTCGCTGTGAAAGTTTGCCACATGAAGTTCTGCCTTAACAGTTCGTTTTCGATAAATTTCCAGTAGTATGCTGAGTTCATCTGCCGTGTGGGGAAAGCGAATGATACTAGCGTACTTCAGCATGGATCTAATTAGTGTTTTCATTATCACGCACTTTGATACCGAGTCTGCGACTTTAAGAGTTTGTCTGCTTGTAAGATGCTTATAGATTTGTTCACAATGTTATGAACCTGATATTTTAAGATAAATAAATGATGAATAAATAACTTAACAAATAAAATAATTCATTAAATCTAAAGCCTGAATATTTAAAATAGTCAGCATTTTCATGTCTTTCCTTCAGCGGTTTTTTTTTTTTCAGTTATTACATTACTACAGTGTTTGTGTAATTTATTTGCATCTTGAACCTCTTGGTCTTTCCTGAATCTTGAGTAGCGCACTTTTGAGTTTCAATAAACTCTGAAGAGATGCCTTCGTTATATAACGCATTAATCTACACTGCTTAATTGGTTGCGGGATAATTTTGTAAATAGGTCCAAATACAATTTTAAAAAAAGTTGCTGAAGCACCGACTCCTGGGTGCGTTCGAAGTGACAGCAAGTTATGCGAATGATTCTCTATAGATTTCAATAAATAATGTTCAACTAAGTTTATAGGCAGTAAGTAAATAAATGAACGGCAAGTTTGTTCGTTGCTTTATGAAAACTTAAGTCAAGATTCGAAGAGAACCTTAGTCAAAGCTTGCCACAATTTTATAAACATTACGTTTGTTTGTTCCCCGGTCATTTAATCTAGCTAAGGAAAAGTGCATGTTGTTAACTGGTTAACAGTTAACAAGAATGTTAGGAAAACAAGGTAGACAAGGAATGAGATATAGAATTAAGTTCTGAAGGTTGATATCATTAGATTAAAATCACTACTCATAAGTTTATTACATACAATAAAAATTGGACACGGCCATGTAATTAGATAATTCGCCTTGTTTCTTGCAATCACCAAATGTGTGCATGTGTTGGTGTTTTTCTTTGTCGTTTGAATGGGTAGGTAAGGACTTCTTACCCCCCCCCCCCTCTTCTTCCAACAGAAAAGCAGCAGTTATTATCTATAAATAGCTTATGTACACTTTTCGTGCCGCCGTGAAAGCTCGTTACAAGGCATCAGGCCCATGAGCCTTTCGTGCGTTTACAGTTTACAGCAAATTGAAAAACGCCAACCTCCGAATTTTTAACGTCCAGAATCCCTGAAGAAATGTGGTCTTAAAAGTCATGAAGCAATGTGTTGTCCTTCGTATAAACTGATTTAAAAAGAGAAGCGTACCTCGGCAGTACGTTTGTCGACCCGAACGGGAGCGGTCGTGTTTGAGAGAGGTAACTCTGCCATAGTAGGTATAATCCATTGAACTCAAACCGGTGCTCCTCAGGCATTAGAAGGCTTACAAGCGTGTAAGTTGTCGCAGAAATTTCACGGTTGCTCAACTATAGCGTCCCCGCGTTCGACACGTAGGGTTCAAGAATGGTGCGAAGAGACTCGGGCACCAAGACATGGGGATGCCAATCCTCACCCACCCCCATTGATCGATGCTGAACGTGTCCGTCTTCATAGGGAGCGAACACGAATGCACAATTGGATCGTAAGACCCCTACTAGCTATAAGTTATGCATTTAAGATTTGTGATGCGTGAATAATGTAAGTCAGGTATTTGGTTACGTCCTTTCTGTACCCTACTGCCCATACACTCACTGCAGCACGCAAAATTCGTTTCACGTACCCCAATGCGGCTGCGTCCCCGACACAGCCTATCCGATTTTTACTTAGGCGTTAAACTGCTGTAACGCCGGTCCACAGGCAGCTGATTCGGGATGTATGGCATTATTTTTTGTTCGGGCAATGAACCTTTTCCCAGTAGTTATCTGCGCGTGCGCCTACTCTCGTTCTCAGTGTGCTGCCGCCATTACCGGAGGGCAGCCACGCTATAGTCACGCCGTCGTGCAAGTAGCAAATATAGGAGCCAGCGTTTGTTTAAATCGTGTTGTGATAGTGTTCCTCGTGTTTCTCTGCAGTCTGTCGGAGCTGCGCGGCTGACTTGTTTTTGTTGATATCGTCCTGCATCATCATTGGTGGCACGGCAAAGCATCAACACTGAGAGATAGCGTTTCTCATTGAACCCCCTTCGAGGAACGCCATATGTAGTGATGCCATGCGGTGATACCGTTCTCTTACTCCGCAGTTTGTTGCCAGATCGAAGGGGGAAAGAAAACAGTAATCGTTTATTTTTCGCACCCTATCGCCCAATTGGTACACGTATACCAACAACGGAACAAAATAGATCGAGCCTTTTGCTATGGTGAATCCCTAGGTTCGGCCTGGCAGCCGAGGAACGATGCGTGTGAATGATCAAACAATGATGTCCTAGCCGTTGAGAAATACTTTCTAGAGAAGAGAGCGCAAGAAACAGTTCGGCGCACATTACCACATTATGTTCGGCGCACCGAGCGCTTCACTCGCACGGGGATAGAGGGCGCCTAAGTACAGGGTCCCTCCCAAACCAACCGCTCCGGTTGTTTCTCCCAGCGCTGGTCCCGCATTACCTCGCTCCCCGCTTCTTGTTGTACATCACACTGCCACGCCGCCCCTAGGTTGCCAGAGTCCATAAATCTGTGTCCTCTTCCTTCCTTCTTCTTCTTTCTCGGGTTAGGGCTCACCATCCTGCGCGATAGTGACACCTGTGATCGACACAGCACCAAAGCAAAACACGAGGCCAGCCACTGGCCGCACACCACCACCACACCACCACACCGCGAAAAAGGCGAGCACGCTACCCCGCCGACACCGTGGCCGCCGAGGAGGGACCTCATACCTCAGCGCCCTCCGCGGCGGCGCGGAACTAACTACTCCTGGTTCGAGGCTAGCTCCGAACACGATCTGGTCGCTAGCTCCCCGCGGGAAGAGGGGCCAGAGTCATCACCTAAATGTGTTGCTTTCACCGTGGGTGTAATGTACCTTTGAAATACCCCGCATCAGCCATTGTTTGTTGTTTTAAACGTTAATTTGTTGGGTTTTTTTTTGTTGGGGGGGATAGTTTTTTAGACTTCATTTTCTTTAGAGTGTGGTGTGCAAATGTCGAGTGAGTGAAAGCGATGTTTACCAAAAATATATATATAATAAACATCGCTTTCACTCACTCGACAAACAAGCTGTTGACAAAAACGATAATGAAGTAAGAAATTAGCACTAAATAAATACTTCACTTAATTAAGACAAGACGATTATAAAGGCAAGAAATATTGTTAATAGACTAATTACAACAATCGCGTAGTTCTAGGCAAGTGCGTGGCTTGTGAGAAGCTCAAGGGGAAAAAAGCACGACGTGGTAGTTAGTTGGCAAAAAATGAAAGCCGTTTACAACACCGTGTAACGCCGAAATAGAGCGCAGCTCTTAAGGAGGGGGAGGAGGGAAGGGTATACCCCTCCTCTCCTCATCCTACCTCCTCCTTCTCCTCCTCCCGTCCTCCTCCTCCTCCCCTCATCGTTCAAGCTCCTCCTCTCCTCTCCTCCTCCTCTCCTCCTCCTCCCCTCTTCCCTTCTCCTCTTCCCCCTCCTCATCTTCCTCCCCACCTCCTTCCGCCTCTACCTCCTCCTTTCTCCTCCCCCCTCCTCCTCCCCCTCCCCTCTCCCTCGTCCTCCCCCCTCTTTCTGCTCCTCCTCTCCGAGCGGTGCATCATGGGAAATGTCCCATAATGCACTGCGCGGGACCCTCGTGACATCACACGTGACGTCACGAGGGTCCCGCGCGGTGCATCATGGGATATATCCCATGATGCACCGCGCGGTTACGCCGACGGCGACGGCGACGCCGATCAAGCCGGAAACGGGCGCCTACGAGCTGCGCTCTAAAAATCACGATAATGAAAGTGAAAGACAAAGAAGACTTACGAAAGATAATAATGCCTTGTAATAATTGTTTTTTTTTAGAGCGCAGCTCTTAGGCGCCCGTTTCCGGCTTGAGCGGCGTCGCCGTCGCCGTCGCCGTCGGCGTAACCGCGCGGTGCATGTTGGGACATGCACCGCGCGAGCCCCCCCCCCCCCCCCTTCCGAGGTCACGTGACCTCCCTCCCCCTTCGAGGTCACGTGACCCCCCCCCCCCCTTGAGGTCACGTACCCCCCCTCTCCCGCCCTCCGAGGTCACGTGACCCCCCCGGAGGAGATTGAAGGATGAGGGGAGGAGGAGAAGGAGGAGGATGAGGAGGGGTATACCCTCCCCTGAGTACCCTTCCCTCCTCCTCCTCAAGAGCTGCGCTCCAATGCGGCGTTACAGGGAGTTGTAAACGGCTTTCATTTTTTTTCTTTTGAGTATTACAATTTGGAGGCACTCCAAAATAGGCAAACAGCGGATGTTTTTGGAGGTGTTGTTTTCAAAAAAAATCTTTTGGAAACAACAATAGCAGGAGTGATTGTTTGTCTATTTTGGAGTGTATATTTTAGAATCGAACACAATGTGCGAAGTGTTTGATTTTAGTTTGATCGGATTTCTGTTTTAGATAGGGTGACAGTTAAAACAGCACCGTCTTCAGCGTGTCTTTATGGTGCTCCGCGGACATTAGATGGGGTGACAGCCACCACGTTAAATAAATTTAAATTGTGGTAATTAATATTCTAATTGTTGATTTAATGCTTCATGTGGAAATTACAGTTAAAGGCAGTAACAATTAAATTTCAATCTGATTGAAACACTTCGCTTAAAGTAGGGTTTCCCGTATGCAATTATAAGTTCCTGCGTGTTTACCAAATAATTTCGAAGCTGGACCCAGAAAGATTGCCAGGACTTCCATTTCTAATGATGCATGGAAGATGAGCGCACTTGTTTCGGCGGATGCTTCATCATTTTGAAATACTAACGGCAACCGCGAAGGGCGACCTCGGAGCATCCGCCAAGAAAGCGCTACCGAGATGGTAGGGAGTTTTAGTAGATCGTTTTTAGACCGCACGCTGCGGGGAGTGGACCCTGCGGGCACGTGCTCAATCATGCTTCAAACGACGGCACGAGCACCCGCTAGCAGAGCGTAACTCTAGAGTCTAGACTACGGTCTACTAAAGGTCTATAATTACGAGGTACGCGAAACGACTACGACGCAAGTTCCTACGTTCTTTCCGCGTTCAGTTCTTGATTAAGGCGACAAAAACGAGAAACCCAATTGACGAATATGTCGAATGCCAGTGGCATTTCACACCATGTAGAAATTTGCTTTACCTCTTGATTGACTCTCTTTAAAACTCCAATATTACCATGATTCTTAAAACCAACAATGGAAAAGTTAACACATTTTAGTATGATAGTGAACTTATAGGCACGGTTCAGTCGGCCGCCGCTTCTATTCAGCGATGTCTTAATTCTTCAGTCCGTTCACTTTTCTTGCGAGGTATTTGTGAAGACGGCCAGCAGCGCGCTTCCACCGAGCCTACGTCATCTATCATAGAATAGAATAGATGAATAGATGAGAGATGTTGGTTATGCCCTTTGCATCGAGCGGTAACTTGCGCCACCTAGCCTAGAAACATTTACACCTCTCCCCTTTTGATTTTGCCCTAAATTTCGTCTCTCGTTAAATCATCTACCCCACCAATTTTGTTTATTATAACGCGTCTCTAGGCCTTCTCCACCAAACGTTAAACCCCCTTTTTGTGATGGTAACTCCTTCCTCCTTCGTTCTTTCATCCTCACCTGCAAAGCCCAGCACTCCCGCCATATCGTTATATCCTTCAGGGGGGAGGACAAAACCCCGTGAACGTCAAAACCAGATGTCCTAGCGTCTCGCAATCACATCACAATGGCGTAATTTTGATAGATATGTACTTTTGATAGATAGACACATTGGATAGGCAGATAAAGACAAAAGGTAGACATAATGTGTCTATCTTTTGAAAAATAACTATATGTTTTTGTCCTTATCTTCCCGTTCTCGCATCAAACAGTAAAAGCTTCCCCGTGATCTATGAAACACCTGTCTTTTTTATGTCCTCTTTTTGTAACATAGTCATTGCTAAAGCTAATTTCTCTAGAATTCTTTCCTCCCAAAATTCTTTCTGCTTTTACTCTCTTTCCCACTGAACTAGTCTCCTCAGCCTCATCACGCAAGTGTGTAGGAACTTAATTTTTAGCTGTCGCGATTGGGTTGGTTCATTCTGTTAATTTTTTATGTATTATTTCTTGTATACTTTCCGTGCCTACAACGCACCTTCCCTTTCAGTTAATCTTTATGTTTTATGCACTAATTGCCGCTCTCTTTCTCAAACGACGACCATCCCAAGTCCCCGTGTACCCCGCGTCTTTTCAATATTATCTTAAAATTAAAGTCAAGCCTTTTGTATCTCGCGCGACACGTATGTTTATTGGATATTTCCCCCAAAAAAAAACAAAATAACCTTTCTCTCAGAGTGATTAAAAAAATTAATTACCTCAGCACTGGTCTTATCAGTCTGCCGGCAAACACTCGAGTCGACGTACCTCGTGCAGAGACTAATTTGTTTCATGCCACGGCTTCTCCGCCCTTAAGTCACTGAATAGAACACAACATTCAATGACACTACTTCGCTCCATGGAAGGTGAAACGAACCAAGTACGAGCCAAGCAAATATCATGCGTCAATCTTATTTGGGTCATCGTGAACACTATGTATTTTTTTAAGCGGCTATTTCATCAGCAACAAAGGTAAAAGTTTCTGAGGACATTCGATGTGGGCGACGTGGAATAAGAAATACTGGACAAGCCCTGCGCCATCACTAAAGACTATAATGCCTCGTCATTACGAATGGAGCACGATATGGTCTGTCATTTATCGACGCCCTCCATCCGTCTAAGAGGAAAGTTGGCCCCCTGTAAAAATTTTATGAGTGTCCCTTTTCATTTTGCAAATAATAAAAAGCTAAATATAATTGATGGTGGCAATTTCATTAACATGCTAAGCAATACTCTTTCAAGGGAGAACCGGAATAATTAATAAACTGATATAGTTGTCGTTGTGTAATCAATTTGCCGACCAGGGTAAATATTTCCGCGACATTGATATTTTATTACTAACTACAAGGAAAGCCGTATAGGATTTCAAGTGCTTAGTTATGACGACCTTAGTGATCATTTACCCATGTTTATGTGTGTCAAGATCAAGTGCGCAAACAAAAAAGCATTAGTCTCTTCTGTGCCAGTTCAATGTATTAAGCCGAGCGGTTTGGACAAGCTGGCACGAAATGTAGCCAACGCAAATTGGTGCGATGTTTAAAAAAATGAAGATCTAGATGAGGCGTACAAGTTATTTCTAAAGTGTTTTGAGGATCTTTATAGAGATAATTTGTTTCTGCACATTAAGTAAAATCTAGAAACGTATTTGAAATCCGTAGATAACGAAAGACTTACTCGGACGAATAGATATAAAAAAATGTGCTCTATAAAAGGTTTGTAGGGACTAGACATCCCAATGACCTCCAGACTTTCAACATTACTTTCGTAATCAACTTACAAAAGACCTGAGGATAGGCAGAGTGTTATTATCACAATTATTTTAAGTCATCAATGGGTCGCACTGACCTTATGGGGAACAATTTAAATTCTGTTGTAGTTGTCGTTCAAATAACATCAAAATCTTTTGTCCTGGTGGCGTGCAACTAACTGACGCGAATTTATCAAATGCATTCAATGACCATTTTATTCATTTGTCTTCAAATAATCACACAGAAATCGCGCGTGAAAATTTAAAGTTTAAAAAAATTACTTATATTTTTTTAATGTACAGTAACTGACACGAAGGTGTTTACTTTTTTTATTACGCTAACAAATAGTCACAATTATGCCTCTGATGATAGAGAAATTTGGTAACATGTTTTAAACATGTTACCAGATGTGTCCAAGACATTTTCATCTATGTGTAACATGGATAAACAAGTTTTACCCCTGCTTTGCTCATATTTTTAATTTGTGTCTGTTAAACGAACTGTTCCCGCAGCTCATGCAAATAGCTAAAACGTCCGTAGTGTAGAAAAAGGAAACAAAACCGACTTCAGCAATTACTGACCCCTTTCAATTCTGTCAGTGTTTCCAAGGGTCTAGAAAAATTATACATACTTGTCTCTCCGACTTCATAGAAAAGCATAACATAATTACCAATGAATCAATTAGGTTTTAGAAAAAAAAAATCTATCCACAAACTTTGCTTTGCTTTAACTAAAAAATAATTTTCCGGAGTTTTTGTTTCTTTTTTTTTGGGGGGGGGGCGGGGTTGCCTTTTATATTTTTATGCATTTCACAAATGTATTTGATAACTTAATTCATACATTACTCCATAATAAACCTGATTTCAACAGAATTTCGAACCAAGCAAATATGATGCGTAAATCCTATTTGGGTCATCGTGAACTCTATGTTTATTTAAGCGGCTATTTCATCAGCAACAAAGTTAAAAGTCTGCGGAGTAGCTCAGTGAAGTATTTTAGAACCTTTGTTTTTTTTTCAAATTATATTGACGATATTACTTACATAAATCCAGTAGTTAAAACTGTTATATACGCAAATGACATTAGCCTCGCTTTTTTATTTTGTCTAAGAGTGGTGACAACCCCATCGACAGCGCAAACGAGACATTAACAGCGGTGCAAACCTGAACTTCAGACAAAGCCCTAAAAATCAATATCAGTAAAACTAAAGCGATAATTCTCCGAGCGAAAAATAAAAAAATGCATTATAACAAACACCCTTATCTTAAATTTTAAAAATAAACATAAACATTGTAGAACATTTTATGATTATATGTGTTTTTTTCTAATCAATATTTGTCTTGGGACAATTATGTAAATGATCTACTCACTAGATTGTCTACGGTCGTTGGAATAAACTTTAGTAATCGTTTTAACTTTAGTAATCGCTCGCGTCGAGATAATTTAATTTTTCATGGTATTCCTGACAGCCCTTCTGAAACATGAACTCAGTCTGAAAAAAAACTTTGCGCGGCTCCGAGCGTCGCACTAAAGTTAGATCTTGGTAAGACTGATGACCGTATATCTCGGGCCCACAGGCTGGGCAGTCTCGTCCCCGGGAAGTGTAGGCCTGTTATAGCTCGTTTTTTGACGTTTAAGTTCCGAGACGAAATTCTAGCATCAAGGAAGATGCTTAAAGCTTCTGGGTTGTTCGTCAATGAAGATTTTTGTATGGCGACAAGAACCGGGCGAAAGAAATTGTATGAATTTGGAAAAGAAAGTGGCCATCAATTTTCGATACGTTACAACAAACTGTACATAAATAAAAAGTGCTACATCTATTCGCCTGATACGGACTGCGTGTGTGAACAAGGTCGTACAAGGTAATAACTCGTCCCCAACAGTAGCCCAGTCTGTTTCTACGTTTGCTGGCGCTGACAGGTCGTTATCTTAGCAAGCATAGCGCACGGTAGTACTGGCTGTCGTGATTTATCTATTTGACTCTAATGTCTGTAGCCTGATTAATAAACGTGACGCTTCGTCATCTGTTCTTGATGACTGTTCGGCTGACGTTGTTGTTCTGACAGAAACTTGGCTTTCTGCAAAAATAGAAGACTCTGAACTTTTTGAGTGTGATAGAAATTACGCTATTTCCCGATCTGACCGCGATGTTAAAACAAATGGCGGTGTGCTTATTGCTGTAGCGACTGATCTAATTTGTAGTATTGTTATGTTCAGCACCCCTTTAGAGTTTCTTTGCGTTTGTGTTCAATTAAGCCAGCAAAAAAAAAAAAAATGTTTTGCGCATACTACCGATCACCGAGCGAAACATCGAATTTTTGTAATCAGCTACATGACATTCTAAATTGCTTAGTCTTAAGGTACCCATCAACTCCTTTATTTTTAATGGGCGACTTTAATTTCCCTCAAATCAATTGGTATGGTTCCTGCCCAACTCTCACTACAACGTCAGCAGAGTCTCTGTCTTTTATAAACGTTTGTTTGGACTACATTTTTGAGCAGCTTGTTACTCAGCCTACTAGGACTGGTCCCACTTCGGCTAATATACTTGACCTAGTCCTTACTTCCGACAACGCCAGATCTCGTTCACTCTCTGTCATAATTTCCTGGCTTAAGTGATCACTGTTTTATTCATCTCAGTATAACCGCGCACGTTGCTCGACAAGTGTCTGGTGCGAAGACAATTAGAGATTACAAAAGGGGAGATTATATTTCAATAAACAAAGAGCTTAAATTATTTCTTGAAAGCTATTTGCCTGGCTTCTTTGATCGCTCTGTCGAACACAATTGGGATTTGTACAAAAACAAAGTCGCGTCTTTGATTCGTGAATATATACCACGTCGTGTAATTTCAGGCAAACAACGTTCACCCTGGTTTACTACCGTTCTTAAAAGACTACAAAACAAGAAAAAAAGGTTGTTCTGTCAAGCAAAAATCGCGAACAATGCCGCTCGTTGGTCCGCCTACCGCGACACGCTATCTGCTTACCGTATACTTATCAAAGAGGCCAAACGCGTCTTCCTTAACAATACACTCCCATCAAATCTTATCTTGTAACCCCTCTCAGTTTTGGAAGATCATAAAACCTACTAAGAAAGGCACGATATCACTTGTTTCTGATGGCCAAGTTATTCGCAGCGAGGAATGTTGTAACGTGTTAAACAATGTTTTTGCTGCGTCATTTTCAGTTTCATCTTCTAGTAGTATAGCGCATCTGTGTAATCGTGATTTTTTTCCAATGGATCCTACTGTCTTTGATTTTGCAAGGAATAGCGAACCTTATTCGGAAGGTGAAACTTTCATCCTCTTGTGGTGTGGACGAAATTAACTCAGTTTTTAAAAAACACAGAAGTATACTCGTCTAAACTTGTATCTTATATCTTCACGCTGGTGATGATGATTTTGGGGTTTAATGGCGCAAGAGCTACGAGGCCATCTGCGCCAAACGATAGTAACACTCAGCATACTTTGGTGAGGGTTTTACAAAAGTGCAACCTAGGACTTGGTAAAGCTATATTTGGTATAAAATGCCAATGCTAGTAAGAAAGTATATTACCCCGCTAAAAGGGACTATGGGAGTCTCCCCCAGCAGGAGGGCCGGATTAAACGCAATCTGTTGTCGAAACAACTCAGGAAAATAAACACGACGCCTGGCTCCAGACCGGGTCAGGACCACGAGATATGTAAGATTGTAAGAGTATCACCACACTGATCACAAATAGGTGTATCTTCCCCCCAAAGCAGGTAATTATGAGTGATAAAGGAGTGCCCAACCTCAGACGGCAGAGCAAGGTTTCATAAAGACGACTCTTGCATGAAGAGCTTTCCCAGGCTCCAAGAAAAGGCTTTGTAACGTGGAGCCGGTTTTCGCACACCCTGTCGCATTCCAACTGCCAACAACGAAAAAGTGATGACCTTACTAAAGGCTTTATATCCTGATATAGTAAACAGGAAGACGATTGGACAAGGTTTCCCACAGACCCTGCAAGCATGTCGGGCTTCTCGGTGCCCTCTATACCAACGTGACTAGGTACCCAGCAAAATGTTATGCTTTGACCGTCATGTAGAGTAGTGTTGAGTTTACTCTGAATTTCTTGTACAAGCATGTTCTTGGTGTCTTTAACAGAGCAAACTGCAACAATCGCACTCTGAGAATCAACAAACAGAACAGCCCTAGTTATTTTCTTATGTAGAATGTAGTCTATTGCCATTGATACTGCATAGAGTTCTGCAGTAAAAATGCTGGCAAACAAATTCAGTCGCTTAACTTTAGAGAAGCGTTCTGAATACACAACGCAGCCAACAAAAGATGAAGTCTTGGCGCCATCTGTGTAAACATGAAGATAACCACCATACCCGATTTCTACTTCACAAAACTCTTGCAGTATTACAGCATGGGAAATGCCATGTTTGTTAAATTTTGTGAGCGACCAGTCAAAGGCAACTGGCAGTGTCTTCCAGGGAGGAATACGGTCGTCGACATTTTGAATGAGGCCAACCTGGTCCAATGAAAGATGCTGTGAAGTGCAAAGTTCTTCAATGCGGGAGCTTAATGGTGTCACGATGCTTGGCTTGTTGTTAAAGAGACGGGAACACCTCGACCTTGTGAGGGAAGAGTAAGTGGGGTGTTGAGGGTCAGCCAGAATCTTAAAAGCATACGTTAGGCTAAGATATCTACGTCGTTTGTTCAGTGATAGCTCATTAGCTTCTGCATAAAAACTTTAGACAGGGGACGTCCGGAAAGCACCCGTTGCTAGTCTCAACCCAAGGTGGTGAACTGGGTCCAACATCCCGAGTGCAGATGGCCGGGCCGATCCATACACTACCGCACCATAGTCAAGACGAGATCTTACAAGGGCGTTGTACAACCGTAGAATACATTTTCTGTCAGAACCCCATGACTTATGAGATAGAACTTTAAAAAGATTCATAGACTGAAGACATTTAGTTTTTGAAGTTTTCAGGTGTGAAATAAATTTAAGCTTTTTATCAAATATCACACCAAGAAATCTGTGCTCTTTCCTGACAGCTACAGGGTTTTCATTTAGGTCCAGTGATGGATCCAATGACAGCCCACAACGCAAAGAAAAGGGTACACAGACTGTTTTGGATCCAGAGAACCGAAACCCGTTATCGTCAGAGCCCACTTAAAAAGTTTGTTTATGGCTATCTGCAATTGGCGATCACAGCTCGAAAGGTTACAAGAGGAAGACGAGATCTGTATATCATCAGCGTAAAGAGAATATGAAGCAGAAGGAGGTGGCAGTCATGCAATTGAATTCATTTTTAGAACAAATAAAGTCACGCTCAAGACTCCTCCTAGAGGGACTCCATTTTCGGCACATTGATACTTTAGACCCATGTTGTTGTAAAAAAAACTATGTCCAAACTCCGGTCTAAAAACATGCTTTTCGTGCAAGGCTCGTCAAATTATGAGGCGCTGGAGAAATGCAGCATTCTGCGTTAAGTCCTTATTTCGAACTTTTTTTGTTTCGCCTTCCGCCCATTGAAAAGCATGCGGGAAGGGCCTTAGAACGCACCTGGTATCGCTGCGCCCCAGCGTTCTTCCGCAACAAGAAGTTCGTCTGCTTTCCTTGCCGTCACCATGGCAACGAACGCCGAATGAATAGAAGCACGCACGCTACCGCCGCGTGAAGCCAGCAACAGCTGAGGCCATTTTACGAACGCCGTCTGCTAGCCAAAGCCGAACGCGGTTTGTCAGATCAACCGCCTCCGCCGGTGCGCCGCTAGCAAAGACGACGAAGCTGAGACACGCCGACGGCGATCGAGCAAGCAACAACACCGCGGGACGACTGCAACGGCGGCATTTATTGGAATCAAAGGCGCGAAATAATTAAGAACAATTTTTATTTGAATCATAACACGCGATATCCAAGTTGGGGACCACATACCTTTGCTGGGTCTTTCCTGTGAACCTTTTTACAGAGACACGGGGTGCCGCATTAAAAACACAGCTCCGTTTGCAAATATGGGGGCCCTGAAAAGGGCCGTTTAGACCCGCTACCAGAACCTATAACTGACGTGACGATCACTTAACGAGCGGTTGGCGCATAAGTTGTCTTTATGCACGCAGGCGGGCGACTGGCTCAGCGCAGCGGATCACTCGAAGTTACCGGGAGGCCGTCAGAATCCTCGTCCTCCGCACTATAGGGAAGGTCCCTGGCTGCGTCGGGGCTGTAGATTTTGGCGGCCGCGGCGACGAACGACTGGAATCTATCAGTGTTTCCGCGCGCCTTCTCTCTCCTCCAGAACATGAACTTTGCAAGGTGACCAGTGAAATGGTGGCTCTCGCGCCGTCCAGATGGAAGAGAGTTTTTGACGGGGGCCCAGGTGCCCTCCACCGTATTAGTGTGCGCACCAGTGTTCGGGTCGCAAAAGTGCAGCTTGTGGTTAACGGTGAGGTGCGTGAAGCGAGCGTCATCTGCAAGCTTGCGATAGCCAGCCCAACAATCAGTGATTATTCTTGTTCCAGGGCGGACCCACTGGGCTATTAGCCCTAGCAGGGTTTTAGCGTCACGGGTCTCTACGGAAACAAGAAAGCAGCACCCGCTGCCACGCAGCACACCGCCAAAAACCCACTGGCCAGGCCTTAAATACCCGCGATGGTACTTTCGCCGCCCGAACATACTCTCGTCTAGTTCTACAGTCACGCCTTCGCCGCCAATCATCTCTGAATGCGTAAAGACGGCATTTACCACAACCTCCCGACAAAGGCTCGTCCAATCAGTTATTGTCTTACTTGCGACATCAGTCTCCGCTGAATGACGGCGCACGGTAGGTTCTGGCACCAGAGGTAGATGATCTTCATGAGTTGGGGAAGCGTCAGGTGCGATCCCTCGAAAAAGGAACCGCTCCGTACCGAGACCTCGCCCCGGCACTGAACCTTGACCGGCTTCCTCTTGGGCACCTCACGAGTCATCCATACACCGCATCTCCAAGAATGGGTTTACTACGGTTGATCGAATGCCATTTCATCGAGCACTGGCCACGATCTCGAAGCGAAGACGGTTAGAGAAAGCAGAGCCTCACGCCTGCATTTTAAAAAAAAGGCTTCGCGTGTATCACGGTGCGCGTGCTGTTAAGATGCCCCCCGCTGCGCTCCCGCCGCTTCGCGGCGGCATCTGCGGCGGTCATTACAAAAATGTTAACTCACCTGATGTACCCGTACACGCCCTCGAATTCGCGCTCATCGCCATTTCTCTAAATGGGTTATCTATAAAGGCATTCGATAAACGGGGGTCATAAAACGAGCTTCTCACCGCATCTCCAAGAATAGCCATCCGCAGATCTAGCGCGGACTTGCAGCGTCATTGCAGCTTCGCACTCTGGGCACGCACGAGAACCCAGGAGCAGGCCCATGCCCTGAAGCAAATTAATTGCTTCAAGAGGATCTTTCATGGCGTCATGAAGACGGCACAAGTTAAACGCCATGGCACTGCGACGCTCGCCTCTGGAAGAATAAAGCGCCGAGGGGGCTAAACAAGCAGAACTGTGCGCTTCTTTGCATTTATTATTTTTATTTGATCCGCCATTTTATACCTCGTGACACAATTCTAACAAACTCATTGGTTGATCGGTCGGACCACACCATCGCGTGACAAAACAAACGCCAAACGTATGTCCAGAGACGGCATCGTCACAGAGAAGGGAGCTGTCGAACCCAACAACAAAATGAAGTAACAAAGTGAATAAAAAGAAAAAAATAAGAAGGGAGCCGTTGGGTTTTTCGGACGGCGTCTTCTTTGATGAGAGCAAGAGCGGCCGTGCTGCTCTGCCTGCTCGAAATGTCCTGCTTCTTTTGTTTTTTTTTGTTTTTTTTTTTACCCTAGAGGGTGTTACGACCCTTATTTGAAGCTGATTTGTTAATTTAATAACAAACAACGCGCTGAACAAAGGAGGTAGGAGTCTTGGCGTCAGAATTTAACTTCGTAAAAGAATGAAAAAAAAAAAACGAATGCACAAACATACCGTATATTACGCAATGCAAAACGTCATGTTTGCATTGCGTAATGCTACAGCGCAGATTTAAAGGACCATGAAGGCAGTTTCGAAGTTTTATTCGACGATTGAAATAGATGTCAGGCACGTCTCAGATACTGTTGACCAAGTTCTAGCCCGAACAGAATTTGGGTGCCGCACCAATCGGCAAACAGGCGCGGTAATAATAGCGCCGGGAACGATGCCTGAGACCCCACCGAGCGGCGGCAGAAAGGTGAACTTAAGTGCGCCGTTGAAGCGTGACGACAACGGGCTCCTCGTCTGGCGATTGGTTCAAACGATAGACGCGCTCTTGGTTTCGATTTCGGTGCTGAGATGTGATGAAAAAAGTTCATTTGAACGTTGGATAATCTTTTAAAGTTGTAGTTGGGATTAATAGGTTTCATACCGTGTATAAAGCATAATCTGAAGCGATCCCTCCGTTTGTCACTGGTTGAACGCATCCCGCACTGCTACCTCGGGCGCGTAACAAGCATCGAGCAACCATGGAAAAAAAAAGAAAAGGTACGAGCGCCGGGGCGGCGGACTTTTGGTTCTGGTTTCGTGCGTCGTCTCGTGTTCGCATTGCGAACGGTGTATCACCAATCATGCCACGTTATGTGCAGTAGTAGGTTGCGCGAAAGGTCGGCTAAGACGTTTGGTCGATCGGGCGACATAGTTTGCATAAACTGCCGACGATGCAGCAATGCGCAGCATTTGGTTGCGCGCCGTCGTCTTGCGTAGAGCTGTGGACAGCGGTGTCAGGATTTGTTCGTTGCATTTCCGACCAGAAGACTTTGAGCAGCACCTTCACGTCAGCCGGAGTCGCTCTGAGGCGGCGACCGAGGAGCTGATGGTAGGTCTGGGGCGCCTTCGTAAAGCGCCAATCCAGAGTTCTGCGTCCTTACCAGCATCTCCCGTGCAGTCGGCGTGAGGTCGCTGAACGGGAGCTCAAACTCGTTTGCGAGCGCGGCGTTGTCGCCCATTTCTTCCAGGTTTTCTTCACAGACCGCCGTGCACTATAGCGAACCAAGGGAACCACACTGAGTGTGCACTAAATCCTACCGATGCCGACAGTGCTCCCTGACGTCACTTCTCTTTCCAGAGGCGAAAAAGGGAAGAAATCTGAATGTTTGTTTCGGTTTCGCAGATTTATTTGCAGGTACAGAAATAAGAGTCACAAAGTTCTAGAAAAAATTGTGTGGCATGCCAGGACCCCAATGCTTCTGAAAACACCTTCTTAAAAAAAAAAAATTAAATTGCCTTCATGGTCCCTTTAATTTTTAGGTCTAAACAGATGTTCCGCCTCATCATTTGCTCAGCTGATTTTGTAGATCGCAGAGATTGGCTCTTCGAGTGTTTTGCGGGTAAGTGGACGCGCAGGCATTTTTAAGAGAGTAGGACCAAGACTCATCGCCCGTACGCACCGTTTCTCCGCTTGTCACTCGCCATGTTTTCTTTTTTTTTTTTTTTCTTTCGTCTTTGGTTTAGATACGGAATCGGCCAAAAATCTGACTCCTCCAAAAGCTCGCTCCTCCTCGAAGGTCAGACGTTACAGCGAAGGCGAGCGGCCATTGGCAGCGTCCGCGTTTCTCCTTCGGGTGATTGACAGGCCTCGGTGAGGTGTCAGCGAAAAATTGCTCCAAAAGCGAGGAACACGCACCACTTTTTTCGGAGGCGCGCCACTTTTTCGGTCGCGTTCGGACGGGGACTCTTGTTTCCCGAAAAATAGTTTCGAGACACAAGATTCGCCAGCAAGATGCATCGTGTGAATAGACCTTTAGAGTATCGGCGCTCTGTTCCCCGATATTGTTATGGGCGCGGCCACATATATATTGGTGCTTAGTGCAGAGCAGACGCAACTGCCGATCGTCATAATTCAAAAGTGCGACTTCCAGCATTAAATTCGGTGTTAGGGAGCTCATGTAGTCTTGATTTGATCTGTCACCAACTGTTGAAACATTTGTGGGGGACGGAAGAGCCTTTCTTGTGATTTCAGCTAGAGCGTCAGAAAACTGGCAATCATGATTTTAATCCACAAAATGGATAAGTGTCTTTACTCTGAAGCGCAGCTTATTTAGTGGCACTAGGTTCCCCGGTTCTCCTGCTCAGCGGGCACGGCGGAACTGCTCGCGACCATGGATCGCGAAATGTCATTTCCGAATGCAAACAAAACTCTTTACTGTCCGAATGTAGCGCTGCAGCCGGTATGAATTTGTAGCTTATTGGACAGTTTTAGTATTGCGTATAGAAGCAAACGCAAGCTCTGAGCGCTGGCTTTAGAGTTGCGTCCACGCTGTGCAAACGCATGGTCGCCGTGCTCCAATCCAAGACCGAAACTTTGGGATGCACAGTGTGGAACACGCAATCCAAACACACAGTGTTAGCGCTCGCTCGTATACGCAATACTAAAATTCACTACTGTTTCACCAGTTTCCAACGCCAACGAAACATGCTGCAGTGAGCAGAGGTGCAAGCGGTTAGGCGTTCCTTCGAAATGAAAAGGCTGAGATGGGCAAAACGACGGCGTATAAAAATTATGGAAACGAAATTTTCTAACAAAAAGAAGAATTAAAAAAAAAAAACGGAATTTTATATTTTTTTATTTTTGTGCATTTAGCCCGAAGGATTGGGGCGACTTTGGAAGCTAAACCGATTGCCAAAAGTCATGACTTTGATAGTTTTACCCACAATTTGTGTAATTTTACATGGATTCCTCAGATTAGCTAGAATGTTTTCATTTATTTTACAAGATTTCTTTATTTTATGACTCGTTAATTAAATATCCTGCAATTGACAAAAGTGATGATAATTTGTGCACATATGATTGCCATACTTTTTCGCGCGTTTGAAATTAGATCATGACCAACAAATTGTATTAAAGCTTAAAAAACGATGTAATAAACTATCTTAATTGTATTATTTTTTTTATTTCATATTGATACAAATTGCGGCATTGTAGGCTACCATTAAATGCCATGATCACTAGAATACGCCATTTAACAATAATAGTCTTTCCAAAAAGGTCTCATTTTGTGTTTCTTTTTAGAATATGAAAAACTCTGTCATCGTTATCAAGATATATAAACAGTCAAACACTGGATGTAATATAAAGACATATGCCTCACGCATTGCTTTAAAAAAACACACACTTCTGCTGCCTGACTCGGATTCCGTCTTTGTGTTTTTGTAGTGAGAACAGCGCTTCTTAATTTATACGTTTTGTGAGCATTCTCTAAACTCATCACCCGTAGCGATATTTTGTAAAATTCGCGTTAATTTTGTTCTTCTTGAGTTTGGGAATAATGTTAAAGCAAATTCTCATCTTAATACTCAAAACCCCATTAAAAGGCGACCGCAGTTCCTTATTCCACATGAAATTTATCCGAGCAAGAAAAGGTAGCAAGAACACAAATACGAGTAATATCAGACGTGATTTTTTTTTCAACAAACACAATATTTTATGCTACGTCTAAGGTGTATGAAACGCCCTGTCTTTAATTGGATACTGAACTCCACAAATTCTCTTGACGTGCCTGGATCGAACACGTAAGTCACAAAATAAATTTTTCGCGAACTTCTTTAGTTCAATAATTACGTTGTGAGACACATCTTTAGTTATGAAAGAATCCGAAATTAACTCCTATACTGAGAATTTAAATCCAAAATAGAGGTTAGTTTTGGTTTCATTCCAAATTAAACATTCCTCCTGGCCTATATATTACACTAAACACCGTGTTTGTTTTTAGGATAAGGAGGTAACCTCTGCTTATAACACCCTAGATTCCTCGTATTACCAGAAATAATTGGTGTCGCTCCGTGGAGCTAACCCAGTAGACAGGCTCAGCAACTGGTATACCGGCACGCATCTCCAACTCTCACTATAACCGTCATTTTGGAAAACGAGTGGCGCCACCTATAGTGAATTGGAGTGGCGAATACATAGCTTGCCAGTAACGCGTCATTCGCGGCCATGCCGGAATTCTATGTGCCGTGATAATTCGGAAACCGTGTTACTTTCACTCCGCAGAAGTAGTAGATCGAGGGAATCAGTAAGTAGAAATAGCCGTCAGTACCCAGCAGTGGCAACACCTGAAAGCTATGTATATGAGGTGTTCACTGGCTGCCATATTTGAGCGCGCTATTCACAGTGTATCCGGAGCGGGAGGGGGGTTATGACGTCTGCAAAGAATGGCGATCTTGATGGTGTGGAGTGCTCGATGCTGAAGCACTCTGGAAGTTTTAAGATTGCCACAACCACAAGAGCTCGAGGCCATTGTTTTGAAGCATTTTTCCGCAGAACGAGCGCTCACGCTAGAAATGCATGTCTCAAAGCCAGGAGCGCGGGCTAGCTGGCGCTTGTAGCTGTGGCTGTAGTCTCAGCTTATCGGTGAACGGAGTATACACCATTTCAATATTTGAAAGTCATCAGCCCAGCGTGCGACCTCATCAGCCCAGCACGCGCATGTTCGTCGCTTCGTTAAGCGAGCAAATCACGCGCCATACGCGCGAACATTAAAATGGAACCGGCCAGGAGCCCTTTTTTGGAAATGTCTATTGTAAATGCGTTAGCCATCTCCGCCAAGTCACGTTCAGGACTAATTCCACGAGCGAGCCATACTGCCGCGAACTGGCGCTGCTTCTCAAAAACTTTTGACGTGACGCCATTCCAACGGAGCTTCACAGACCGCAACTAGACGCAATTTCGAAATCTGTTAATTCGTTTTAAAATAAGTTTTCTTAACTTCTCTGCCTGGAGCCCAGAAACACAAGTCTGGGCTATGGTTTCTGGGCTGCCGGGACAACATAGACCACAACTAAACGAAGAAATAAGTGCAAACATTACATTTCGTTTCCGTATCCCTCTCGACCGACTATTCGTGTCTGTGGGGATCGGTGGCCGAGTGTGTTTACGCATTGCTGCATGAAGCACGGGGAGCGAAAGCTTGCGCTTCCGACCCAGGAATCCTGAGTCCAATTCCAAAATTTGCCCGTTTCGGCCTGAATCAGTGAGGTGCTGGCGTGCGGTTATGGATTACTTGTGCATGATGCACGATAGTATTCACTGCGCTTACCAAGTGAGTAATCTACTGCGGGAACACCAAACCTTTAAAGGGGCGGTGCAAAGGTATTCAATATAATGATTTTTACTTTACACGAGCTTACATGGCACCAGTGGCTCTCAAGGATATATACTCGCACGCAACGCCACTGCACTCTAAAAAAAGCCCGTGCGTCTACTTCCCCGCACAACACTTGGAGAGCCAATCACCGCAACTTACGGAGGCAGCTCAGCGAATGACGATGCCGAAACATATGTTTAGACCTAAAAACGCAGTCTGAGTTGTGACATTAAGCAATGCAAAACGTCACGCTTGCATTGCTTAGTGTCACAGCTCAGACTGTGTTTTTGGGTCTAAACATATGTTTCGGCATCGTCATTCGCTGAGCTGCCTCCGTAAGTTGCGGTAATTGGCTCTCCGAGTGTTGTGCGGGGAAGTAGACGCACAAGCTTTTTTAGAGTGTGGCCAAGAAACTCATTTGTCGCGGTGTCATTTCAAGGAAAAAAGCGAGCGTTTTCATTCAATCTCTCCTTCTCAAAACTTGATGACGTAGCTGGGCGGTCGAAGTACCTCCCAGTTGCGATATTTTATTGCTGCTCATAGATGGGACCCGAGCATTGCGTGGGCACTTGATTTGGGCTCGTGATACTAGATAGCTGGAGAAGAATTCGAGTAGTGGCCCGCGTCGAATCGCTGCAATGACGCATAACAATGTCTGGAACTCAGCGCGTGCCCTGTGATTTTTCAACCTCAGCGGGTGGCTATGATCAACATTGGCGGCATATAATTAGCTCCAGATTACGTTGCCACTTGTTCTGGATGCGAGTTTAGAGGGTGAACACTGCTCTTTTTTTTTTTTTCCGCTACTTCGATTGCGTGAGGTGAAAAACGAACGATCTTTCACAGGTCATTAAAGTCAGGAATCCGGCGTCTCCCCAATCCCCGGATGAAGCCTCAATTCGGCTAGAAGTTTCAATTCGGCTGCATGCTTCAGTTTGGCTAGATCCTCGTTTCAATTAGGCTGGACATTCCAAGTTGATCAACTTGGACACCCAAGCATATGGTGCCCCCAATTTTGAAGACAGACGTTAACTATATCCGTATCTCGCCTTAACATTTGCAACCTGCGAGTTCAAATCAATAACTTCAAGCAGCTAAAAGGCTTTGGGCACAGAAACATTTCTGTTTGTGTTGTTTGTGTGTGGAGCTGCTGTGCAAACACCAGGGCCCGTTTGCTCGAAGCGCTAACCGCGGCTAAAGTTAGCCGCAGTACCAAGGAGAGGGATTTTGAAATCACGTGACTGGCTCGGTAGGTATGAGGGGAAACATGGCGGTGCCTCGGTGAGTGAGCGCCACTCGCTTTGGAACTAATATGTCGTAGTAGCTGCAATATCGGGCGCGTTAGTCAGCAACGAATGGTGCCGGAGGCTTTCGCTTTGCCTTACCTCACTTAAATCGCAAAACATGAGCAATGACCTCGCCGCATTTTTTAGATAGTCTTTGGATTCTGGCCATTCCTAAGCCTAAATGAGCACGATAATTGTCGGCATGGCAACGTCTTTGGAAAGCGGATTGCCTTGACTCAATCGGCCGGGTATTGATAACACACATAAGCAGACAGCGTCCTAATAGACCTTTTTCTAAATGCCCCTAGCACCGAGGTGCATGCTACGAGTGTAGTTACACGCGTTGCACGTGCTGGCGTGTGCAGTAGTAATTGTTCTAAAGCAAAAAGTCTAAAACTAATTTTGCCTTGCACGCGCGTTCGTCAAAGCCTTATTATGATTATTTACTTCGAATCTTTTATAAGAGGAAGGCTAGCGCGCGCGGACCTTAGAACTACACTTCCAGCGTTCTCCTCGATGCTTGGGTAATTTAGAAAAAGGTCTATTGGGACGCTGTCTGCTTTTGTGTGCTATCAATGCGGAGGGCAAGTTCGTCTGCTTCTTGCGCAGGGGGTAGCGGTGACGTCAGAACGCCGAGCCCTGATTGCCTGATGGCGACCCCCCTATCTGAGCGTCGTCTGCTCCTTTCCAACGTCGTCTGCTCGCAACGTCGTCTGCGTCTGTCTTACCTTTCCTGCGACTTTCGAAAGTGCAGAGGCCAGCTTTACGAAACGATCTTACGCCAAAACTGTGCGTAAGACGAAACGTAAGAACAAATTCATATTCACGAAACGAAATTATCGCAAGTTTTGCGAAGGTTACGACGGAATCCTACGACAGCTCCGAAGCTGTCTTACGCACTTCTTACGACCAAATCTGCATGGCCTACAGCGTCGCCCAGTTACTTGATCGCGACGACCAACGGACGTTTATTTTTGTACGTGCTCTTCTCACGCGTCCCGACTACAAGCAGCAAGAAAAAAAAGTAAAAAGTACTTGAAATAAACCAGGACGAACAAGAACGCTGGATCCACAAACACCCGGGAGATGCTCCAACGGCCACGATTCCACGGACACCGACCAAGCGAGCTCGGCAGATAGGCCTAGCAGCCACTCCGACGGTCCTTGGCCAAGATCGTCTGTCCACGACCGGCTGGCGTGCTGAATGGAATATGCCCGCGCGACCCTTGTGAACCCTTCCCGTATGGGCCTCCTGCGTTCCCCATGGGGTGCTGCGAAAAGGGACTTGTTAGGCCTTGTTTTGGGTAGTACAAACTTTAGCGTCTTAAACTGTCACGCATGCAGAAGCGTGCCAGCTCTGGTGCCGAGCGCGAGATCACGATGAAAATACAAAGAAACGACAAAAATTCGAACGCCGTCAAAGCTAAGACGCTAAGCGCGTGAGCCAAGAACAGCCGTTCCGCGCGTTCCAAAGTAGACATGACAAAGAAAAAGAAAAATTAAAGCGTCGCTTCACAGGTGTTTTGACGTCACCACCCAGAGATAAGAGAGGCGTACCCTAGCGGTGGTGTCATGAATTTGGCACTTTTGGTTGTCTTGCGGCGTTGAGTCTGGCCGATTTCTGGAGTCCAAAAGTGTTTTCTCGTTCTTCTTTACCAGACAGAATTAAAAAAGCTCAACCAACGTGCCATAAGTAGTGCGAGGCTCAATCAAGTGAGCTTGTACTACCCAAAATGAGGGCGCTACAGTTTGTTCAAAGCTTCAGCGCAGGAGGCCTATAGGCCAGATGCAAAATCCTTGCCAGCTATCATCATTATGCCATTAGGAGCCGCCATATTGGGGGGTTGATCACATCTTTCAGTTGTGGGCGAAGCACATCTGCATTTAACTCGGTTTGCATGATATTAGGGCAGTTTATTTGTACACTCAACGGGTTGCTGGTTAGTTTCGGTTCAAAGAAGAAAAGAAAGACGGCCGCAAAATTCTAGAAAAGGAATTTTCAGCAACGAGGTCGCAAGACACGTCACTCAAGCAGTGGGGTGCTATGTTGCGCTTTTTGGACTCCCAGGAGACTTGGAAGAAGGAAGTGACGTCAACGACTAGAGCAAACGCAGATTGGATATTGACAGAAGAAAACAAAATCAACATCCAATCTGCATTTGCTGCGTTGTTGACGTCACTTCCTTCTCCCTAGTCTCATGGGAGTCCAAAAAGCGCAACATAGCCCCCCTGGGCCATCCAGGTCAATGAACGGTATTTCTCGAAGACGTCCTGTGAAGGGTTCGTACTGGACTTGCAGCAGGTGATCATATTTTAGTACTACGACTTCCACTTTGCCGGGACTATTGTTTCTCGGGTGAAACCATCGGTACGGGAACCCCCCAATATGGAGGAAATCTGATAATTGATTATGAATACACTAGATGACGCTTCTTTTCGCATATGGTCTATTAGACTTTGATCGCTGACCTCAATTTTACATTAAGAGGTCATTCTCTTCCTCTTCCTCCTTGTTTTCCGAGGCAGCGGTGACTCTCGCCGGTGAAAAAGCGGTGAATCTCCGACAGACGCAGGAAAGGTAAAGCAGCCATAGCTTTGACTAGCAGACGTAAAGCAGACGACGTTAACTGCGCCAACCCGCCGACGTGAGGACTAAGGAGAGAGGAGTCTCGCCGCACACGCAAGGAGGGAAAAAGTATTTGGGAGGGAACTTGCGGACACTCTCGGTTCTTAGCAGACAAACCTCGGCGCCTCGGGACACCTCGCCAGTGAGTCCTTTGACTTCCCTCCTTGATGCGCGTCTGCTAGTTGTTAGACAAAAACAACGTACCGCTCAAGTTTTTTCGTCTGCCTTCTCTGAAAGGCGAACACGAGCTCGCTCGTAAAGACCTGCACTTCCGAAAGTCGCATGAAAGGCAAGACAGACGCAGACGACGTTGCGAGCAGACGACGTTGCAAAGGAGCAGACGACGTTGCAAAGGAGCAGACGACGCTCAGTAGGGGGACGCGATCAGCCAATCAGGGCTCGGCGTTCTGACGTCACCGCTACCTCCTTTCTCATGCGCAGAAGACGAAAATGAGCCCACTTGCGAGGCGTATACCCGGCCGATTGAGTCAAAGCAATCCGCTTTCCAAAGACGTTGCCATGCCGACAATTATCGCGTTCATTTAGGCTTAGGAAAGGCCAGAATCGAAAGACTATCTAAAACATGCGGCGAGGTCATTGCTCATGCTTTGCGATTTAAGTGAGGTATGGCAAAGCGAAAGCCTCCTGCACCATTCGTTGCTGACTAACGCGCCCGATATTGCAGTATACAATGACATATTATAGTTTTAAAGCGAGCAGCGCTCACTCACCGAGGCACCGCCATGTTTCCCCGCACCCTTCCCGAGCCAGTCACGTGATTTCAAAATCCCTCTCCTTGGTACTGCGGCTAACTTTAGCCGCGGTTAGCGCTTCGAGCAAACGGGCCCAGGTGTAGATGAAGAAGAAAATACAAGTCTGAGTTGCAAGTCAGCGCTGCGTGAATGTCTCTTCCTTTTGTGTGCCTGTGCCCGGTTGTGGAGTTTTCGCGCTGTGGCGCCAAGTATGCAACACCAACTCGCCCAAACCTCCATCTTAACATATTTTAGGGTTGCCAGTAGAAAGTTTCACTTTGAAAAAGCGATGAGGACCGAATTTGAAAACCAACGTCGCCAAAAAATTTATGCGGACGTAAAAGTTTGATTTTGAGGTCAGTCATATCTACTTGTGTGTTTAGCGAATTTCGAGGCAAATTTGCGACCTTGAAAAAAAATTGCAGATGTCCTGCTACATTCCTTTTAGCCTCCTGAAAATATAAATCGTTGCAATGATCCCTTACCACATTGTTTTGTCTGAAAACTGATGAAGGTATCTTCTTTTTTTTTTCCAACTCAACTTGACGTAGGAGCTGCCAAGGCGTCCAGTCCCGTTCACGTGAACAATGGCAAGCACTGGGAGAAGAAGCAACCTTTGGACTGCTGTCATCCATTCTTTGGGCAAGTGAATAAATTATTTTGTTTTGAAGCATAGGCCTGGGCCGGCTTGCTAGAACAGCGTCTCAGCTGAGACTGGGTGAAAGAAAGCACTGCAAAGGCTGAGGCGCGCGAGCGTCTTGAGACGCAGTTTGAGTCCCGCTCAGCTCGTGCGCTGGCTTTGGCAGTGCTTTCTTTCACCCAGTCTCAGCTGAGACGCTGCTTCTAGCAAGCCGGCCCTGGTGTTTGCACAGCAGCTCCACAGACAAACAACACAAACACAAATGTTTCTGTGCCTAAAACCGTTTTAGCTGCTAGGACTTATTGATTTGAGCTCGCAGGTTCCAATGTTAAGGCGAGATGCGGATATAGTTAACGTCTCTACGAAATTGGGGGCACCTTATGCATGGATGTCCAACTTGATCAACTTGGAACGTCCAGCCGAATTGAAACGAAGATTTAGCCAAACTGAAGCATGCAGCCAAATTGAAACTTGTAGCTGAACTGAAGATCTGGCCAAACTGAAGCGTGCAGTCGAATTGAAACTTCTATAGCCAAACTGAGGATGTCCGAACTGAAGCGTCCAGCCAAATTGAAACTTCTAGCCGAATTGAGGATGTAGCCGAACTGGAGCGTGCAGCCGAATCGAAACTTCTAGCCGAATTGAAGCAATATCCAAATGGATGCTTCAGCCGGATTGGGACGTAACCAGGGATGGTAAGGGATCCATTCTAATCAGTATTTGCGCAAAGCACAAAAATCGTTGTATCGTCCCTCTAATATTGATAGACCGCGTCTGTACAGCTCTTTTACCCACACTCCCAGCATTCTCTTCGGTGCTTGGTTAAGTTGACAAAATATATATTTCTTGATCTCGAAAAAACTGCTAGCTCAGTCGTTTTCTCTTACCATAAAATTCATTTTAATACCTCAATCAAAAAATTTATGGATGCGCCTATAGTGCAATAATATCTGTGTAGCCTTACACCTGCCGCGTGGACTCAATTCTATGTTACCGTCTATACAACAAGCGTGTTAATTTATGGGCGCTGAGTATCATTTAACCTCTTTATTAAGAACACGAAGAGACAGAGAAAAAAGCAAAATGTACGAGAACGTTTAAATGAGGAGAAGAGCGGCAGAAAGACAAAAACGACCGTCTCCCTAGCCTTGGTACCTGCTTATCATGATAATGACGTTACACTCCACTCATCATTGTCCGCAGTCCGTGGCGTCCACAGATATCCCGGCCGCTAGGGCAGGTTCTCGCAAAACGGCGTGTGATCGTTCACCGGTTCGTCGGTGCACTTACGCCGTCAGAGCGGCTGCATTTTGATCGTCCCGAACTTCGGGCTGGGCGCCAAGCGGTACCGCTGATTATGGTCCCCAGCTGGCGCACGCTGAAGCCCTGGGAGACACGGTTCGCGCACGAGGATCGATGCGATATAGAATGTTTTCGCCGAGTAATCATCTATCAAGCTTCTCTGACGCCGTTAAACAGGATACACCTTGTTGCGGGTGCCGCGCTCGACCGCCATCGATAGCTGGTTCGCTGATGGATGAGCCGCCGGACAGCGAACGGCCTTCCCCTCTGCGATGGTCGCCTGGGCGCCGCCAATAAGTCAATATTACCACTCGTCCAGCTGTACGCGCAGCCCTTCATCCTCGCGGCTTCTTTTCTTCTCGCGTGTAAATGTCTTCATTCCAACACCGCTCACTCATTTAATTAGGGGTTTTCGCGACAACTCACGGGAGCAGATAGCGGCGGCGACTAGGAGTGTTAAGATGAGGGCAGGCTTAAGAACAAGGCGGCTCTTCTGAGGTCTGGCTTTCTATTATGGCCTGCCCGCGGGGACGATGCCTCTTTCGAGGAGTGGGCAGGATTTTGCCTGCGTGGCTGCCTTTCTCGGCTCAAAGAAGAGCTGCAACTTTAAGATGCATGTACGTACATCTCTGGGATAGTGTGGTGGAGGAGCTATAAGAACAGGCGCCTTGTTCCAGTATAATTTAAAAAAAAAAAAAAGAGAAGACCGTTTTTTTTTCTTTTTTGGTTGCACTAGCTGGCTCCAGGATCGATCGCTTCGGCGTTATTGTTGTAAATTCACTCTATTCTATATGCAACTTGCTAAGTAGAGTTGAAATGCCTTCACATCTACATGTGCTACCGAAGTATGTTACCTCTCCGAGAAAGCAAATATGCGGCGTTGCTTCAATGCTGTGGGCATTAGACGTGCCAAGTAAATTTAAGGAGCGTCTTAAAGGACCAACACGAATAGACAAAATCGTACAAATTTTAATATTTGAGAATGCGTGTCACATAATTTAGACGCGTATAATGGAATACATGTAAACTAGCTGAAATTTGCCTTCGTCAAGTGATTAACCAAGGTGTTAAAAGAAACTACGCTGAGAGAACAGTCAATGTGGATCTTGAATGAATGAACAAGCGAAGATAAATGCGCGCATAATACAAGATATACATTTTCATACGCTATAGTTATAGTTGAACGCGTTCATTCTGCATCGTTAACCACACGCCATCAACGATGATGAAGTTCATCTAGATTAGACCTGCAGAACTCGACAGGAAGTTTGGTGAAAGTCATCACTAGACGAAGGAATTTATACAGTCGATAATATTGGTGACGGATAAGACGTTTTGGGGATTGTTGCCTTCTGAAAGCTTATATTGTTTGGAATACTATTTATGAGTATTAGATCTAAGCGATTTTCGTTAAAAAAGAAAATTGACAAAAAATTTAAGTTTTTTTTTTTTTAAATACAACGAAAAACAGACTGTAATAGAGGCACACAGTTCAAAATAGTAACGCTTTTACTGGGTACCACCGGCGCATGCGGTGCACTATACGCACAATAACTCCGCTCAAAGGTTTGTGAAAGAAACGCACTGACGCTAATCGGTCTCATAAGAACAAGACAATAAACGTAAGTCCTTTTTGCAAAAGAATCGAGCAATTTGTTTTTCCTGGAAATGTCTTTTCTAACGGCCTTTGCGGGTGATCGGAACCGGTTTCCTAGGAACTGTCGCCACTTTTTATCTGTTTCAAGGAGCGATGCTGATTGAAAATAAAAACCGTGTTGTGAAACAGTACATTCATGGGTTTCTTGCTGATCGTTGTCTTGGGGTAGTGACACTCTATGCAGCATCCGATCCCGACAGCAGGTGATCACACGAAGAATACAAAGAAATAGCGTGTGAGAAACTGGCGGCAAAGAACCGGTCGACGCTAAACACTCGAGCAGGGAGACGCTCTTCCACGTGAGCTCGTTGTTTAGGGGTCACGCAAGTATTTTTTTTTTTTTTTTGTTTTGCTCAATACTGTTCAGGATGAATCCTTAACGTTGATAACCTACCAAACGTGCATTGCCTTTTCTTTCTTTCCTCGCAAAGGCGTTTACCTCGAGGAAGCTGCTTTGCTGGCTACTTGTTCCGCAGAGTTGAAGTGTGGTCATTTTCCGAGCACAGTCCATCCGCACACGTAAATTGGGTGGGAGTATTCTCAGTCTCCTTCTAAAAGATGATTGGCGGAAGCTACACTTTCGAACGGTCTCTGGTACGAATTCCAGATTGCGGCAACATAGCCCTACATTTCATAGCTCTAGCTTGCTGTTCATGTCTGGTGCGAAGACCATTACCAATTTACACTTCTCCGTTTACTTGCGTTCGGTTGCTTGCGCTGTGTTCCACTCCGATGTGTGCGCATGTTTTTTTAGGCTCCTGTATTCACCGATGTTGAGTATACCTTCTATTTAAAAGTCAGGGTTAACGGGGCTAGTACGTCACGGTGGAGGAGAAGCACCACCGTTTTGATAACCTATAGAATCGATCGGGAGTGGTTTTTTTTTGGTTTTTTTTTTTTTTTTACAGCGGAGATGTTAAGGGCTAGTTTCCCCAGGATCGTGTCCGTCTTCAATTGACCTGATGACACAGAACTCTGGACAGCTATCGCCATCTATTAGCGACGGCGGCAACCAGGCAACCTGCTTGCCGGTTGCCTGGTTGCCACCGTCGCTCATAGATGGAGGCAACCTTTCGAGCCTTTCCACTCTGGCTTGCCGACTTGCGGCCAGCGATTACTTGATTCCCACCATAGTACAGCTTCGCTGGTCTTCCTTCTTTACCAGAGTCGAAAGGCTGAACTTTTTTTTTTTTTTTTTTAGTTTGTGATTCGTACGGCTCAGTGAGAGGTGCTCTTGTCAGCTGGGTATGTTGTTAAATATCGATGCCAACGTCGAATCGGCATTGATCACAGCTAGGCGTTGCTACAAATGAACGTATGCAAGGGACGGGGTTCGAGACGCGATTCGTCCCTCACGAACTCACTTCCTTACCCCTCCACTTTGGTACCACAGGATGGATGGATGGATGGATGGATAAATGGCTGAATAGAAAAATGTGGCTCAATCCTTTTAATCGGGCGGCGGCTTGCTCCACCTGCCCAAAGCATTTGAATAAAGAATTCAGAATTAATGGAGCACGGTACGTAATCCCGTATTGCTACTAGTTCGAGCACGAGCATTTAATTACCGTTCTCCAAAACCGAAAGTTACAATCCTCGTGACGGTGGCGTCTCTACAATCTAGTGCGCGCACTCTCCGCCTTACGTATTGAATGAAAAAAGCATCACAAAACTTTATTCTTCCCTCGACCTTTTGACCACCACTTCAATAACCTGTGCTTGGTAATAGGCCCCCTTCCTAGCGCATACCTTTTCCGTTGCTATACATTTAAAGCCCAAAACCTTTACCAAATAGGTATCGCCTTGGGAAACTGCGGGGCGAAACCCTTTACAATAATGTGTTAAGTGTTCAGCCGTCTCCTTTTCCTCTCCAGGTGCTCCGCACACTGTATCAATGACCATATATTTCTCTCTGTACCCAATAGTTCGTAATACTCCTGCCCCGAACCTCGAACAACCAGAAGCTTTCCCTAAAATTGTCATAAATATACAGGGTGTTTCTTTTTAAACGTAACGGATTTGTTTAAAAAAAAAAAAAAAAAAAAAACCAATGCCGTGAAAGCTATATACACTAATTCGGTTTGTGCAGGTGAGTTATACGGCCAGGGGGGCATACTATAAGGAGGGAATCGTCAAGACAGATCGAAAATTAACTAAAATATGGAAATCAACTTTTGAATTAGTGAAAAGATACACATGGTTCAAATTTAAAACTTAATGAGAGTCCTCGAAAATCACTAAATCAATTTTTTAGAAATATTTTAAGCGATTGTGAAGCGCAGTACTGCGCTTAAGTTACCACTCGTGCAACAGGCACAAGGCTGGGGCAATGATAAGTGACGGAAACACCGCGCGGTCTCGTTATCACACCGGTAGCCTTGCTCCTGCTGCACGAGTGGTAACTTAAGCGCTCTACCGTGCTTCCCACGTGCTTCAAGTCTTCCTTACATTGACTGATTTAGTTGTTTTTGGTGACGCTCAGCAAGTTTCTGATTAGACCCATATCTTTATTTTCAATAATTAAAGCGTTACTTTACACATTTTAGTTAATTAGCCGACTGATCGTTATGATTATCCCCCTATACAATGTGCCCCTGGCCGTATAACTCACCTGCACAAACCGTATTAGTGTAACATTCACGGCTTTTTAGTGTTTTTTTAACAAATTTGTGAAGCTTAAAAAGAAACACCCTGTATACATTCCCAAGCGATATTCTCCTTACATTTTCTATAAGTCTCCAGAGCCAATTTAGGCTGAATCCCCTCTTCTCACATTTCCCTCTGCTTAATTAACTCTCTTCTTAACCGTCATCCCGATTCACGCCCCCATTATTGCTAAAACTTTTCGACCCGGGTTTTATTGTTCGCTTCCTTCACTTTGTATAAGCCCCAATCATGGTCAAATAGCTAAAACCCACATGCCCGTCGTTCCTCATTCATTTAACTTGGCCTCACTTCAAGTTCTATCTTTCTACTAGCTTCCCTACCCTCAAACGACGACCATCCCCTATCACCTTGTAGCTCATGATTTGGTATTTTACCATGCGCTCCCAACGCCTGCCGAGCCACGCCGCGTTGCTTTACGTCTAACCTTGCTTGAATATTAGATTTCATACACAGGACTGCATTTCCAAAAGTCAAACTTGGCACCAGAACTTCCTTCCAAATTATTCCTCACGACTCCATATCTGTATTAATCCCGCAAAAAGTGCTATTCTTCATTACAGCTGCATTACTGTTGCCCTTACCAGTTACATATTTTCACGTGAAACGTCTTTCCTCTCGGTCAGTAGGAGGTCGCCTTCTGAAACCGTATGTAACGAAAGCACGTAACGCTAATATCGCTTATATCACTGCAACCGTACTACCAACGCGCCTTACTTTTGTATTCTTGTGTAGAGAAAATAAGTCATTACACGATCACACATGTGTCGCTTGCGCAATGACGCAATCAAAGCTATATTTAGCCTCGCGCACGGCATTCATAGAGACGTAGCTCTGCTGTAGTACGTTTGTCGATTAGAGCGGGAGTGATTGCGTTTGAGAGAGCTCACTCTGCCATAGAATAGCTAAAATTCATCGAACTCAAACCGGTGCTTATCAGGAGTTATAAGGCTTACAAGCGTGTAATTTGTTGCCGAAATTTGACGGTTACTCGGCTATGGCGACTCCGCGTTCGGCGGGTCTAGAAACGGTGTGAAGAGATTCGGGCAGCAAGACAGAGGGATGCCAATCCTCGCCCGCCCCATTTAACCCCTGCGGAGCGTGTCCGTCTCCATAGGGAGCGAGCACGATTGCACGATTAGATCCTGAGACCCCCACTAACTGTAACATGACCTAAGCATGCAATCTTTGTAATGCGTGAATAAATGTAAGTTGTGTATTTGGTTGCGTTATTTCTGTACCCTAGTGCCCATACAGCCTCTGGAGCAAGCACAAGGCGTTCCGGGTAGCCCACTGCGGCTGCGTCCCCGACACAGCCTTCCCAATTTTTTCATGCTCTCTAAGATAATCTGCACTCTCATGAATCCCTACATTTAGGTAGTTTTTATTTATCTACTCAACCAATAAATCTTGTATTTTAAGTTGTTCCTTCTCGACATCATTAAAAATCATGCCTGCTTACTTACTATTGCTAGATTCTAGACCTAGTTCTGTCATGCTGTACCACATGTATTCATTAATTTCTGCAGATCCGTACTGTTATCAGCCATTAGCACTATATCATCAGCTCATATGAGATCTGGTAACGTCTGTTTGATATCTGGGCCTCCTCTGTAGTATCTATCAGGTAGCTCTCGAAATTCGAACACTTCTGGTGTGCGCATATTTCATTACTTTTGACTCATCATTCCCATAGAGTTATTATAATGTACGCTAGTGGTTCAACTGGCGCTAGTGTCTATGCGACTTCCGTGACGCAAATTGAAGCAGACAGCAACCAGTCTACTTTTGCGGTGCTCCTGTGCATTCCTATGGGAAAACGCGCGTGCATTTTGTCTCTTCGCCGGAAAATAACACGGAACACTTTGGTTATTTGGGTCGTACCGAATAGCATGTACCTTGATTAACACTTTAAAAGTGTAATTGCTTTAGTTAGCGCATTTTTCTTCATTAGTGAACGATATTTAACTTCGCTACATTTCAGTCCCAAACGTGTGTTCCGCAGCATGTGTGTAGAAACAAGCGACGATTCAAAGCAAAATTACAATCGAAACAAATATAGAGTGTGTTCAAGGTTCGCCAGCATTCCGGTGACGCTTTTATATTGATAATATGCCAGTCCTCTCACTATATGGAAATGATCCCGTCGTGCATGAGCGGATAAAAACCTTTAAAACGTAGAGAATAAAGTCCGTGGGCTATAAAAGGTGTCTCTTCGTATTGTTTTCTCTGCCGGGCAGCTTTTATGAAGCACTTGTTCTCAAAGATATCGAGCGCGCGGGTGATATTTTGAACGTAGAACAAGCAGCTTCGCTCAGGGCAGAAAGAATAAAGCGGTACTTATTTAAAATCGGAATAGATTACGTGGCCTTCAATTTATTTTGATCGTACATGCACTGCGAGTTACTGATCCAGTGTTACTGCGTAGTTCTTGCCGCCGCTCTTGATTTTCCAGATGTCCTTCGTTCGTTTGGCACGTATATCCCCCATGCTGGAAATCGCCGACGCCGCGTTCGCGCTAACAGTGTCCGACAGTGCACATAAATACACGTACGAAGCCGTTTTAGCACCGTTTTTAATGCGATGAATTCGAAAGAAAAACGCCGTAACTGACCAATTCTTTCGTCGGCCTGACTGAGAAATGTTCCAAGCTACCTAGTACATACGAATTATTCGTGATATTTGCTCTTATGATCGAGCGCAGGGAGAAAATGTACTCACTTTTTCCCATAGAAATGCATTACCGGAAGTCAATTTTCGACTGGTTGCTGTCTGCTTCAATTTGCGTCAGCACGCTAACGCCACTTGAACCTCTAGCGTACATAATAATAACTCTATGATGATTCCTTAACCATGGGCACGAAACGATTCTGACAGTGTTATAAACGCCCATTTTTCATAGATAGTACGTAGATTTTATCTCACAAATACTGCAAAACCTCCAGTCTATCGTTCAGGACCGGAAGCGTTCAAGTGCTACTTGCACATTGGCGCCACAATTCGTTTCAACTCCGCCCAACGCGTCGCGGTGGAATGCAAGGAGTCGTAGAGCAGTCGGTCGCTGTCAAATGCAGGTGTGTGAACCAGCCTTTAACGTCCGCACTAACCAAAATGGTTTAAATTCATATAAAACCGCCCTTGAGATTGGGATTTCTTCCTCCGTTTACATCTAGTTCTACCAAACGCTGCGCCGTCCGACTCTGATAGTTACCTCGCCGAGACGAAAGTCACAATTTTCCGCTCGATATGAACGGACGATTATTGCCCAGTACGGATCTAATCGGGCAATGTGTCAGTGTTGTTGTTGCTGCGTTTCCCGGTATCATCCACTTCCTCGCAGTTGATCGGCGTTAATAAAGCCTGCCCCGTCGCGAGCAAGGGGAGAGAGACGCGACGGCTGGGGAGACCACCGAGCGCAACGAGGTATACGGCGGCGGGCAGACAGCCCCCCGGTGAAAGAAGATAAGTGGGGAGTGGAATCGGGCTCCCCCATCCGGATATTGCCTGTTGTAATTGATAATTACACGGCGGTGCCTCAAAGGCTGCCCCCCTCGATAGATGCCGCGCGTTATAGGGAACCGACAGGCCAGTTGGCACGAGACGATCTCCTACTCAGCCCGCGCGCCTCGGCAGGCGCTGGTGGCTCATCCTCCTGCTCCTCGGTGTCAATTCTTAGGGAGAACGCGGCAGTCGGAATGTGTGCCAGGTAGCAATTACGTGACGGCAACCCGACGCGGAGAGGGGGGGGGGGGGGGGACGTATGTCCCCCATCTCAGTTTCTCTGACTGCCACCGAAGCCTCCGAACCATTGATGCGGGGCGTCGTTCTTCCAGGGAATATTCACCGCACGCTTGACAAACAAGCTCACGTGGTGTTGCAGCTGTCGTTCATGGCTGATCGGAGGGAGGTAGAGACGTTTGTGCGCTTGGGATATCCGGGCAAATGCCTTGATACGCCGTGATGTGTTTGTGCGCCTGAGAGCGTACTTGTCAAAGGGAGAAGGATCGAACCGTCCCTTGGAGGACTGTTCTTGAGCCCCGAGGAAGGGGAGAGGGAACTGTGGAACAAAGCTAAGAATAATTATCGAGCCTTTCGTCTAAGAGGGTATATATTTCTTTTGTCACCGGACTGCTGGTCCCCAAACAATTGCTCACGTATTGTCTGGAAGTCCTAAAGGGGCACACTTTGAGTCATTGGAATTTGTCTTAGTGTCAAGGGATATTCTATAACAGCCATTAGACTCTAGAGCATCATTTTCCCTCGTTTATTCTTGATTTATTTATCTCGAAGTCTTCGGAGGAAATTATAAACAGGGAGCAATGCTGATTTGCAGCAAGCAGTCTACACTAAAAAAGCCCGTGCGTCTGCTTTCCCGCACAACACTCAGAGAGCCAATCACCGCAACTTACTGAGGCAGCTCAGCGAATGACGATGCCGAAACATATGTTTAGACCCAAAAACGCAGTCTGAGTTGTGACATTAAGCAATGCAAGCGTGACGTTTTGCATTGCTTAATGTCACAACTCAGACTGCGCTTTTTGGTTTAAACATATGTTTCGGCATCGTCATTCGTTGAGCTGCCTCCGTAAGTTGCGGTGATTGGCTCTCCGAGTGTTCTGCGGGAAAGTATACGCACGGGCTTTTTTTAGAGTGTATCAAACTAGATGCAAGTAGGCATAATGGCGGCTTTCACTTGTCCCGCAAAATAGCGTCGCCTTTTCGATAGCACAAGATGGCGTAGCAGTTTCGTGGTATATTATTGAGGGAGGTCAACATTTTCTTCGTTGTAAATGTCACACAATGTCGTGCAGGCTGTTCGATTCGCGTCTTACTAGGCTGCCCAGGTTTCATTTCTAGACTGTCTGCGTCTTCAAAAAACTGCTATTCTCCCATTATCTCAGCTAAAGCCACAGTCAACAAATGCATGAACAGAACAGAGATATCTCTTACCGGTCATGGTGTCAATTCTAGTGGAAAATGTTATATGCATAAACATTTCTTAGTCCAATAAACATATATTATCCAATAAGATCATATAAGAGCATACAAGAGCCTTATAAAGACATTAATAGCAATATAAGATTATATAAGAGTCTATAAGAAAGTTGTTAGTTGCTTATTACTTCTTATAGGTATAATATTATATTGTTCTTATATGTTATTTTGAGATTCTTATATTCTCATATATGATCTTCTCGAACCATATCCGTTTATTGGACCGCGACATTTTTTCTATATATAAGAGTTTTCCCCAGGGAAGCGTTAAAACACTTTGTATTAGTAATGATATTACCATATCATTAATAGCACAAGTATTAGGTGGGCTGCATGCATACTGAAGTTTCAGTAGGTGGCTGCCCATGCAAAAGCTTTACCCGTAATACCGACCTAAATAAAACAGAAGCATAAATAAGCACAAAGAAGAAAATACGAATAGGCACACGCACGTTGGTAAGCATGTTTGTCTTGAGACATGCCTAAAAAATATCACTGATGTCGCCAAGAGCAGAGGAATCGGTGTCCATGTCTTCGCCGCGCTCATCGGGGATATCCCTTCATGACGAAGAGTTTGTTTATATAGTTTGCTATTCTCCAGCATATAAAAGCTAGCAGCAGGAAAACGAACAATGTCGTTAGTTTTAAACACAAACTGGTAATAATATAATGCAAATTTTTAGTAACTAAATCAATGAGCACTTTCTACATTAGAAATTGAGGTGAAGCGCAGTGAATGCACACTATACGATAGTGATGTCACCCAGCCTTCTGCACGATAGCACCAACGTTAGATGTTACCAAGGAAAGCATTTACGCTTGAAATAGAACGCAAAACAAAATAAGATGAATAAAACAAAAACGGCGGTTAAATCACTTCTGTTAGAAATAATTTTAGAAGACTAGGGCTTAAGATTAATGTGACGAAATCTGTCTAAATTATTTACCCAATGTTTATAACCGTCTGAAAGTAATGAGCTTTCGAAGCAATAATAAGCAGGGGAAAAACCACGCATGCAAGCTTAATTATAAAATAGCTAGGATGAAGCATGCACCATTGTTACGGAGGCAAACGCGAGAGGCAAAAATAATGTTCAATAAAAAAATAATTTATAAATGTTTTGCATATTAGTGGTGCTATCCTTTTTTTTGCCTGACATGGGACCGCAGCGGACGCTACGAGCCATTCCAGCCAATCCAGCACTGTCATCATATCACGTGACTACGATCCTCGAGTGTCGCTCCCCTCCTGAATGCCACACGACACTCCTAAGGCATTGCATTGGTTTCTATGGCTCGCAGCTTCGGCTGCGGTCTATTGTAAGGTGAAACCGGGTATAGGAACGTGAACAGATTAAGGCACCCTAAGTGAGGCGTCATCTGTGGATCGCGTTTACACAATGGTTTGTTAAAAAAAAAAAAAAAAAAAAAAAAACACGGAAACTGTATTAATTTGGTGGTTTAAATTCTCTTAACTTCAATCCTATACTTCCTGGACATAGACGTGAAATCTCAAAGCGATGCTCAAAACCTGTATTTCTGGAGAGAAAGTTATGGTTCACTACTTTATGAGCATAAACAGAGCCGTCACTTATACTACTATCAAGCCGAGAAGCCAGAGAAGAGTCACGCATCGAGTTATACAGCTGCGTCAAGAGACTCGCCATTTAGGTTAAAGAAGCTCGAAACCTTCCAGTAAACTATTCACTTTATCGCTCGACGTAATAACCTTGCCTTGTTGATTTGTTTTTGTCTTTCTCTCAGTTTCACGTCCCGCGTACGGACCGATCTCACTGTGTGCTACTCTAATAGAGCCATCGACGCTGTTTTGATTGGAGCCCTTACATTATAACCCCCACAAACTCTTAGTGCCGACGCCGCGAACCGTGCATGCCTAATGGTGAGTTGTCTGAAGTTTCTGACAAGACCAATCACGTTTTCCCCCTTTCCCTCGGTGCGGCAGGTATTCACGAGCGCGGCGGCAGCGGTGGCCCCAGCGTGAGCTGCTATGGGCTCTTCGAAACGCCTGGACGCGGCTCCCTGTGGCCTTACCTCGACGCGTAATCGGCCCCCTACACCGCGGAGGCAGCAGTGCCTCCCGGACGGTGTGGAAATCCAGGCCGGTGCCATCTGATCCGAAGCGCCGATTCCCGCGAGAAAATGTCCGCTTACCGGCATCCGTCTAACTCTATATATCACGGATGTAGGCAGTGTTGTACACGTTCGTCGAAAACAGAGACGGAAGCTCATTCCTTGTTCCTTCTCAATCTTGGAACGAGTTCCCGTTACAAGTTCCAGTGGTTTGAAAGAAACGCGTTCTCGTTACTTTTTGGAACGTGTCGTTACCTTAACGTTGCATATGCGTATTTTAATGAAATATTGTGCCGGACATACATGGGTAAATTACTTTCAAAATGTAATTTAATTACAATTACAATTACTTTCCCTCAAAAGTAGTTTAACTACAATTACAATTACTACTACGTGAAAAGTAATTAATTACAATACCAGATTACTTTTAAAAAGTAATGCAATTACTTTACAATTGCTTATTTCTGAGAGCGACCCGACTTGGGCCATATACTTTAAACGAGTTGTATAGACTGCAACGTATGTGTTTATTCCTTGCCCTAACGTTTGAGGAGGCTTACCGCCGAATTCAGAAACCTCACTCAAACTACACTCACACTTATGGGCCGCTCCACTTCCTCGAGGAAGGCGCGAGGGCCGGCGCTGGCCAATCGCGAGGACGGACCCGCCGTCGCGATTGGCCAGCGCCGGCCCTCGCGCCTTCCTCGAGGAAGTGGAGGGGCCCTTAAGTGTGAGTGTAGTTTGAGTGAGGTTTCTGAATTCGGCGGTTAAGCATCGCTGCATAAATGCCACGTATTGTACTTCCCTTTTATGAATTTTGTTAAATTCATGATGGAACTTAACAGTTTGAAGCAATGAACTACTACGTTCATATTTTTTTGTAAATAATAATAAATTAGTTTGTATGCTCGAAGACGCCAGATTGCTAAAGAAAAATTGGGTTGACAGAGTTTGTTAGCCCGGCGAATAAAAATGTGACATCAGTCATATATGAATACTTTACAAGGGTTAATATCAAACCCAAATCCACACGCGCTAATACGACATGGTATTGTAAATTATTTACATTGAGTTGAAATTGTAATGGCTCAGAAAGGTATAAGAACCAAATCGAGGCTCCCGAATCATTCGTAACAATCTTCACAGGTGCGAGGTCAGTCTCCAAAATTCTTATGCAAATTATATACGAAGTAAAACCAACAGGAAATAAACTTGAAAATAATACAAAGATGCAAATATTCGACAGTACTGAAAAAAGGGACGTAAAAAACTGTAAAAAAAAAAAAAAAACTTTATAGACAATTAAAATTCCGTAGCTCATCTGAAAGCTGAAGCTCATTTGTTTTTTCTTTCAATATTTTGGCATGTTCACGCTATTGTTTTCTGCTCGCACAGCAGACGGCGCAACACGGCGCCTTGAGGTAGGCTCCAAAAAGGATTTTCTCTCAGCCCGCAGTGTAAGGAACAAAACAACAAACGATGCGACGATATTTATGTTGTGCGTGTGTGGGGGTGCGTGTCTTTGTGCGAGTGTTTCACCGAGAGCTAGGCCGCTTGTGCGAGGGTTGAGGCTTTGAGAGAGGTTCCGTCGGCGCCGCAAAGTTTTGCAAAAA